>JASGCC010000165.1:154414-466914 GCA_030067915.1 Hydractinia echinata
CCATATGCTGTATGTTTTTGTTTGGTATCCCTTACATGCATTTCATGGAGACATTCAGTGGATTCTTCCACGGGAATTCGGTTAGTTTGTTATATTTATACAACTCACAACAGGTCGAAATAGGAAATAGAGTTCTTATAACAAAAAAGACGAAAGTCACATTGATACGAGGCTATTTATGAATGAGGTTATGTGAACGAGGAACTGAAGTGTCTGTGTGCTGCAAAAATATGGAAGCCTATATATAAAAATCACCATAAAAAAGAGAAAAAAAATTCTGCAGCGTTTTTCATACACTTTTCCTTCGAGAGAATTACGACACAATGGAGAAATGTTATTTTGGTTACTGCATTAAAAAAATGTTGTTATGATCAATTTTAATTTAAAAGAGATATTGTTTTTAAAAATGCATTGATTTAAAGGGTATTATTTTTAATTGTGTATTCTTTCAATTACAACAAGGGAATGAATTACCTTTATAAAAGATTCATAATGAAGAATTAAAACGCAGCAGGCACAACCTCGTTCCCAGGGCAAGTTTTCGATTTTAGATATCGAAGAGGGCGCGAAGAAAGGCTGGTTTCACAACGATTTGTGCTGATTTTTATTTATTTAAATTTTGGTCTATTTGCATACGAATTGGCTGAGAACATCGTATTACAGCATCCTCGTCCCCAGGGTTTGTTGCCTATGTCAAAGCCGCTAGCGTTACTTGACGGCTAATCAAGACCCTGGTACAGGCTGCTTTTCATAACCAGTATATTGGTTACTATAAATAATAAATGAGTTTGTCTCGCTGTTACAATCTCTGCAGCTAGTAAAGCAACTTGATCGAGTCCTCGTTCTTCACATGCACATGGCGAAGACGATGTGTTTTGGTTGTTTATGTTTTTCAACGTTGACTTTAGAAAGTTTTATATTTCAAACCAAGTTATTATTTGTTCGCCCGGAAACTTTATTTTATAGTGATGAAATCTTTTAAGAAGCATTATTTATCAACAAAATGTGGTAACGTGTGATCAGATAAAGCTGATTTTGTTTGGATATAGTATATTGGGATATAGTCTAGTACCTCTGGGAAAAAGTCTAAGTCTTAGATTGTGGCATCTAGCTAGTTATATATTAAATAAGGAAATAAAACCGAAACTAGCTAGCGAAGTTATAAATATGTTTTTAACGTCCTATAAATGTTGGCTGAATATTTTTTTATAAGCAACCCAGTTGATAAGACTAGGTTTAAAATTGGGTCAAAAATTAAGCATCTTCCTCAGCAAACTTCAGTGCTTATATCTACGCTACGATCCTTTCCCTTCCCTTCCGTCAGCTAGCGACTTTCCCAGTTGAACTATGACAAAAGTTTTTTTCAGAAGCAATATATACTTCGGTTATTAAACAGCAATATAATTTGCTTTAGCATGATCAATTCACTACTGTTGAACATGATCCAAAAGGTCAAAGTCTGGTTCACATTTCCCGAACTGTGTTGGTAAAATAATTATAGGTGCTAAAAACAACCACCTAAGAAACTTGTGATCAAGAAAGGCCTTGCAATCTAATGTCTGACCCAAGAGGTTAGAGATTAATCTGCTTGTTTATTACTTAAATGGTGTTTATAGGTAAGTTACATAACTTTTTCTTTGGTTAGTACGTTTTTAGGATCTTTCGCAAAATATGTGTTGTGGATAATTTCATTTTATCTTGAACTTGCAGAGTGTGTTCTTAAGAACAATGTCACTGTCGGTAAAAGCGGGGAACAGCAATGGGAACTAAAATGGCGCCACCGTATGCGGTTTTTTATATATGGGGGACTTAGAGGAAAGGTTTCTGAAAACACAGACTTTAAAGGTACTGTCCGATTAAAAAACAATATCTTTTCTTTTGTTTTATTAAGTATCAAAAATAACGAAGATTGCACTCTTAAACAACAAAGATTTATCCAATACTTAGCACCATCGTTTGTTTGTTTTGATCTTGCTGCACTCGCCTACCATCTTCACGAACTTTCGAACGCGGCAAAAGGACTGGGTCAATTCATTATTCAGCACATTTTTGCTTGTGACGTAGTTACCTGGCTTCTTATTAGGCGAACTTATTTTTCAGGTCATCACAAGCAAATAAGCAAAAATATGCTTTGTTTTCAAATTAAAAAAAATCTTTATCCACGTGGCTTAAATAAAACTTCAAAATTCATTCAGAAAGTTCAGCTACCCTTTCGTTTTTACAGGCATAAAGAAAAAATCCATTAAATTCGGACCTGCTATGGTTTCCAATTATTTTGTCAAATGAAGAAATTATCTACAATTAAATCCATGATAGAATGTCTATTCCGCCTGTAAGTGCAGTTTTGCAGACTTGCTTCATCCGTGCTCCGTCGGCGTTCACCTCCGCATTAGTTAAGAACCGCATGGCTGGATTTCTTGTGTAAGACCTGGTTACCAACGACGAAGGGGCCAGGCAAAAGAGATTTATGTCTACGTAGTTCTTTTAACTAAGTCAGGAGTCGGTGAATTAGCTAGGATGGTCAGGTTGGCTATGAATAGGCTGCTCGTGGATTAAAAGGACCAGGACTATTCAATAATTTCTGAGATCTAAAAGTGTCCGACCAAGACGGAATATATTCGGACGTTTTGTCTGACGACTTTCCAAAAATTATTTCGAGGGCTGCCATCGCACGCTACAAAATGGATTTTATAGGTTGATTTTGAAAACTCATATTTAATTTTCAGCGTGCGATTAATCACACGCCTGAAACGCATTAAGGCGTGTGCCAAGCCGTGCGCGTGCGATCGCACGCCTCTCCTGAAAAAGACTGGACTCTATTAAATATTTTCAATTACATGGTATAAAATTTTCTACTCCTTCATGAGTAATTCTTAGATGCGAGTGTGATTGAGTAATATTGTAATATTTTTCAGATAAAAAATGTATTACGGAACACGAAGAATTCCGAGCGGTGGTTTTATTGAAGAGTACGCTGTGAACATCTTTGTGGCACTCCATGACAGAGAGTTTCGAACGACCACCTAGTTACCAGCCCCCGCTCACCTCCTTAACATCCTTTTCTTTCCTCCGTTCAGATATTTCTCTGACTTTTGGTTTTTCCTTATACGGAAGATTTTTTTTGGATCCTTGAGCAGCGACAAAAAAATTTTATCCTGGTTTTTTCGACTGTTGTTAGTGCAATTCACAACAGCGCACCACGACATTATTCTGCCTCTCAACCTTACTGAATGTGCGATCTGAGTCTAATCTCTCTGTGACGGGACATCTAGTAAAGAGAAAACTAATTTTTAATTATTGATTGGTTGTCTTTAGAGTAGCTACCCTAATGCAACCCTAAGGCTAAAGTCATATTGAACTTCAAGTTTTATTAGCGAATGCTTCTTACTTAGGTTCGTACAGAATTAGCACAGTGTGTGTTTACCTTAAGGTCTAGACACTCGCCTTCGATTTTTTAATTCCATATGAATAATTCATAAAAAGCGGTCTTTCACAATTCAGGGGGTAAAATTACCAAAATTTTTAAACATATATAAAAATATCAGCCTGGCCACGTTTTATTTATTTTGGTCACTTCGGCGCGCTCCAGGTAAATACGTCACACCGCGACATATTATTTCAGCCTCGCTTTAGTGCCTATCATCCGCCATCCATATAAACAATCGAAGCGAGAGACCGCATGCTTTTTTTGTAAACAAGAATGAGATGTTATTCAGTTGGTGTTAGGAAAGAAAAAAAATAATTATTTAATTCTTTTATAGAAATTAGTTACAAATAAGAATTTTTTGTCAAAATTTTAGTTGATTTTTAATCGGACAGTACCTTTAAGTCCTTTAGCTTGATAGAGATATATTGACGACATCTTTATGATATGGAAACACGGAGAAAGTGCACGCAAAGCATTGTTGGAGCAACTTAATAACTGTCATCCCACTATTAAGTTCACAGCCGAATATCTGACCAAAGCGTCAATTTTTTAGACGTAAAGGTCATTAAGCAGGGCAATCAACTTATCACTGATTTGTTTACCAAACCTGCTAATACGCATAGATATCTTCATGCGTCTTCTTGCCATGTTTTTCATTCCAAAAAGGATATCCCATATAGTCAGGCCTCCGCCTTAATAGGATCTGTTCTGTGCTTGTGCTACCCACGTATTGTAATCCGCAATGTTTGCAACGAACTAAATAGACCACATTGCTGGAATTAACAGTTCATTTCGCCACTCGGAATTTTAAAGGAATTAGATAAAGATTTTTCTGAAAAGGAATCCACTTCTTCCACAACATCACAAACACCGCAGCGCTTACCACCACATTTTACACTCTTACCCTCCCTCTTTTCTGTGAGAGGTAATTTTGCCCTCACAAGCATATCTTTAAGGTTCTTTTCCCCTCCTAAATCCTATAATGAGTGATGATGGGAAACGTCGTCCTGATTAGGTGTGAGTAGTAGATGTATATTTTTGCAAGATACTCTTCACCTTAAAAGTACACAGGATGATAAGTTATGTTAAGAACGAGTTTTTTGAGACGAATCACGACTAAGAACCTGATCTAACAAATCATACTCTGAGAAACTTCTTGCTCTGAGTATCTGCTCTCTAACCAACTTATCACTGTAACCCTTTCGTGAAGTCAAGATTCTTATTTGTTACACCTCTATCAAAAAGAGAGAATTCAGAACAGATCCTATTAAGGCGGAGGGCCTGACTATATGGATATCCTTTTTGGAATGAAAACATGGCAAGAAGACGCATGAAGATATCCTATGCGTATTAGCAGGTTTGGTAAACAAATCAGTGATAAGTTGATTGCCCTGCTTAATGACCTTTACGTCCTAAAAAATTGACGCTTTGGTCAGATATTCGGCTGTGAACTTAATAGTGGGATGACAGTTATTAAGTTGCTCCAACAATGCTTTGCGTGCACTTTCTCCGTGTTCCATATCATAAAGATGTCCGTCAAATATCTCTATCAGCTAAAGGACTTAAAGGTACTGTCCGATTAAAAATCAACTAAAATTTTGACAAAAAAGTTCTTATTTGTAACTAATTTCTATAAAAGAATTAAATAATTATTTTTTTTCTTTCCTAACACAACTGAATAACATCTCATTCTTGTTTACAAAAAAAGCATGCGGTCTCTCGCTTCGATTGTTTATATGGATGGCGGATGATAGGCACTAAAGCGAGGCTGAAATAATATGTCGCGTGTGACGTATTTACCTGGAGCGCGCCGAAGTGACCAAAATAAATAAAACGTGGGCCAGGGCTGATATTTTATTATATGTTTAAAAATTTTGGTAATTTTACCCCCTGAATTGTGAAAGACCGCTTTTTATGAATTATTCATATGGAATTAAAAAATCGAAGGCGAGTGTCTAGACCTTAAGGTAAACACACACTGTGCTAATTCTGTACGAACCTAAGTAAGAAGCATTCGCTAATAAAACTTGAAGTTCAATATGACTTTAGCCTTAGGGTTGCATTAGGGTAGCTACTCTAAAGACAACCAATCAATAATTAAAAATTAGTTTTCTCTTTACTAGATGTCCCGTCACAGAGAGATTAGACTCAGATCGCACATTCAGTAAGGTTGAGAGGCAGAATAATGTCGTGGTGCGCTGTTGTGAATTGCACTAACAACAGTCGAAAAAACCAGGATAAAATTTTTTTGTCGCTGCTCAAGGATCCAAAAAAAATCTTCCGTATAAGGAAAAACCAAAAGTCAGAGAAATATCTGAACGGAGGAAAGAAAAGGATGTTAAGGAGGTGAGCGGGGGGCTGGTAACTAGGTGGTCGTTCGAAACTCTCTGTCATGGAGTGCCACCAAAGATGTTCACAGCGGTACTCTTCAATAAAACCACCGCTCGGAATTCTTCGTGTTCCGTAATACATTTTTTTATCTGAAAAATATTACAATATTACTCATCACACTCGCATCTAAGAATTACTCATGAAGGAGTAGAAAATTTTATACCATGTAATTGAAAATATTTAATAGAGTCCAGTCTTTTTCAGGAGAGGCGTGCGATCGCACGCGCACGGCTTGGCACACGCCTTAATGCGTTTCAGGCGTGTGATTAATCGCACGCTGAAAATTAAATATGAGTTTTCAAAATCAACCTATAAAATCCATTTTGTAGCGTGCGATGGCAGCCCTCGAAATAATTTTTGGAAAGTCGTCAGACAAAACGTCCGATATATTTCCGTCTTGGTCGGACACTTTTAGATCTCAGAAATTATTGAATAGTCCTGGTCCTTTTAATCCACGAGCAAGCCTATTCATAGCCAACCTGACCATCCTAGCTAATTCACCGACTCCTGACTTAGTTAAAAGAACTACGTAGACATAAATCTCTTTTGCCTGGCCCCTTCGTCGTTGGTAACCAGGTCTTACACAAGAAATCCAGCCATGCGGTTCTTAACTAATGCGGAGGTGAACGCCGACGGAGCACGGATGAAGCAAGTCTGCAAAACTGCACTTACAGGCGGAATAGACATTCTATCATGGATTTAATTGTAGATAATTTCTTCATTTGACAAAATAATTGGAAACCATAGCAGGTCCGAATTTAATGGATTTTTTCTTTATGCCTGTAAAAACGAAAGGGTAGCTGAACTTTCTGAATGAATTTTGAAGTTTTATTTAAGCCACGTGGATAAAGATTTTTTTTAATTTGAAAACAAAGCATATTTTTGCTTATTTGCTTGTGATGACCTGAAAAATAAGTTCGCCTAATAAGAAGCCAGGTAACTACGTCACAAGCAAAAATGTGCTGAATAATGAATTGACCCAGTCCTTTTGCCGCGTTCGAAAGTTCGTGAAGATGGTAGGCGAGTGCAGCAAGATCAAAACAAACAAACGATGGTGCTAAGTATTGGATAAATCTTTGTTGTTTAAGAGTGCAATCTTCGTTATTTTTGATACTTAATAAAACAAAAGAAAAGATATTGTTTTTTAATCGGACAGTACCTTTAAAGTCTGTGTTTTCAGAAAACCTTTCCTCTAAGTCCCCCATATATAAAAAACCGCATACGGTGGCGCCATTTTAGTTCCCATTGCTGTTCCCCCGCTTTTACCGGACAGTGACATTGTTCTTAAGAACACACTCTGCAAGTTCAAGATAAAATGAAATTATCCACAACACCATATTTTGCGAAAGATCCTAAAAACGTACTAACCAAAGAAAAAGTTATGTAACTTACCTATAAAACACATTTAAGTAATAAACAAGCAGATTAATCTCTAACCTCTTGGGTCAGACATTAGATTGCAAGGCCTTTCTTGATCACAAGTTTCTTAGGTGGTTGTTTTTAGCACCTATAATTATTTACCAACACAGTTCGGGAAATGTGAACCAGACTTTGACCTTTTGGATCATGTTCAACAGTAGTGAATTGATCATGCTAAAGCAAATTATATTGCTGTTTAATAACCGAAGTATATATTGCTTCTGAAAAAAACTTTTGTCATAGTTCAACTGGGAAAGTCGCTAGCTGACGGAAGGGAAGGGAAAGGATCGTAGCGTAGATATAAGCACTGAAGTTTGCTGAGGAAGATGCTTAATTTTTGACCCAATTTTAAACCTAGTCTTATCAACTGGGTTGCTTATAAAAAAATATTCAGCCAACATTTATAGGACGTTAAAAACATATTTTATACTTCGCTAGCTAGTTTCGGTTTTATTTCCTTATTTAATATATAACTAGCTAGATGCCACAATCTAAGACTTAGACTTTTTCCCAGAGGTACTAGACTATATCCCAATATACTATATCCCAACAAAATCAGCTTTATCTGATCACACGTTACCACATTTTGTTGATAAATAATGCTTCTTAAAAGATTTCATCACTATAAAATAAAGTTTCCGGGCGAACAAATAATAACTTGGTTTGAAATATAAAACTTTCTAAAGTCAACGTTGAAAAACATAAACAACCAAAACACATCGTCTTCGCCATGTGCATGTGAAGAACGAGGACTCGATCAAGTTGCTTTACTAGCTGCAGAGATTGTAACAGCGAGACAAACTCATTTATTATTTATAGTAACCAATATACTGGTTATGAAAAGCAGCCTGTACCAGGGTCTTGATTAGCCGTCAAGTAACGCTAGCGGCTTTGACATAGGCAACAAACCCTGGGGACGAGGATGCTGTAATACGATGTTCTCAGCCAATTCGTATGCAAATAGACCAAAATTTAAATAAATAAAAATCAGCACAAATCGTTGTGAAACCAGCCTTTCTTCGCGCCCTCTTCGATATCTAAAATCGAAAACTTGCCCTGGGAACGAGGTTGTGCCTGCTGCGTTTTAATTCTTCATTATGAATCTTTTATAAAGGTAATTCATTCCCTTGTTGTAATTGAAAGAATACACAATTAAAAATAATACCCTTTAAATCAATGCATTTTTAAAAACAATATCTCTTTTAAATTTAAATTTGATCATAACAACATTTTTTTAATGCAGATAACCAAAATAACATTTCTCCATTGTGTCGTAATTCTCTCGAAGGAAAAGGTATGAAAAACGCTGCAGAATTTTTTTCTCTTTTTTATGGTGATTTTTATATATAGGCTTCCATATTTTTGCAGCACACAGACACTTCAGTTCCTCGTTCACATAACCTCATTCATAAATAGCCTCGTATCAATGTGACTTTCGTCTTTTTTGTTATAAGAACTCTATTTCCTATTTCGACCTGTTGTGAGTTGTATAAATATAACAAACTAACCGAATTCCCGTGGAAGAATCCACTGAATGTCTCCATGAAATGCATGTAAGGGATACCAAACAAAAACATACAGCATATGGTAATTTGAATTTTTAAAACTTACAACCCAACCTCGGCTCTTTGTCTCTTTTTATAACGGGACGGAAAAAAGAGAGAAAAGCCCTGGGATCGAGGTTGCTCACAGTCTGCATTACTTTATATTTATACCCGTTGAAACAAAACGTTTAAAAATATAAGCAGGTGCAACAAAAATAAAAAGGAAAATAAAATAAAAAGGAAAAATGTCCAACAAAATCAAAGGCGTCTAACAACCGTTACGTAAAAAGCGAAATCTGCTAAAATTTATACTATAAAAGTATATCAGACATTAAAAAATCCAACATATTTAGTTAGGTCATACAGAAAAGGTTGTTACAAAATTTCCACATTGTACAGTTTGTAACACCACGTCTTATATGTATCAAGAAAACAGGGCATGCCGTGCATGGATAACAATGCAGCGTTTTCGAATTTAAGAATCGAATATATTTCAAACGATCGTAACTAACAGATGTAAACATTGATTTAAGTTTGCTTACAGTAAGGTTTATTATAACGACATCAACACTGAATCACCCACTTCGGAGCGTTAAAAACAGTAACAACTGAAAAATTAATTTTTACAGTTTATAAAATTCTTCTCTAGGATATACACGGTGTATTTTACAAGAATAGTGTTTTTTTCGTTTCAGCCTCAATGTTCTTAACTTTCTTGACAAATACTATCCTCATTGTTCCTATATTCTTAGCATGGCTATGGCCTGAAAATATATAATGCCTAATAAAATAAAGCTTGCTATAAGTTGCTATAGCTATTGGTAAATTCTTTATATACTTAAAACAAACAATCGAGGTTGGACATATTCTTAGGATATTCTTAACTTCTGACCCATTGTTCAGAGTATATTTTTATTCCGGCTCAAGACACAACATATTTAACTTCATATTTAAGGGAAAGTTTAGCTCTGAAAGTTAAAACGGCTTAAAAATCGTTGTACACCTAAATTCATTTCTCTACCAGATAATCTAAACAACACACCTGCTTTTCTTTCGCTTTCTCAGAGGGTCGCCAGCTAGCGTTCTCTGGATAAAAGTTCATTCAGTTTTTACTTCGATTACTAAACTTCGCTTCATCCCGAAGAGAACGAATTGAAAATGTATACAATTGTCTGATATATTTCCAATCAGTTCTCTTTGTGACGTTAAATCATGGTACGTTTTTCTTCTTTATAAAAGATATTTCTGCTGACAACAACATAAACTTTGTATACTCGCTCGACAACAACAGTCGCTCTACAATAACAGTTTTGTTTTTTACATTTTAGATTCGAATTATCATTCGAATGAGATAGTTTTTTTTATAAAAGAAAGCAACCTAGGTCTCAGAACACAATAATGAAAAATATAGAAGAACAAATAAGCTTTAAGCTAACCTCGTGATGAGTAAACATTGGCATGCTTTGTTTGAAATAACTTTTTTCAGGATTAAATTGAAAAAGAGACAACCCTCTTCGTTCGGCTTTCTTTTTTCAGTTGATAAACAACTTGTTTCCGTGAGATACGGCGCGCAAATGGTAAACCGGGGGTTTAAATTAAATTATTCTATCCATAACGACCCCGTACGGCTCTTAAAATAAACAACAAATAAACCCCCGTTTTGCGATTTTTTTTAACTTAGTAAATTTTAGCGTAACGCCACGCTTTGGGGACACAATGCATGAGCCATAAGAAAGTGACCCGTGATTTTAGTACCGTGAACTCACATAGTCACTCACACAAGCGTATATATAATACCAGCCGAATTCCCGTGGAAGAATCCACTGAATCTCTCAGTGAGTCCTTTTGAGGGGTGCCAATAAAAACATAGAACATAGGAATTTGAATTTTTAAAAGTCACAATTTGCATTATTCTATGTTTATAACAGCTGAAACAAAACGTCCAAAAAAATAAACATGTGCAGCAATAAAAAAATAATAATAAAAGAGAAAAAAAAGCCCTGGGATTGAGGTTGCTCACAACCTGCGTTATATTTATACCCGCTGAAACAGAACGCTTAAAAATATAAGCAGGTCCAACAACAAATATGCAAAAGGTCTAACAAAATCGAAGGTGGCTAACAACGGTTATGTAAAAATCTAAATCTGCTAAAACTATATACTTGCTTTGCCATGCCAGAAGTACACCAGGGGAAATGGTATACCAGACATTAGAAAAAATCGTTAAGACACACAAAAAAGGTTATTGCAAAATTTCCACAACGTACAGTTTCTAATGCATCATACCAAATTAGCTATTTAGTCTATTGCATACAGCAATCCTCCCAATGCGCAAACGTGCCGTGCATGATAACAATGCAGTGTTTTCGAATTTAAGAATCAAATAATATTTTAAACGGTAACGTAACAGATGTAAACATTGATTTAACTTTGTTTACATTAAGGTTTATTATAACGACATAACCCACGTCTTAGCGTTAAAACCAGTAACAACGGAAAAATTACTTTTTATAGTTTATAAAATTCTTATCTAGGATATACACCGTGTATTTTATAAGAATTGTGTTATTCCGTTTCAGCCTTAATGTTCTTAACTTTCTTGACAAATACTATTCTTATTGTTCCTAATATTGTTTCCAGGAGATACGGCGCGCATATGGTAAACCGGGGGTAAAATAAATTATTCTATCTAACGACCAACGGGGCTTTTAAAACAAAAAAAAACAAATAGAAACACTGTCGTGGACTCACATAGTCACTCACACAAGCGTATTTTAATATAGGATGATGGCGTGTTGGCGATGCAAAAAACCGTGGTTGATAAAAAAAACATATTTGTCAAAAAAGAACGTAAAAATTGACATTTATTTATCGCAAGTTATGCAAAAAAGCAATATAGCTATTGGAATGCTATAAAGCTTTGGTTTCGTTGCAGGGAAAAAAAAGATCTATTTTATAGTTAATGTTTATGTTAAAAATATGTAGAAAGTTGTTCATAAAGTTGAGCTTGCAATTAGTTTCTACTCAATAAGTTTTATGTACTTCCACCTTAGAGGAAAAACACTCCTCCAACCCTCTTGTTTGTTTTGAAATGTTTTGAATATCGTAGAAAAAAATAAATTCCATATTTCATAGTAATAAAATAATCAGAATTCGCGATTGACCTTTAATGACTTATAACCACATTTATAAATCAAGTCCGAAGGAGAGAGATTTCCTGTTGACGATTGTATTTCTTAGTCTCACTAGAATGATAAGCAATTACTTCCAAAACAAGAAAGACATTCGCCTTAGACATCTGCGTGCTAATCTAAGTAAACCGAGAGATCCGTGTCTGCGCGTCTGTTTTGGACAACTCGCCCAATCTATATAACAGCGGATTTTTTTTCAAGATTAAAACTCCGGTTTGAATGCTCTGTAGTTATTGTACGAAGTCTCTAAACATAAATTAACATAATTTCGTTTACCAAAAAAAACATATCGACGTCCATTTTGTGTGATTACGTAATGTAAAAGTAGTTACCATGTGTTCAGTAAATAAGTAGAAAATTTCCTTTTGAAAACGCGAATTTTCGCACACACGCCCCTACGGTATATAGCGCGATATATATAATAGCGCATCCAGTAAAATCCATAATGGCTGCATGAATTCCGAAATCGCCACCTTACGACGTAAGAAGGTTTCATTGAAAATACGGCTAATTCGAAAAAAAAAAAAAATTCGGAAGTTGAAATATTGATAGTTGCCAGCATATATAAACTATAGAACAAAACGCAAATACATCGTTCCGATATAGTTAATGGTGTAAACCCTTAGTTATTAGGCAAAACAACAAGCCTATTGGTCTCCCTTGGCCTGATCTGTTTATTATTATTGTGATCAGAATATTAATGTGAAAAAGAATCGTCCTGGAATGCAAATAACACAAACCTTCCCGACTGGTGGAAAATTTGAGAACATTTATTGTATCAAGTAAATATGAAGAGTTTAGTCAAATATATATATACTATAAAAACATAACAATCAAGTTTATATACCGTAACAACATAATCAAAACAAAACAATGTTTTTTTTATTCACCACCATCTTTGTCGTTTCGTTTTTTTAAAAACTTTCTATGATTGCATCCTCGTCATCGATATCTACTCCAAACTTCTTAAAATACTCCTAAAGTTCATATGTGAAAATGGTCATTTCCCCACTTGTGGCACTGAAAGATACTTTCACAGTACGAACAACCGCAAGATTTTCACTACACTTGAAAAAATCTGTGGCCGTTTTACCAGAAGGTTGCATAACTGTTGCATTGCATGTACCACACCTATGCTGTTTCGTATATATTGAAAAATTTAAAATGGGAAGTGATCTGACAGGGTTTGATTTGATCGTGCAACAATGGTATTACTTGTAGTTGAAAGCACTAGTTCATCCATACCAACATCTCTGATCAGTACATTTGCAAACTCGCCCCAAAGGGATAACGAAATTACAGCAGAATCATCATTTAAGAAACACTCTCTCCTTTTTATGGGAGTAAACAGTTGTAACATACGTTTTTGTTCAGATCAACGTAACCGTGTATAAAAACAGTTTATCTGTCATAACCCGTAGCCTTGATGTCTTTGATAGATCGTTTTGAAGCAGGCTTCTTGGTAATTGGCTTATATTTAAAGGTCGCATGACCAATTGGCAGAACTTGTTTCTTTCTGTTTACTTCAATGACTTGGACTTTGTTATTTTTGTAATTAACTTTTCGTTTAAAAGTCTTCAATTTGACTGGCGACTTCGATTTACATGCATCATCAATTATGACATGAGCAATCATGTTGTATGACACAGCTTGATAGTTGTCTGAGTTCGATTGCAGCTTCATGTTAAAATAATCGGTACTACTGTGACAAGCTTTTTCTTTTTGGACTGGATTATATACATATACGAGTATGGAGTCTATCACGCAAATAAATTGACAAAAATTACTTCAGAAACAGAAACACAAATTTTTTTACAATTGGTCATTTTAAAAATGCCCGAATTCTGCTGAATTTACATTTTTAGACCTTTTTATGAAAGTTTAAGCCACGAAAATATTTGTCTAATTCAAATAAGTTTATCATCGCAAATATAATAAAAATAAAAATGTTGCGTCTTCTACAGCTACAAAGCACAAGAAAATTATCTATCTGTTATTACACCTGTCTAAAGTTCCCCCAATGCAGTTTTCTCACATTTCGCTTAAATTTTATGTTTGTCAATTTATAATTGTTATATCCAGTTACTATAATCTTTGTTTAGTTTAAAATCTCTTTGATGCACATATGTGTATTTTTGTGTTACAAATACTTCCAAACCAGGTAAAAGTGTGGGTAATATTACAGACATGGCACATTAACCAGAAAATCAACTTTCTTTGGCTTTACAGATTGGCCTATGCGATAATTTGAAGATGCGCATTACTCAACAAAATACAGCAAAATAGTGGATTGACATTATAAATTAGGAGCAAAAAAATAATAACCATCATCTTGCCTTTTGTCTTTTAGTTTCCCTAGAATGAAAAGAGAAGAGTCTCATTAGTAAAAAATGAAACACTGGGAAGGACTTTTTTTCAAAGGAAAACCATGATGAAATGACTTATTATCTTTCTGAAGACATTTCCAGTTCAATCAAATCATCATTTTTGGTTTAACGTTCGTTTTCCATGCCAGCATGGGTTGTGCACATTAATGGCTGTCTTTCAATCTGCTCTATGCTGGTTAGTTCTGGCCTCAAACCTTTCTGACCTTTAGACATATTCCAAGATTTTTGCGCATGTGCGGAATATACTAGAAAATACTAAAATGCAGACGTTTGGGAAAGTAACATGGGAAAACATTTTCCCCGACTTTTAATACTTTTCGTCAGACATATTTCCCCCCTTTAACCATGCCTGGACAAATACAAATACAAATCATAAAAAACTACAAAAATATCAGGGATATTGTCAACAAATAAAGGTTCAGCGACTGACTAAAGTTCGCACAGAAGCATGACACGATTTTTTTCCAATACATTTAACTTCTTACCTTTCTGGTTTGTTGTAGACACTTTTTTTCCATTTTCTTTTTTTTTTCGCACACTTTCTTTTCTGAGCAGAACCGTCTCACAGCAAGCAGGAACGAAAGAGGAAGCGCCTGACAAGTGCGCCTGATATATGATGCAGGTGCTGGGAATCCTACATATGAGAAGGGGTATAATAGACGTTCATTGACAGGTGGTTACTAGGATTCCATTTGTATTTATATTTAAGACAACTTGTAATTTTTATCATATTGACTGAAGATGACATGAGATAATGTCGAAACATGTTTCAAATAAAAAAATGCGTATTTTTTGTTAAAAGATTCCATTTGTATATTATTAGTAAAATTCCTGTTGATACTTCCGATTCTACGTCTTCTTGATCACATATATGAATTTTTGTGGATTGAGGTCTCACATATTGAGCCAACAATATCCACGGTCCTATCTCCGATGGGTATGTACCGCCATTCTTTTCCTCTTTGTTTGGAAACATCTCCCAGGCGAGGAATTTTCCTTGCATCGCAAAACCTCAGGTTCCCGTGCTTTTCTTCCAACCATTTTAATTGATCGTTAGGTATACCACCTAGGTATATCAAATTGAAGACTTTTAAACGAAAAGTTAATTACAAAAATAACAAAGTCCAAGTCATTAAAGTAAACAGAAAGAAACAAGTTCTGCCAATTGGTCATGCGACCTTTAAATATAAGCCAATTACCAAGAAGCCTGCTTCAAAACGATCTATCAAAGACATCAAGGCTACGGGTTATGACAGATAAACTGTTTCTATACACGGTTACGTTGATGTGAACAAAAACGTATGTTACAACTGTTTACTCCCATAAAAAGGAGAGAGTGTTTCTTAAATGATGATTCTGCTGTAATTTCGTTATCCCTTTGGGGCGAGTTTGCAAATGTACTGATCAGAGATGTTGGTATGGATGAACTAGTGCTTTCAAACTACAAGTAATACCATTGTTGCACGATCAAATCAAACTCTGTCAGATCACTTCCCATTTTAAATTTTTCAATATATACGAAACAGCATAGGTGTGGTACATGCAATGCAACAGTTATGCAACCTTCTGGTAGAACGGCCACAGATTTTTTCAAGTGTAGTGAAAATCTTGCGGTTGTTCGTACTGTGAAAGTATCTTTCAGTGCCACAAGTGGGGAAATGACCATTTTCACATATGAACTTTAGGAGTATTTTAAGAAGTTTGGAGTAGATATCGATGACGAGGATGCAATCATAGAAAGTTTTTAAAAAAACGAAACGACAAAGATGGTGGTGAATAAAAAAAACATTGTTTTGTTTTGATTATGTTGTT
Organism: Hydractinia echinata; assembly: GCA_030067915.1. Classification (NCBI taxonomy): domain Eukaryota; kingdom Metazoa; phylum Cnidaria; class Hydrozoa; order Anthoathecata; family Hydractiniidae; genus Hydractinia; species Hydractinia echinata. Next base: position 170,586 of record JASGCC010000165.1, read on the forward strand.
ACGGTATATAAACTTGATTGTTATGTTTTTATAGTATATATATATTTGACTAAACTCTTCATATTTACTTGATACAATAAATGTTCTCAAATTTTCCACCAGTCGGGAAGGTTTGTGTTATTTGCATTCCAGGACGATTCTTTTTCACATTAATATTCTGATCACAATAATAATAAACAGATCAGGCCAAGGGAGACCAATAGGCTTGTTGTTTTGTTTTGATTATGTTGTTACGGTATATACACTTGATTGTTATGTTTTTATAGTATATATATATTTGACTAAACTCTTCATATTTACTTGATACAATAAATGTTCTCAAATTTTCCACCAGTCGGGAAGGTTTGTGTTATTTGCATTCCAGGACGATTCCTTTTCACATTAATATTCTGATCACAATAATAATAAACAGATCAGGCCAAGGGAGACCAATAGGCTTGTTGTTTTGCCTAATAACTAAGGGTTTACACCATTAACTATATCGGAACGATGTATTTGCGTTTTGTTCTATAGTTTATATATGCTGGGAAGCTAGTATAGGGAGGGAATATAACCACACTTTTCCAAAAAACACGGTCAAACTCTCATAAAAAATATCATACACAATTTCACTTGTGACGTCACAATTTTTGTCACGCTCCATTACACAAAATACCGTTGATCATCAGCAAAAATCCACTGATCATCAACGCGTGCGCAGTAACATCAATGCTATCATACTCAAGTGGAGTAAAGTCCCTACCATACTCTGCAATCTTCGGACTTTGTTGAAACCTGTATATATAAATGAGTTGGCTTAAGACGCAAGGCTCGTGCAACAAGGCTGTTGAAAAGTACGAACCGATGCTCAAATATATACCGGATCAATTCAAGACCCAGGACATGTGCAACAAATATGTTGAAAAGTATCCCCCTGCATTCATGTACGTGCCCGACAGGTTCAAGACGCAGGAAATGTGCAACAAAGTTGTTGAGAAGGCCTATATGTTAGAGCATGTCCCCGAAAGGTTCAATATGTAGGTGAAATTCATCAGTTATCCTACAACCCTCCGGGGTTATAGGATGAAATCAAAATACTACTATAATAAATATGCATTAACTGTCAGAGAAAATTTGATATATTTGGAAGCGCAGTAGTCATGACCTTTATAGCTGGTATTGGTATCTCCCTGCCCCTTATGGCCCTGGCATTAGTAAAAGAATCAGAGAAGGAGAAGGAGAATGAATGGAGGATTAAAGACCTAGGGGATCGTCTTGATACCTTGGAATCATAAGATAAATGGAACAATGTTAAGACTGTGAACGTATGCTGGATGAATATGACAGATGTACCTGTGGGCGCAGGTTTGAAGTAAATGGTAAACTTTTATGCTGGTACTGTTATCAGGAATACATCACGTATAATGGGGGTGGCTGCGTATGTACAATGACATGCAATTCTCTGAAGTCGTTTGAATTACAATAAACAAGATGCTACAATTTGAGAATGAGCTTGTCAACCCTAAAATTTTCTACAACTTTGCCACTACGTTTACAGACATCAACGATATCAATGTGGACTACCTGACGGTGTCGGATCCCATTCCTACCAATGGGGATAAGGATAATCGGTACATAGTAGGCTATCATACACGAGACCTCGTGGTAGCCCTGAGGGTAAGAACACCAAAAATCTGGTCCCCGCATGGGGTCAGCCGGTACAACGCCAATGCAGTACCGGCAATGAGTCTTGATTTTAAAGAGTATCCCGACTGGATTGCCAAGTATCGCCAAATCTGGAACAAAATCGAAGAGTTGATTTCCGAGCAATTGACGACAGAGCCTGTGAAACAGGACCGTTACATCAATGCCAAGCTTAAATACTACAAGGGCGCGATCACAACCAAATTCCATGGTATGCCAGTACCCTATGATGAGCCCTGCCAAGCCAGTGCCATCCTAGCTATTTCATCTGTATATGTGCAAGGCAAAAACTAATACCCCCAGGTACATATTACGGAATGTCGATATAAGGACTTCAAAAAAGAATTTTTGCTGAGTGAGGATTAAAAAACCATATATTTTATAGGACATACAGGTCCTATAAAATATATATTAAATTAAGGTCTATACGCAGGTGGGGAATCTAGATACCGCTTGCATACTGCGCAGATTGAACGTTTTTTAAAATTTCATCCCTTACCTCTTGCCTCCCTTCCTCTCGGCCCTTTGCAACTAGTTGGGCACGCTCCTGTTCATTAATGGCATTAACGATCTGCCTAACACGTTGACGTATCTGTTCCTTTAGCAGCATATACTTCTTATATTCCTGTGCTATGAGGGTGAACTCATAGTCGCTGATGACTCCATTCTCAATTGCTTTCGAGATAAGATCAATGATGGAATTCAGCTTCGTCTCCGCGAGTAACCTTATGGTCTCATGTTTTTTGGATCTCACACCCAACCTCTTCCCAGCGTTCCGCAGACCGGCTTGCCCTATCCCCATTGCTATGCTAATACCCCCCATTGCAATAGCCAAGGGTACTCCTAGGCCAGAGGCCATAGCTCCTATACCAAGCCCTGACGTGATAACGCTTATACCTAACAGGCCATGGTCCGTATACCTCACCCAGGTCCCATGCATCTTGAACTTCTTTGCGAGTCTGTTCTTCTCCTTGATCTCATCCCGCAGGTACTTTTCAATCTCCCCGATCTTCCCAAGCCTATACTTTTGGCTTTCCTCGGGCATATCAGCACTTTGTGCAGGTGCACTCGGCAAACTAGGGTATAGTTTGCTGATATCGCTCATCTTTATTCTATCAATAGCTGCATGGTTAATCCGGTGAACGAGACATTTTTATCGTGGTGAAATTCGTCCATCAGCATAAACTCGAGACGATCTGTGGACCCCTTCAAGGGCATGTAAATTGGAGTGTCAAAACTCCAAGTCAGCATATCCCCCCAAGCGTTTTGCTCTTTGGTGGGAAGCAAGGCCAGAATTTTAGACTTTTTGCAATCAAGTAGGCAGTCGTCTTCATCCAAATGTGGACAAACGAGTCTCAATCTATGGTAAACATCGGTCCTGTAGTATGCATCATGGTCGCCAGCCTTGTAGTATTTATCGGCAGGATTGTAGGGTAGGCCCAGGAGCTCCTGCAGCTGGCGATAAATAACCACCGTGTACCCGACACTGACACGGAGCCTACAGAGTCCATTTTTCATGACAAACAGCTTAATCTTATCCCCTGCCTGGCTATTCACGATAGTTGCCAGATCCTCTATCCTATACAGGCCGTTCATGATCTCAATTCTAGTCTCTGTCTGATCAGGCCCTGTCCTACGAATGGCAAAATCAGTATTGTTGTAAAGATTCAGCCATATGGGCCTGATACTAATAGATTTCAGGGCAATTCTAGTATCCTGTCCCAGGTAGTCCTCAAATATCGTAGGCTTCACAATGTCGGTGACGTAGAGTTGTTTCATCCTTTTGTTTATAACAAAATGAACATGTATTCGTACAACCCGAAGTCAAAGTACAAATCAAACAGGGGAGAATGGCCACTTGTCGTAACCAGCCTGGAGCATCAGGACCTGTACGTGTCTACGGGATCACACATTTCCGTGGTATTCCCCGAGTTTACCAAATACCCCATCAAGCCTTCAACAAATTTACTCAATGACCCTGTCATTGAGGGCTGGAAGGGACAAGCGTTGGACTACTGGAATATTCAGGTTAATTTTGCTACCTATTGCGCAAGCACTGCATTAGGCATCTCTGCTAAGCACCTAACGGGCTCCGTACCCCTTGTCAACGCCATCTTTAAATTCCATGTCTACTACCACATGCGTCGCATTCTGGCAAGGATGAAGGTACCCATGCCTTATGATGATGGGTTTTCACAGTACAAAAATCCCTACTCCACATCCGGCTACGCCCAAGTATGTCGCGAGTATGGTGCAGATACCAATAGCCTGTATAAATTTGGATCAGTAAGTGCCTCGCTCACCAGTGGTTCATGGTGGCCTCAGGTTGATGATGATTGGGCCAAATTCATCATACCAACAAGTCAGGGCTTGACGCCGGAAGGTCTTACCAGGCTGAGTGAAAGTATCCGGGTTTACGTGGTCTTGTTGCTTGGGTCGCAGGCAGGGGCCAAGGCATCTTTACTCGGGTCTGGTGCAGACAATTACACAGCGAGGCAAATTTTGATTCAGAAATTTGAAGCCATGGTACAACATCAGGAGAATGTAGGGCATGATATCACTGAGTTTCAGAAGGTCCTTCAATATGCCCGAACACCGGTGAATTTCGCCGTCATGCCCAGCGTATACATGCTGCCTTCCGACATGAACTTGCGCATAGGCAAAATTGTAGGGTACAATAACAATATCCTGATCGCACCTACAAATGTTAATGTCGGTGTCCAAGTTGATGTGAATAACAAGCCTATTGTCAAGCATACGGAGAGGGCTATCAAACCACCTCCCAAGCATACTATCAAAACACCTATACATACTACACCCCCTAGGCATATTACCAAAACACCTATACATACCACACCCCTTAGGCATACCGAGCATACCATCAGACATGTGGCAGATATCAAACCACCCCCCAAACATGTTACGCCTCCTAAACATCCTCCTGAAGACAGGGAACCCCCACAAAACCAACACGAGGATACCAAGGCCGCATTGATCACGACAGGGGTAGGGATCATCATTGCCTACATCTGGCTTAGAAAATAGTTCATATTACGCCTTTCTAACGTAGACCACGACAAACCCAACGGCAGCAGCGATTGCCATGTACAGATGCTTGGCTGCGTATTCGACAACGGTTGCCGCTACCCTCAAAAGGAACGAGACTATGGTACCCATAATCCCGGGCAATGCAGCACCTGCTTTACCTGCCAAATACTTTAAAAATTTACCCAATCGTTCCAGCTGCTTCTCTACAAACCCCTTCCCAGCGGCACCTCCAGCGGCACCCCCCAGCGGCACCCCCAGCGGAACCTCCAGCGGCACCTCCTCCTGTAGCTGCAAGTACGATGGTATTTATCAGTAGACCAATGGCAGAGACTATACTCGCTATGGTTATACCCTGCTCTTTGAAGAGGATCTTTAGCTTCTCCAGCAGGGACGTGTCATCTCCGGCGATTTTTATCAACGTGTCCTTGATGGTCCTCAGCTGGCTGTAAATTTGGGAGGAAAGTAACCCATGTGCATTCTGCGTGGCCTTTTTTTTATCATTCAATTTTTCAATCTTATTATTAAGATTTTCTATTTCTATGCCCCTCGGTTGCCCTGGCCTTCTTCTTCTCAAGTTCTTTCACCTTAGCCTTTGCCTTGTCAATCTCGCTATCAAACGAAATGATCTTACTTGCTAGGCTTTTCAGGTTACCCCTTAGGGTTTGAAGTTCGAGGTTAAGCCCCCTTCTTTCACGTTCAGTGAATACTTCATCAGTGCCACCGAATGAAGTTTCTTCCATAAAACCCTCCGTGGCATCTACAAATTCCTCTATCGATTCCATCGAAATGATGTCATCAGCCATATCCTTCCTCACAATGTCATCAACCTTTTGCCCAAGTGCCTGAGCCGCTGCCCTACCACTGGTGGGTGTAGTAACATAGTCGGGAAAACCCAGGGCTCGCACGAGATCTGCCTTCAATCTCTTGATCATCTCCCCGGCAGCTCGCAGCCCACCCTTATCTTTTGTAATTAATGCCGTAAGGTCTATATCGTTAAAAAAAAGGCGTTTCCCTTCCAGCCTAAACTCGTCGTAGGGTATCGCAATAGGCTTCCCCAGCTTCTCCTCAAAACGTTCGTAGAGCTCGTCGACCTTTGATTTTAGTAGTTTTTGCTTCTGCTCTGAAAGGCCAGCCCCCGGGACGCCCTGTTGTTCTGTTGAAGGCCCTGGCGTTGATGGAGGTTTTGTTGATATACCCAACATGTCTCAGAATGACGTCATATTTCCTGGAAGTCTCAAACTCCTGTTTGACCTGGAGCTGACGGGGACCAATACGAAGCGTACCCTAGTCAGCAATATCGGCAAAAGCCTGGTGAGAAATCTGCGAGTTACTTTGAACGGCAACGGAGTTCAAAATATATCTGATTACAATATCCTGGCAGTCTACCGTGACCTCTGGCTACCCAAGTTCGATAGGGAAAACAACCTCATTCTAGAGGGGATCAATCCAAACGATGGTACCATCAGAGCCCTGCAGGTCAAGGCTACTGAGTACGTTGGGACAGATGAGGAAAAAGCCATCGCTGCGGCGTATAGCAACACTTTCTGCATCCCATTGGGCAAAATGTTTGAGTTAACGAGGGATTTGCCATTCTATCAGGCAGAGCTCCATGACAGATTGCAGTTCGTTCTGCATTTCGCGCCGCATGCTGACGTGATCAAAGATACAGGGACAGGCACCGGGTCCACGGCTAAGGCACCTGACGCCGCGTACAAAATCACGAATATCAAGCTGGAGTTTGACAAGATCACTCATGAAGGTCTCGCGAGCGCCATGATGTCAAGGTATGCAAGACTAGCGTTGCCCTACGAAAGGATACTAAGAAGCAAGGTGGTGACCATGAAAAAGGCTGATACAAGCTACAACCTCCAAATCGATACGCCCGCAAAGAGTCTCAAAGGTGTCTAGCTACTCTTTATAGACCCTGGGAAAGTGAAGGCCTATGCTGGTGTAAATGAAGTCTTCTATAATCCCAAAATAGAGAAGATAAGCGTCACGGTGGAAGGTGAACCTAACGAACTGTATAGCCATGCCATGCTTCCAAAGGACCACCTGGAGCAGATTGTCAACCTCTTTGGTAGTCACGACTCTTCGGTAACGATTGGGCAATTCTTCAATGAACGGTATGCGTTGTTTATCGATTTCAGAGCATCTCCCGACCATACCCTACATGGTAGCGGGAGGCCCCTACAGAGGCTTAGTGACGGCATTACCCTCCATATGACCAAAAAAGCCGACGGCACCGGGGATATACGATGCTATGTGTACTTGCTTCAGGATGCTCAATTAAACATCCTAGGCGGCCGTTATCATTCTGTGGAGTATTAGTGACCATAATTTGTATTTGTCCTCATGGGGAAATACAAATCAATATGGAAGGAACCAAGAGCTGCCAAAAATGTCAACACTATCTTTCTTTGGACAATTTTAGGATCAAGGGAAAGGGCCAATTGACAAAAATGTGCATCAAATGCCTCGATATTAAGAGAGCGTCGCGGGAACGTACAAAGTGCCCCCATGGTAGGCGGAGATCCATCTGCAAGGACTGTGGTGGGGGTGAGATTTGCCCCCATCAAAGGGTGAGACCCACATGTAAAGAGTGTAAGGGTAGTCAGATTTGCCCCCATGGAAAATTAAAGTATCGCTGCAAGGAATGTAAGGGAAGTCAAATTTGTAAGCATGAGAAATTGAGGCATCACTGCAAGGAATGCAAGAAGGGTAAGCACCTGGAGGGAACCAAGAAGAGTAAGCACTTGGAGGGAACCAAGAAGAGTAAGCACTTGGAGGGAACCAAGAGCTGCTCAAAATGTAAAAAAGTGTTGGCCCTAGATGAATTTAAGGTGTTGAAAAATGGAAAGACGACAACAAGTTGCCTAGCCTGCCTGGATAAAAAGAAGGCCATAAGGGAACGTAACAAATGTCCCCATGGTAGGCGGAGGTCCCAATGTAAAGAATGCGGTGGTAGAGATATATGCCACCATGAAAAAAGGAGGGCCTATTGTAAGGACTGTAAAGGCAGTCAGATTTGCGAACATGAAAAACAGAGGGCTTGCTGCAAAGACTGCAAGGGCAGTCAGTTTTGCCCTCATGAGAAATTGAGGCATCGCTGCAAGGAATGCAAGAAGGGCAAACAATAAATGGCGACAATAGCTGTTATCGTAGCAGGTGCTGCGATAAATGCATTAGCCTTTAGCGGCACCAACTTTCTATTTAGTAAACTTGCAGGACATGGTGAGGCGGAACGGAAAAGGCACGATAGGGCGATGGAAAAGCTACAAGCGGCTCAGGCCCAATGGGTACAAGACAGACAGGCTAAATTGGACTGGTTTGCTGAACAATGGGAACTGCAAATAAAGGCCGGTAAGAGCTTGAGGGAGCTGGATGACGACATGTACAAATACTATACAGCCTCAAACAAGAAGGCCCCGATATTGGCTGACTATTATATACCCTCAAAGGAGCAACAGGATGGTGAATTGACCTTCATTGTTGGCTCCCTATCTCTGCTAGGCTTCGTTGCATATAAGTATCTGTAGGAACGTTTTCTGACATATAATAAACATGTCAGAAAAATCACCACATATCGTTACCGAGGAAGAGGCGGAAAAGCTAAGCAATATCTACTACATGCCGGAACATCTCTGGACCGGGCGCAAGGCTATCAAATTACTCGCGAGGGAGAGCGGTCTATCAAAAAAGAAGGTCACCCACTGGCTGTCTCGTCAACTCTTGTGGCTGAGACACATCAAGGGCCCTAAACGTATTGATTACCCCCATTTTACCGTTACGAGTCCTAACGAGATGCATCAGTTTGATTTACTGTACATGCCCCATGACAAGCTGTATGGAAGCACCTACAAGTACATTCTCACGTGTATTGACGTGGCCTCAAGGTACAAGGTAGCTAGGCCTCTACGTACCAAAAAGGCTAGTGAGGTTGCAGGGATGATTAAGGACATCTACAAGGCAGGACCTTTACGATACCCTAAGATTTTTCAGTGTGATAACGGTAGTGAGTTCAAATCAGAGGGTAAAGGCGTTGAGATTAAACGGGCTACCACCAAATATCACCATACATTTACGGCCTTTGTCGAGTCGTACAACAAGGTACTTGCTGAAAGGCTCTTTAAACCCCAGGATGCACAGGAGTTGGTCTCTGGCGAGCCTATTACCATTTGGGTCAAGCACCTGTACACTATCGTCAAAAGTCTAAACAGCAGCAAAACTGCCATGATCGGTATAAAGCCTAACAAGGCGATTAGGCTCGAGGATGTCCCACTTGCAAAAGGTCAGCAATATCCCGAGGAAAAGCCCTTACCTGAGGATGGTTTGTACTTGTATCTGCTACAACCAGGAGAGGAGCATGATGACTCTAAAAGACGCGCCACTGGCGCATTTTACAGCAAACATACTTACAGGTTGGATTGTATAGTATCAGGTAGTCGTCTTTTGTACTATTTAAAGGATGGTCCCGATCGCAGCTTCGTGTCAGAAGAATTGATGCTTATTCCAGAGGATGTTCAGGTACCCCCGGAGCATATCAAGGATTGATAAGGAGTAATTTCAGGAGTACCTCCAAAGGTTCATCCTCCAACTCTTTACTCGGATCTCTTACATACAATAAAGAAGGCTCGGTATAGAACGGGTATCCATATACGATACCTTTGATAGCATCAGGTTCAATATCAAGGCTAATGTTAACTAATCGTCTATCCGGTATAGGAAAATTGAGTATATTGCCTATTGTTTCTATGTCAGCCAAATCCGACAACTTCAACTCCTCATCTTTGATGACCTCGTAGCAGAGTGCACCATACTTGTTCCAATTGACCGAAACAATATGGAGCCCCAGGCTTTGAATATCGGTCTCTAGATCCTCGTCAATTTCGCTCCTTGCGAATGTTGCCCATGCCTTTTTCCCTGACCATACCCTGTTTAAAAGATCTTCGTCGGTAAGGTATTCAAACCCCTCGTAGCATTCTCCATTTCGATACCTAAAATTTTCCAGGCAGCTAGGGCAATAACCAGTCACCGATCCTGCCCTTATGCAGCATCGCAGTACAGGTACGCGGATATCATAATCCCTTGTAAATTGATTTTTTTGTACATATTTTCCCATCTTTTGATATTTCGATAGCTTTTACATACAGTCAAAGGGTTCAAAAATGTATATTTTCCAAAGTGGTAATTTTTACTACTCCTGCAGGTAGTAAAAATTAGCGTCCGCCTAGTCCTCCAGTACCGGAACACCTAGGTCATACAGGTCATCCCGAGTAAGGTCAATAAGACCGAAATGGTTTCCGTAACGCTCCACATGCCCATCCTCCTCAAACCGATTAAAGGAGTGTTTACCGTTGGGGTTCTCGATGGCGACAATCTCCTCCGCATTAAGGTAGTTGTCTTTGACCCATCTCATTTTGTTGGGGAGAATACGTCTTTGCACACGCGCACAGTAGTATGGAAGATGATGCTACTCGTCATCGTCCTGCGTGGTATGTTTTCGGTATATCATGATCATGTTGTCCTTTCCACGATCTTGAGCATGTGGTACATACCGTTCTTTGAGCACTGTAAGTTGTCGATATCTGTCCTCTAGCTCATCCCCAAGAAAGACAATTTCATCATCCCTATCCTCCAGATCACTCGCCATCACTGCCATGGTCGCGTCTCTATCCTTTAGGGCTTGACGATGCTCCTTAAGTACATCTTGTAATTTCTGTACGCCTGCCCTGGCGAGCCACTTGATTAGCCCCACAGCTTTGGGCTTTCTGGAACGACGCACAATCTCCAATGCATCGTCCAATGTCACGAAGGCATCATGGCTATTTTGGTCCCCCTTTGGGGGTTGGTTAGTAACCAAGTTCATCTCATGACGCGCAAGGGTAGGAATATCCCGATATGACTCGGCAATCTTTTCAATGCCCAAAAATCTACCAATATCGGCACGTTTGAACATAGGTTGATTTTGTTTGCTGGACAAGGTTTCAATGGCTTCTGTGTTAAACGTAAGCTGCGACGACATCTTTCCAATATAACAACGTAAGCCAGAAGATTTAACCGTGGTCACTCGAGAATCTTCCAAGTCCTGGGGTGTTCCAAACTCACGTATAGGCATGCATGTTTGGATTTTTCCAACTCGGCCTTGATCTCTCCCCAATCGGAGATCATGTTCGTCTCCTCATCAATGAGTCTCAAATCTGAGCGTTCATGAGGATACCACAAAAACAAGGCTATTTTTTGTCTTCTCAAGTTTTTTGGGAGTGCACTATACGATTGAGTTAATAGCCAAAGGCTATGCTTGCGATGCCTACCTGAAATAGCCAACTCAAGCAACGGCTGCCTTTTCTTGTCGAGACTCTCGTCAGATATCATGTCGTCGACTATGAAGAGATTCTCCTCGCCTGCCAGCAGCGACGACAATTTCGCTATCCATTCAAACAGCTCATTTCCAGGCTCTATAAGGAACACATAGTTATCCTTCCATAATGATATCCTTTCCAAATAGGTGTTATTCCACCGTATAGTAGGGCACAGGATGATGATATTGTGATAGTGCTTTTTATACTCATTCTCGAGCAGGTCTAGGACACGTTGTGTCTTGCCACAGCTTGTGGGTCCTGTGAAGATAGCCGTATGTGCTTCATTCACTATGTTCAATTAATAATAGCTCCATTTCCTATCGTGAACCTTAGGGTATAGCGCGGCACATGAAGAACATATCAACACGCCGCCGTGATTGTTCACCAAATACCCCCGGAAAACAGGGCAGAGCTTGGTATTTTGGGTCTTATATTCAAGTGGTAGTGGAGTATATGTTAATTTACCTTGTAGACACCTCAGTACCTTGCGATATCTCTCGATGAGCAGTGCCCTTTCCTGGCTCTCGGGGGTGCTTCGATGAGTTCGGTGTATCGGGGTATGATGTCGTATGTCAACAGGGTGTAAAGAAGTAGGTAATTCTCATCCTGTTTAAGCCCTTGAATCTCCCTGTCAATAGCAAGAGGATCTATTTCGTTTTCAGGGTCCTTGCATTTGGTACGCCGCCTCTCCTTCGCCTTGCCCAGGCAACCTATACAGCTTTTTTTCCTACCATTCCCCCTAATCTTGAACCTGTCCAGGGAAAGCAGTTTTTTGCACTTCGAACAGCATTTGGCCTCCATTTTATTACCTTGAGTGTTCGTGCAATACCATAGAAACATCAGCAAGCGTCGGATACCTCCCGGTTTCTATATACTTAAACGGTATCTTGTAGTCAATGTGCAAATATTCGTATTCTTCCCAGGTCATTCCCTCAGAAAACTGGGCCTCAATATGGGCCCTACAGATAGATATGACCTCCTTGTTTTCATGTATAGGCCGGTTGCGGGGGCGGCGGCACCTTGCGCGATCCTTTGAAGCCTTGCTAGAAGCGAGGCAGGTGATGCATTGCCTTGGTGCTTGGCCATTACGTTTCACCCTGAAATGGTTCAATGGGAGATAGTGCTTGCATTTCGAGCCTTTTTTGGTCTCCTCCATGTTGATTTCTATCTCTCTACGAGAGATAGAAATTTTAATAGGCGGTCTATTTAGGTTTGGGAACTATACTTGCGGGGATCCACTTTTTGGAGACAGCCATTTCACGACTCGCCCTACCTGCCGCGAAGTACGCCGTCATTTTGAGGACGTCATTCATGTCCATCTTGGCAGAGGGTCTTGCTATACCTAGGAACTTTTTACCTGCCATGGCATAGGCAAAGGTGAAGCTAAGGTCTACAACTGCCTCATAGAGCATATCCAGGATCTCCTTCTCCTTCGGTGTAACGTTTCTTGTAGTCATTTATTTAGTGTAATTTTTTTGAAAAAATTCAATGCATCTTAAATATTTCTATTGGGGGCTGAGTTTTGCCATGTTTTCCCTGCTGGGGCTCGGGTGTGGTGTTTTGAGATTTGTTTCCGGACCTATACCACCATATACCTACCCCTATCGCCAACACGGCCAAGGTCCCTGCCCCGTACGTGTAGACTGACCGTACGGAACTGGCCCCAGAAGAGGCTTTGACTGCACGCTCTACAGTACCCTCCCGTTGCCTAAGTTGTTCCTTCCTGCTTTTTATCAGTGCGGCCAACTTGTGTCCTTGGGCCACACGCCCTGGATGCTTTACTGGTTTTGTAATGACCCTCTCTTCTTGTTTTTGTTCTTCTTCACCCATTTATTATAGTACCGTCTGAGGCTCTTCCTTAGTCTCCTCCGCCTCCTCCTTCTTCTTACCCATGTGTCTCGCGGTATGCCCTGCTACCAAAATCGGAGCTAGGCATCTACCAATGGTGCAGTACACAAGGATCCCGAGGTCTGTCATACTATCTCGTATAATGGGGTCATCCTCGATATCCTTTCGGAGCTCGTCAACATTGTCAATATCCACGAAATTTCCAATCATGCTAGCATATAAACTGATCACGTGAGTAGACAGTGCCCTAGCAGTTTTTTCCCCCTTCTCTTGAAGGTCACGTTGAAGGTACTCGGTATGTACTTTATCGATGGCCTCTTCTGGGGCCTTGTCAACAAACCCTTCTGTGCATTTTTTGGGCAAAAGGTGTCCTTTGCCTTTCCTCAGGGCCTCCTTCAGGGCCTGGCGCTTATCGATGGGTTTCTCTATCTGTTCATATTCTGCAGAGGCTGTGTCGAATACTTGTGCGATATCGGACATCTTTATTAGTAACTTTTTGTATCGAAAAAAACAAAACGCTATTAGGGTATACGGTAAAATTACAGCGATTAGTAGACATATGTCCATTTAGTAATTAAAAAACAAGTGGGGAGGTATGCACGCCGTCATCGCGCACGACTCTTTTGTCATAAAACGCCGAGAGGCCGAGTTTGTTCTGTTCGTACGTGATCATACCCTGCTCATGTACCCTAAAGCCCACGTTTTTAGCCCTGTCCATACCACCCCCCAGCGCACTCATGTATCTACTCCAGGTCACAGCATTTTGTCTCTTTAACAGGCCCTTACATGAAAATTTCGTACCAGCTTTGCCCTCCACAAAATAACACTTGGCTGTCAGGGCAATCATCCGAAACCCAATGAATTCCGCTTTGAATAACCTTCCCGTCCGACTTGAGTACTTATCGGTGACGAGCCAATTTTTCACGTCCTCATCATACTCGTCAACCAGTTCGGGGCGAACGGCATCTCTCAACTCTTCCCCAGAGATGGGAAAATACGCACCGTCAGTGTCCATGTAGATGTACTCAAAGTCTCGACGATCCACGTACTTGTCCAGAAAATCGTAATAGAATTCCAACATCCGAAGCTTGGCTAGTTGGTACACTGCAATACCACATTGGTAGGCTCTATCGATACTACATTTGTGTTTGCCCCTTCTCAGCTCGTAAGCATCTCCAATCTCTTCAAGGTCCTCTAGGTACGGGCTTCGCAGGGCTGCATCAACCTCCTTTTCATCCCTCGTAAACGTAGTATTTGCGTGCCTCGCCAAATCTTCAATCATCTTGCCGTAGAACGAGTTGCCTTTCAACTTTGCTGTATCTCCCGCAATGCGCTTGTCGGGGTCTTTATCAGCCTGTCGTCGTGCATCGGCAATCTCTTCCGGGAATCATTCAAAGGGCCTACCTCTAGCATACTTGAGAAACTGGTAAAAGGCAGTCACTTTCAGCCCATGGTCAAGGTACCATTTTAGCACAGGGGTATACAGTAAGATCTTTTCGGCCTTTAGCAACCCCAGAAGCTTACGTGTGCCCGGAACACGCTTGCGCCCCGTAGTGTTTAAGTATTCGTGCATATGCTCGGGGATTTGATCATCAGGTATTTCTTTCACCACAAACAGTGGAGACATTTCACTAAACTTTTCGCGCAGATACTCAGGTACCTCGATATCAATCTGGGCAAAGCCAAACAACGATCCATCCACCACACCTCGCGCCAGTAGCTCTAAGTTATGTGCTGATGCCGGTGTGGCCACGTTGATTAACTGTTCCTTCCCACAAGGAAAGTCTTGCATCAAGGTACTCGGGTAGAGCATGTTTGCGTCGTACCTTAGAATTGTCCTACACTTGTGGGGTTCGCCGTACACGTGAGATCTGATACCCGTCACGTCTCGTTCGTGGTATCTACAGAATACGATCGCGGGGCCACCCACCATCCCCGTTCGCAAAAGGTCGTAGGCCTCATTCCTCGTGCATTTTTCACATGCTTTCTGTACCTGTTTACAACTCTTACAACTCTTGGCGTGGCAAGAGTCCTCGCACCTATGCCTGCATGGGTTTCCCGGAGCGTATAGCTCTAGCTTGGGGTTCAACCGTAGGGACTTGTTCAGAACGTAGCGCATTGATACACCCGGGATACTTACCGCGTCCTTCAAAATATCGATTTCATCCCCATAATACTGCAACCTCGTCCTGTCCACGGCTTCAATGAATGGTTCCACATCGGCTAGGTTGTACTCGCGCAGCCAGTCCATCATGGTGACACAGCCTCGCCTGTAAAACTCAGCGCGGAATGTCCCGTACTCCTCGCCAGATAGTGTGTTTCTCCCACCTAGACGGCTATAAAAGCCCTCGTGAGCCGCAGGCCCAACATGGTTCAACTTGTCGTGGCTCGTCAACCATTCACACGGAAACACGAGCTTTTGCAGCTTACATTCCAACGACTTGCACCAACCGTCATAGCTTAGACCAGGAGCAAGGAAATTTTTGATGTCGAGAAATTTAAACCTCGAGGTGGTGAGGAACATGTAGTCGTTATCTTTTTTCGCCACCTTGATCTTATCGCCTTGCGCGATCTCTTCGACAAAATACCGCTTGATCAGGTTGATGTCGTACCTGCCATAATTAAACCCGATTACAGATACTTGGCCTACCCACTCGTTCCACAACTCCTGGTTCTTTTTGGAGAGCATGTCGAAATCGTCAGACTTGGGGTACATTCTCTCTACTTCTTCCACAATCAGGGTATGCCTTTTTTCCAGCTGCCCCACAAACTGTTTGACCAAGACCTTGGGATTCTCGTGCTCGATGAACGTCGGGTCCCCATTCAAACGGTTTTTGTGATAGGTTCATACCCATCATTCCTTCCATTCGTTTTTGCCATCACGGATAACACGTTCACCACCATGGCCACAGAGCGCGTGATGGATATGCCTTCCGGTTTGTTTTGACATGTATTCTATCCATTTTGATGCATCATAGCTAAAACCCTCATCGTAAAAGACCTTCTCGGCCCTGCTCGGCATACGTTTGGCCTTCCCCCCTTTGCAGATAATCGTCGTCCTGACACCCTCGCATTCGTTCCCCTTATGCCGCGTGAGATTCCAAACCTCGTTAAAAACTTGGCCGCATACCTCGCATTGCCAGTGTTGGGTCAGCACATCTAAATCTTTGATGTAAAAACAGTGCTCGTCCAGCATACCAAGATTGATAGTGGTGCCCAAACCCTTTTTGTACTGCTTTTGACCATAGACGAGTCGCCATGGTGCTTTCTCAGAGTTTGTCTTGGGTTCAAAGACTCTGATGTTGATCTTGAATTGTTTGGCAACGCCCTCCAGATCCACCACCCTCGTAGGGCGCACATCTTTACGCTTTAGCTTGGGGTCCCCATAGTACTTTCGAGCTAATGTGAGAGCTGTTTTCGTTAGACGTTCTGTTCCTCGTGCTACGTTGGCCCTCTCCATCACACCTAAGCATCTCCAGAAACATAGGTTGTCTGTTCGTTCTTTTTCCCCATCCATGGCGTAGATGCACCTCTTTTTTCGCAGCCAGCCCGGGAGAGGGCCGCATCCCAAGAGGGGTTCACGCGTGCTTATCACCTTAATCTGTACGTGATCGAAGATAATTTTG
Source organism: Hydractinia echinata (assembly GCA_030067915.1). Classification (NCBI taxonomy): domain Eukaryota; kingdom Metazoa; phylum Cnidaria; class Hydrozoa; order Anthoathecata; family Hydractiniidae; genus Hydractinia; species Hydractinia echinata. Next base: position 187,150 of record JASGCC010000165.1, read on the forward strand.
CCTTCATACGCTCCCGGGGTCTCGGTGGTCATAACAGGTGGTAAATAAGCCTTAGTCCAGAACTCGTGATCCTCCAGATCGAGGCGCTTCATCTCGCATTCTTCTACGAACGCTTCGGTTTCGGCGATGCTTGATAGTGACTTGGAGCTCTTAGTTTTGTGGTAATCAGACACATCGCCCCCACCCTTATAATATCACAGCTGAAGCTGCACACAACCTTAACGCGCATTTCTATGTGGGTTTCAATTTTTCGCATGATCGCGTCCTTTAGAGGTTGGTTCAAATGTTTGTTGAAGCGCCATGTTTTGATCCTATTTCCATCTTCCAACATCTGTATATCGTCCTCAGAACCTTGAATATCCTCCGTGTAGTCCTCCCTTGCCTCCTGTTCAATCTCATCGTGAAGCGTTGTGCCTCCCGAAATTTGTTCCTTTGCCCTGTTGTAATAGAATGCAACGGTATCCCGCACACTCTGTAGTCGATCGGCAAGAGCGTCGCGAGTTGCTGCCACTGGTGCCGACACGGTGCTATATAGTTTGCTGATGGCATTCTTAAACCAACTCATCCCTTTCTTATATACACATTTTAACAAAGTCCGAAGATTACAGAGCGGGTTGGGAATTCCCCTTTATACTCATTTTTGTATGATAGGGACTTACCCTTAAATTCTATGACTCAACACCGCATGGTAGGGACTTTACTCCACTTGAGTATGATAGCATTGATGTTACTGCGCATGAGTTGATGATCAGTGGATTTTTGCTGATGATCAACGGTATTTTGTGTAATGGAGCGTGACAAAAAGTTGTGACGTCACAAGTGAAATTGTGTATGATATTTTTTATGAGAGTTTGACCGTGTTTTTTGGAAAAGTGTGGTTATATTCCCTCCCTATACTAGCTTGGGAACTATCAATATTTCAACTTCCGAATTTTTTTTTTTTTTCGAATTAGCCGTATTTTCAATGAAACCTTCTTACGTCGTAAGGTGGCGATTTCGGAATTCATGCAGCCATTATGGATTTTACTGGATGCGCTATTATATATATCGCGCTATATACCGTAGGGGCGTGTGTGCGAAAATTCGCGTTTTCAAAAGGAAATTTTCTACTTATTTACTGAACACATGGTAACTACTTTTACATTACGTAATCACACAAAATGGACGTCGATATGTTTTTTTTGGTAAACGAAATTATGTTAATTTATGTTTAGAGACTTCGTACAATAACTACAGAGCATTCAAACCGGAGTTTTAATCTTGAAAAAAAATCCGCTGTTATATAGATTGGGCGAGTTGTCCAAAACAGACGCGCAGACACGGATCTCTCGGTTTACTTAGATTAGCACGCAGATGTCTAAGGCGAATGTCTTTCTTGTTTTGGAAGTAATTGCTTATCATTCTAGTGAGACTAAGAAATACAATCGTCAACAGGAAATCTCTCTCCTTCGGACTTGATTTATAAATGTGGTTATAAGTCATTAAAGGTCAATCGCGAATTCTGATTATTTTATTACTATGAAATATGGAATTTATTTTTTTCTACGACATTCAAAACATTTCAAAACAAACAAGAGGGTTGGAGGAGTGTTTTCCTCTAAGGTGGAAGTACATAAAACTTATTGAGTAGAAACTAATTGCAAGCTCAACTTTATGAACAACTTTCTACATATTTTTAACATAAACATTAACTATAAAATAGATCTTTTTTTTCCCTGCAACGAAACCAAAGCTTTATAGCATTCCAATAGCTATATTGCTTTTTTGCATAACTTGCGATAAATAAATGTCATTTTTTACGTTCTTTTTTGACAAATATGTTTTTTTTATCAACCACGGTTTTTTGCATCGCCAACACGCCATCATCCTATATTAAAATACGCTTGTGTGAGTGACTATGTGAGTCCACGACAGTGTTTCTATTTGTTTTTTTTTGTTTTAAAAGCCCCGTTGGTCGTTAGATAGAATAATTTATTTTACCCCCGGTTTACCATATGCGCGCCGTATCTCCTGGAAACAATATTAGGAACAATAAGAATAGTATTTGTCAAGAAAGTTAAGAACATTAAGGCTGAAACGGAATAACACAATTCTTATAAAATAGACGGTGTATATCCTAGATAAGAATTTTATAAACTATAAAAAGTAATTTTTCCGTTGTTACTGGTTTTAACGCTAAGACGTGGGTTATGTCGTTATAATAAACCTTAATGTAAACAAAGTTAAATGTTTACATCTGTTACGTTACCGTTTAAAATATTATTCGATTCTTAAATTCGAAAACACTGCATTGCTATCATGCACGGCACGTTTGCGCATTGGGAGGATTGCTGTATGCAATAGACTAAATAGCTAATTTGGTATGATGCATTAGAAACTGTACGTTGTGGAAATTTTGCAATAACCTTTTTTGTGTGTCTTAACGATTTTTTCTAATGTCTGGTATACCATTTCCCCTGGTGTACTTCTGGCATGGCAAAGCAAGTATATAGTTTTAGCAGATTTAGATTTTTACATAACCGTTGTTAGCCACCTTCGATTTTGTTAGACCTTTTGCATTTTTATTTGTTGTTGGACCTGCTTATATTTTTAAGCGTTCTGTTTCAGCGAGTATAAATATAACGCAGGTTGTGAGCAACCTCAATCCCAGGGCTTTTTTTTCTCTATTATTATTTTTTTATTGCTGCTCATGTTTATTTTTTTGGACGTTTTGTTTCAGCTGTTATAAACATAGAATAATGCAAATTGTGACTTTTAAAAATTCAAATTCCTATGTTCTATGTTTTTATTTGGCACCCCTCAAAAGGACTCAATGAGAGATTCAGTGGATTCTTCCACGGGAATTCGGCTGGTATTATATATACGCTTGTGTGAGTGACTATGTGAGTTCACGGTACTAAAATCACGGGTCATTTTCTTATGGCTCATGCATTGTGTCCCCAAAGCGTGGCGTTACGCTAAAATTTACTAAGTTAAAAAAAATCGCAAAACGGGGGTTTATTTGTTGTTTATTTTAAGAGCCGTACGGGGTCGTTATGGATAGAATAATTTAATTTAAACCCCCGGTTTACCATTTGCGCGCCGTATCTCACGGAAACAAGTTTTTTATCAACTGAAAAAAGAAAACCGAACGAAGAGGGTTGTCTCTTTTTCAATTTAATCCTGAAAAAAGTTATTTCAAACAAAGCATGCCAATGTTTGCTCATCACGAGGTGAGCTTAAAGCTTATTTGTTCTTCTATATTTTTCATTTTTGTGTTCTGGGACCTAGGTTGCTTTCTTTTATAAAAAAACTATCTCATTCGAATGATAATTCGAATCTAAAATGTAAAAAACAAAACTGTTATTGTAGAGCGACTGTTGTTGTCGAGCGAGTATACAAAGTTTATGTTGTTGTCAGCAGAAATATCTTTTATAAAGAAGAAAAACGTACCATGATTTAACGTCACAAAGAGAACTGATTGGAAATATATCAGACAATTGTATACATTTTCAATTCGTTCTCTTCGGGATGAAGCGAAGTTTAGTAATCGAAGTAAAAACTGAATGAACTTTTATCCAGAGAACGCTAGCTGGCGACCCTCTGAGAAAGCGAAAGAAAAGCAGGTGTGTTGTTTAGATTATCTGGTAGAGAAATGAATTTAGGTGTACAACGATGTTTAAGCGTTTTAACTTTCAGAGCTAAACTTTCCCTTAAATATGAAGTTAAATATGTTGTGTCTTGAGCCGGAATAAAAATATACTCTGAACAATGGGTCAAAAGTTAAGAATATCCTAAGAATATGTCCAACCTCGATTGTTTGTTTTAAGTATATAAAGAATTTACCAATAGCTATAGCAACTTATAGCAAGCTTTATTTTATTAGGCATTATATATTTTCAGGCCATAGCCATGCTAAGAATATAGGAACAATGAGGATAGTATTTGTCAAGAAAGTTAAGAACATTGAGGCTGAAACGAAAAAAACACTATTCTTGTAAAATACACCGTGTATATCCTAGAGAAGAATTTTATAAACTGTAAAAATTAATTTTTCAGTTGTTACTGTTTTTAACGCTCCGAAGTGGGTGATTCAGTGTTGATGTCGTTATAATAAACCTTACTGTAAGCAAACTTAAATCAATGTTTACATCTGTTAGTTACGATCGTTTGAAATATATTCGATTCTTAAATTCGAAAACGCTGCATTGTTATCCATGCACGGCATGCCCTGTTTTCTTGATACATATAAGACGTGGTGTTACAAACTGTACAATGTGGAAATTTTGTAACAACCTTTTCTGTATGACCTAACTAAATATGTTGGATTTTTTAATGTCTGATATACTTTTATAGTATAAATTTTAGCAGATTTCGCTTTTACGTAACGGTTGTTAGACGCCTTTGATTTTGTTGTACATTTTTCCTTTTTATTGTATTTTCCTTTTTATTTTTGTTGCACCTGCTTATATTTTTAAACGTTTTGTTTCAACGGGTATAAATATAAAGTAATGCAGACTGTGAGCAACCTCGATCCCAGGGCTTTTTCTCTCTTTTTTCCGTCCCGTTATAAAAAGAGACAAAGAGCCGAGGTTGGGTTGTAAGTTTTAAAAATTCAAATTCCCATATGCTGTATGTTTTTGTTTGGTATCCCTTACATGCATTTCATGGAGACATTCAGTGGATTCTTCCACGGGAATTCGGTTAGTTTGTTATATTTATACAACTCACAACAGGTCGAAATAGGAAATAGAGTTCTTATAACAAAAAAGACGAAAGTCACATTGATACGAGGCTATTTATGAATGAGGTTATGTGAACGAGGAACTAAAGTGTCTGTGTGCTGCAAAAATATGGAAGCCTATATATAAAAATCACCATAAAAAAGAGAAAAAAATTCTGCAGCGTTTTTCATACCTTTTTCTTCGAGAGAATTACGACACAATGGAGAAATGTTATTTTGGTTATCTGCATTAAAAAAATGTTGTTATGATCAAAATTAAATTTAAAAGAGATATTGTTTTTAAAAATGCATTGATTTAAAGGGTATTATTTTTAATTGTGTATTCTTTCAATTACAACAAGGGAATGAATTACCTTTATAAAAGATTCATAATGAAGAATTAAAACGCAGTAGGCACAACCTCGTTCCCAGGGCAAGTTTTCGATTTTAGATATCGGAGAGGGCGCGAAGAAAGGCTGGTTTCACAACGATTTGTGCTGATTTTTATTTATTTAAATTTTGGTCTATTTGCATACGAATTGGCTGAGAACATCGTATTACAGCATCCTCGTCCCCAGGGTTGGTTGCCTATGTCAAAGCCGCTAGCGTTACTTGACGGCTAATCAAGACCCTGGTACATGCTGCTTTTCATAACCAGTATATTGGTTACTATAAATAATAAATGAGTTTGTCTCGCTGTTACAATCTCTGCAGCTAGTAAAGCAACTTGATCGAGTCCTCGTTCTTCACATGCACATGGCGAAGACGATGTGTTTTGGTTGTTTATGTTTTTCAACGTTGACTTTAGAAAGTTTTATATTTCAAACCAAGTTATTATTTGTTCGCCCGGAAACTTTATTTTATAGTGATGAAATCTTTTAAGAAGCATTATTTATCAACAAAATGTGGTAACGTGTGATCAGATGAAGCTGATTTTGTTGGGATATAGTATATTGGGATATAGTCTAGTACCTCTGGGAAAAAGTCTAAGTCTTAGATTGTGGCATCTAGCTAGTTATATATTAAATAAGGAAATAAAACCGAAACTAGCTAGCGAAGTATAAAATATGTTTTTAACGTCCTATAAATGTTGGCTGAATATTTTTTATAAGCAACCCAGTTGATAAGACTAGGTTTAAAATTGGGTCAAAAATTAAGCATCTTCCTCAGCAAACTTCAGTGCTTATATCTACGCTACGATCCTTTCCCTTCCCTTCCGTCAGCTAGCGACTTTCCCAGTTGAACTATGACAAAAGTTTTTTTCAGAAGCAATATATACTTCGGTTATTAAACAGCAATATAATTTGCTTTAGCATGATCAATTCACTACTGTTGAACATGATCCAAAAGGTCAAAGTCTGGTTCACATTTCCCGAACTGTGTTGGTAAAATAATTATAGGTGCTAAAAACAACCACCTAAGAAACTTGTGATCAAGAAAGGCCTTGCAATCTAATGTCTGACCCAAGAGGTTAGAGATTAATCTGCTTGTTTATTACTTAAATGTGTTTTATAGGTAAGTTACATAACTTTTTCTTTGGTTAGTACGTTTTTAGGATCTTTCGCAAAATATGTGTTGTGGATAATTTCATTTTATCTTGAACTTGCAGAGTGTGTTCTTAAGAACAATGTCACTGTCGGTAAAAGCGGGGAACAGCAATGGGAACTAAAATGGCGCCACCGTATGCGGTTTTTTATATATGGGGGACTTAGAGGAAAGGTTTCTGAAAACACAGACTTTAAGTCCTTTAGCTTGATAGAGATATATTGACAACATCTTTATGATATGGAAACACGGAGAAAGTGCACGCAAAGCATTGTTGGAGCAACTTAATAACTGTCATCCCACTATTAAGTTCACAGCCGAATATCTGACCAAAGCGTCAATTTTTTAGACGTAAAGGTCATTAAGCAGAGCAATCAACTTATCACTGATTTGTTTACCAAACCTACTAATACGCATCGATATCTTCATGCGTCTTCTTGCCATGTTTTTCATTCCAAAAAGGATATCCCATATAGTCAGGCCCTCCGCCTTAATAGGATCTGTTCTGAATTCTCTCTTTTTGATAAGAGGTGTAACAAATAAGAATCTTGACTTCACGAAAGGGGTTACAGTGATAAGTTGGTTAGATAGCAGATACTCAGAGCAAGAAAGTTTCTCAGAGATGATTTGTTAGATCAGGTTCTTAGTCGTGATTCGTCTCAAAAACTCGTTCTTAACATAACTTATCATCCTGTGTACTTTAAGGTGAAGAGTATCTTGCAAAATATACATCTACTACTCACACCTAATCAGGACGACGTTTTCCCATCATCACTCATTATAGGATTTAGGAGGGGAAAGAACCTTAAAGATATGCTTGTGAGGGCAAAATTACCTATCACAGAAAAGAGGGAGGGTAAGAGTGTAAAATGTGGTGGTAAGCGCTGCGGTGTTTGTGATGTTGTGGAAGAAGTGGATTCCTTTTCAGAAAAATCTTTATCTAATTCCTTTAAAATTCCGGGTGGCGAAATGAACTGTAATTCCAGCAATGTGGTCTACTTAGTTCGTTGCAAACATTGCGGAGTACAATACGTGGGTAGCACAAGCACTAAATTTCGTGTTCGCTTGAACAGACAGACAGACAGACAGTCTATTTAGTTCGTTGCAAACCGGAGTGCAATACGTGGGTAGCACAAGCACTAAATTTCGTGACAGACAGACAGACAGACAGACAGACAGACAGACAGACAGACAGACAGACAGACAGACAGACAGACAGACAGACAGACAGACAGACAGACAGACAGACAGACAGACAGACAGACAGACAGACAGACAGACAGACAGACAGACAGACAGACAGACAGACAGACAGACAGACAGACAGACAGACAGACAGACAGACAGACAGACAGACAGACAGACAGACAGACAGACAGACAGACAGACAGACAGACAGACAGACAGACAGACAGACAGACAGACAGACAGACAGACAGACAGACAGACAGACAGACAGACAGACAGACAGACAGACAGACAGACAGACAGACAGACAGACAGACAGACAGACAGACAGACAGACAGACAGACAGACAGACAGACAGACAGACAGACAGACAGACAGACAGACAGACAGACAGACAGACAGACAGACAGACAGACAGACAGACAGACAGACAGACAGACAGACAGACAGACAGACAGACAGACAGACAGACAGACAGACAGACAGACAGACAGACAGACAGACAGACAGACAGACAGACAGACAGACGACAGACCAGACAGACAGACAGACAGACAGACAGAACAGACAGACAGAACAGACAGACAGACAGACAGACAGACAGACAGACAGACAGACAGACAGACAGACGTATTATTATAAGAGGTTAGTCGATAAAGCCCGTGGAAAGATCCACTTAGGCAGGAGCACTATGGAGAAGAGAACTGTCACTGGGATTTTAATGACGTCAGCAAAGACACGTTATACACGAAAAAAATTTATTTTCTAATTTTGTATACCCGTTTCCTCTATTGTGTAGGGCTAAAAGTGCTGATCGAAATAATGTTTCGACGCTTTCGACGAACGTTTGAGGAGATAATTGGGTTTAAAAAATTTGCTGACATCAGCAAAGTACCGTCGAAAGTACTATTTTTTTTAGAAATTTGATTTACAGTTACTTCCATTATATAAACACTGATCAAGAAAATGTATAGGATAATGTCCTTTAAGGAACAGTTGAAGAGATATTGAGGTTTAAAAGTTTTATGATGACCCAGCTTTGGCAAATTGGCCTAAAATTGGTTTCAGGAACGTCTTGGGACCATCATTGGAACTTCACCTTCCAATGAACGGTTCTGAAATTATTTGAAGAGTAATTCAAAAAATTCAATTATAATAGCCCCTGCATCAGAACTCTTACCTTCACCAGTTGCACTTGTAAATTGGAAGGATCATTCGTTCTTTTTAAGATCTTGCTTGTTCTTGTTCTCTTGCTCTCTGCAGTAATGCAAGAGAGTCTCCGAGTCAAAGCAAATGCCGTTTTGGTTTGTTGTGGCCTTTCCTGCTTCCGCCATTTTACTAACTTTAAACATAGTGAGGGCTGCTATGTTGTAATAAAAAGCTTCGTGTGCACACGCGTGTTAAAAGTGATTTTTTGATTCGAGGTTGTTGTTTAGGTCACGAAAAAGAAAAAAAAATGGGATGCCAAAAATTTTGGTCCCGCGGGACCAAATTAGGTGACGTCATCACTTTCACGGTCAGCAAAAAAACAATTTCAAAATTATATGTTATATTATATATGGTTGGAAACAGGAGATCAAGGGGGTTAATAAAAATGTAAAAACCATATGCTGAAAATTTATCGTTCGTGAGATATTAACATTTAAATGTTGTATAAAATACAGACCGTGAATTTACTGACCCAGCTTAAAAATGACTTTAACTTGGTCATTTGTCCTCTTTTTGTGCTAATTTTGGCAAGGTGTTAGGTCGCCTTAGTATCTTTCTGTTTAATTGAAATTTATTGTTCAAGTCACTGCAGGGGATAATTCACAGACCAATAATTTACAGACTCGGGTATCAAACATTCTTGAAAAAGGAACAAAAATATGGAACCCTAGCAACAAAAATTAAATATACATCTAGTTATCGAAATGATCTTCATCGGACCAATCTAAGTCAGTGTCAAGTTCTGAAACATTTACGCATGTCCGTGCATACAAATTTGTTTTGATGCATTTACATCTTTTCGTACTGGAATCTCCACGACATCCACAAACACTCAACTCAATCAATTCCAGTGGAGCAGGAAGATTATCTGTCATTATTGGATCAAGCGAATTACCATTTAATTCCCAGTCATAGTGTTGAGGAAGTGGAAAGTTTTGGATGGACACGTGTGACTTCTTCAACACCAGACATACAAAATGACTTCTAAAGATTTTATACTTTAGTGCATTAGTAGTAGGAGGCAATTTTGTTGAATCCATCTGGTACTTTGAGAAAAGGAACCATCGTAGCTTTGCCAAGGTTGCCATCTCTTCGGGTAATTTTTTATCCCCATATGTGTTGACAACGAAACGCTCTATTTGTTCAAGGGTGGATAGATTTGGCATCGATACAGAGTTTCCTAAACGTGAAAAGCCTGAAGGATATCGCAGTCTGCTTTCACGAAAGATTTCCACCATGTCGTTTTCGTTTTTCCCGAAAAGCGTCCAATCTGGCCGCAACCTGTGAACACATGGAAACCCAATATATCATCTGATCGCTCTTCACCTAGAACTTCGAAGTACTGTCTGATAGCACGAAAATATGTTGCGAGTGGTAACGATTTACAATAATAGAGAAGCAATAAAAAACATCTGTATCTGGCGACAGAACGCAGCATTCGGCAAACAAATCACTCTTTGCAACATCGATTATATGTAGACTAAGAAGAGTGTCAGCGGCTACCATTGATCTTCAATCACAAATACTTAACATCAATGTTGAAAATAGAGGCAGGACGAAACAACAGTTGCGAAGTGCACGTCAAAGGAAACAACAAGATAATCTCGAGTCGCTGCTGGCAGACATGGACGAGGAAGGAAAGCGAAGAGTAAAGGCGAACAATCAAACGGGCGTTTCGAACTGGCTTACTACGCTACCATTGAAGGAGCATGGCTATGATTTGGCAAAACAGGAATTCTGGGATGCGATTCGAATTCGGTATAACTGGAAGCTAGATAGATTACCATCAATTTGTGCATGTGGTTCTCGCTTCGATATATCGCACGCCATTTCTTGTAAGAAAGGTGGCTTCGTAACGTTGAGACACAATGAAATCAGGGATATCACGGCTGATCTATTGAGTGAAATTTGTGTTGATGTGAGAAAAGAACCGTGACTAGCTGAGATGCATGGTGAAACGTTACGCTTAAGATCCGTCAATAGTAGCAGAGAAGCATGTTTGGATGTTAGCGCTATCAACTTCTGGACTACTGGTCAACGAGCATTCTTCGATATAAGAGTGTTTGACCTCACTGCTCAGAGATACAGGAATCTAGAATTAGAAAAGTGTTACCAGCGAAACGAGGCCGAGAAGAAACGACAATATGGCGAACGTATACTTCAAATTGAAAATGGGTAATTCACCCCGCTTGTATTCTCAACGAACGGTGGAATGGGAAGAGAATGTCAAATCTTCTACCAACACATGGCTAGAATGATTTCCGAAAAACGACACATCCCTATTTCAATATCAATGAAGGCTATAAGAACTAAAATATCTTTCTCACTGTCAAGATCGACAGTACGATGTGTGAGAGGTTCCTGGTGCCTACGCTCAAATTATTCTACGAATGACTTCGAGACAGAAGCCCGCATGGCTCAATTAAACGAGACGTTTTAATGAACGCAAACACAGCCTTAGTAGTGTACTCTTTTCTATGTTGTTGTCATCTTTCCACGTCCAATGTCTATGGTCGTATGTGTGTTGATGTACTTAATTTTATTTAAAACAAGGAACAGTCAAGAAGAAAAAAAAAAAAAAAAAGGTGGAGTGCTTTAGGAGAGCACGGTACAAACCACAGACCGGAATGCGCAGTCGGCTGTGAAGTCAGATTATCAAGACTGACATTGGCTCAAAGTTACACGCGACTTTGAGAGTCAAAGAATTCCATTGATAGTTTAAGTTGACGACTCTATAATTCTTCGAAATGTCTCAAAAGCAGTCTCGATTTGTTATCTAAACTTCCAATTTGACGACTGATTATGTGGGAATAGACATTTTAATTTGATGAATTGAATGTCAATTTGACATATTGAATTTGTCCGCTATCTAACCCCATAGCAATGCCCTTTCAACGCTTTTACCTTATCCAAGATCTGAAAGTACTTAGCCAAACTCGGGGTATCCATCAAGATCTAAGGACATTGTTAACGCAGAACCCTCGTTATATTGGGAGACGCCATGGGAGTAGATATCTTTGGAGTCTTTATCAATGGTGGATAAATCTTGTCCTTCCATGAATTATAGTACCTAATCACATATCTCTCGACCTTGCCCTTGTTTGCAGGTATAGAGTCGGTTAGGACCAGCTTTTCGACATGTACATCCTTAATATTGTATTGCGTTACGCCACTGTAAAAGTCTTTGACGGTCTTGTCTCCAAATTTCTTTTATTTTATGTTTTTAAGGTCAGTTGGACCCTTTGCATCGGATAATGGATAGACCTAGATCGTGACATACGTGACGTATTCCTTATAGCAGCACCAGCAAAGCATTTTACCTATCCACCACAGTCTTCTACCACAGTCTTCCACAACACTTGCATCTATCATACTCATCAAGAATGCATTCACAATCATCACACTGCTCTTTCATCGCTTTATTCCATGGGTCAAAAACCCAGGGAATGTTCACATGTCCGGGGGGGGGGGATTTCATAGGCTTGTGCAAAGTGAATCAAACTTAGCACACTTATAGTACGTCACAAAAGGAACAAAATGGCGGCAATAAATTTTTGCCTTACATCAGCACATTTTCTGTGAACGTCATCAGAAGCTTGAAATTTGTTCAAAATGCCACTATCTGCTTAAAATTCAATTACTTTAGTTCTAGAGCGAATGTTTTTACATTCTGTTTGAAGTTTCTGAAAGCTAAATAAAAGTTATTTAACATATTTTCCGGTTTTTACACAGATCGCATAAAAACTGCCAAAAATTGCCCGGAAACCCGTTTTTTTTTTCGATTTTCGGGTAAAATTCGAAAAAAATCGGGTAATCGGATTAATCACGTGTCCAAAACATGCGAAATTCTTGTTCTTGATGAAACAAACTTGTGTTGTAAGTTTCAAGTTCTAATATAATCCTACCAAGAGTTATTATCATTTCCCCCATTATAAGGGTTTCATAGAGATTTATAGGGGTAGTTTCGAGTAATAGCCAATATCAAGGCCTCTGAACGGTATGGGACCTAAACATTTGGCATGCAGGTGTCTAATAGGTTAATATTGAAACTCAGTAAGTATTGTAGCCATGCAACATAGCATTAAGGAGTTATTAAAAAAAAACGTTAGGGGGGGGGGCGGATTCCGGACCGAATAGGGTTAAAGAATTCTTTAGATCATGAACCGTTCTAGTACATGCTTGAGCAAAGAGGGATCCTTTTCAACAGCTTTGGTGCACTTATCTTGCGTCTTGAACTTATCTGGAAATACTTGAGAGCCCATGTCTTGGGATAATAAGATGATCTGGGACAAACTCTAGCATACTGAGCTTCTTCTGCAACAGCCTTGCTGCACATGCTTCGCTCTTAAACTTATCTGGAATATACCCGAGTACCCCAGGGATCCTCTGCAACAGCCTGGTGAACATGTCCTTATTCTTAAAATGATCTAGAACAAACTGTAGCATACGGGGTTTCTCTGCAACAGCCTTGTTGCACATGGCTTGCGTCTTCAAACTTAACTGGGACAGGCCAGAGTGCATCGGTATCATATTCAACAGCCTTGTTGCATGTCTTGGGTTTTGAGATGATCTGGGACATATAAGAACATACGGGTCTCTCTACAACAACCTTGTTGTACATGTCTTCGCTCTTGAACTTATCCAGCACATGCACTGAACACATACGAGCATTTTTTAACAGCCTTGATACACCAGTCTTTAGTTTTGAAACTGATCCGGGCAAATCAGGCTGAGGAACTAATTTTAAGACCTTTTTTTGAGGAGATCAAAAAACGCTGTCCCGTCGTACTTTAAAATAAATTGCGTTATGACCGATGATGATAATTCCGGTTGGAATGCGTTTGTCAATGTATTTGGAGACTCTAAACACTTACCGTGTAAATGGTACATTACTCGTGCTTTGCGTAGGAAAATAAATCTTGCTCCTACTGCACTGCAGGATGAAATATACATTAACCTCATGGTAATGATCAATGAGAAATATCACGATCATTTCAAATCGATTTGCGACGGTTTTTTGTCCAGAAATTCCATTAGTGCCCGTACATTTGTGAATTACTTTAAACAACATTATGTTAACCGACCAGAGCAGTGGGTTATGTGCTACCGGAATTTCTCTCATGCAAACAACGACACAAACATGTTTGTGAAATCTTTTCACAACAAACAGAAAACATTTTACATGGAACAAACTTGTTGCTTACGTTGGAAAAAGAATTTTATTGGCAACGCAAAAAGGATCTCATTTACTATAAACCGATACTTTGCAGTATCTTCAACAATAACCGACACGCTAACGGCTTGCTAATACCCGATGATCACTTAACAGAAGAAAAAAAAGGGTGGCAAGTGAAATTACAAACGAAAGATGACGTCAGTTATCTTATTCATCGTTTACAGCCGTGCACAGACTATAATTGCTTAAAAAGGTGAGTTTTTTATGTTCTATGTGTTGGTCAACTTATTACCTTTGACCATGTTACACTGACAGAGATTATTTTTTTAAATTTTTTACATTGTTAAGGTCATTTGTAATTGAGGTAGCGTTTTGTACAAAAAGAAGACATTGTAAAATAATAAATTTATTTTGACACTTAGGTGTCTTCGAAGTATCTTCTTTCGGCTATGCGAGCACCTATACAAATGCAATTGTGATAACCGAGTAGAAATATGCACAAGATTCACTCCTATGTAACTCAAAGCATCCCAGTGCATTCTCAAATGAACCACGTTCTGATCTGAATGGAGAAATTGAAGTGGATGAGGGGGGTAACTCCTTTCAACAAACTTCTATTGCTGTTAAGCATAACAAGAAGCCCTGCGGCTTTAAGATTTCCGTCATTAGCCTGAAAGATTTTGAAATTTAAAGTAGACCTTGAAAACGGAGAATTATGGGGTAAACAAATCACGAGTATCACAATTCTCAACTATTTTTGTAACTAACCTGCAATGTTAAAATACAACTCAATAAATAAAAATTTTACATAGCTAATATGAAGTATTCTAAAATAACAGTTAAAACTTCAACTGGATATTTTTAAAAGTGATCAGGAAAATTCTGGAAATTCCAGAATACAAATCTTGCTATGTAGAAACTTGACGATTCGAATATAATAACTTCTGAACGAGCTCAATTTGAATGATGAAGTAGTTCATTGTTTATTAATTCAGGAATAAATACATATTAGCATTTGAATATTTCAGTATTTAGGCCTTCAAAATTTACTCTCTTGTTGAAAATTTTTTGAAAATGCTGATGGTGCATGGTTTGATAACAGCTGATCTGAAAAAGAAAGTACGTTTTAAAATAAGAAACCAAGCAATACAATTTTACCATAAACTGAATTAAAACCAGGTTGTTTTAAATATTGTCTCTTTAACCTCTCTTTGCCTCTTTGCTTTAAAAACGGAATTTAATACAAAGATACAAATCCATGCGATGTGATGCACATGTATATTATAATTATAATATGTATATATTTAATCAGCCCGGCTTTTGACATCTTTGTTAAACAAGTAACATATTAAGCAAGCGATGCATGATTTTGAAACCTGTGGACAATACAGGGATTTATTTTTTTGAAATCGGATTTATTGAATTCAACTGATTTTTTATTATTCTTTTTCTGATTCGAATTCTCAAATTTGAATTTCTTTCGGGGAGTCGGGATTAGGTTGCAAGTTTTCATTTTGAGGAAACTGATTGGTCATTGTTTTTTTGACAAATTGACAAATTGAATTCAACAAGGTTGAAACATAAAAGGGCATATACACACACAATAAATTTGCGGATTTGAAAAATCGATGGTCTTTTCGTGAGATTTTTAAAAATCAAAGTATCTAAGAAATCTTAGAAAAAAATATTTTTGTGATACTTTGGGTGAGTTCAAGAAAGATTTCAAGCAAAATTAGCACAAGGAGAACTGATAATTAGCCAGTAACAGAATAGTTAGCCGTTTTCAATGGCGCCATAGCTTGGTGGTTATAACTCTGGCATTTTGTGCGTGAGAACGGGGTCGATTCCCCTTGGCGGCAATTCAATATTGGTGAGTGAATGCTACCATAGCCCCGGGTTAACCTAAGCCATGTGAGAGAAATTGGGGAGAATGACACAATATGTGGGCTGTTGGATGCTACAGGGAGTTGTTTGGTAGAGCGGGGGACCCTAATGTGATCTGATCCAATTAGGGTCCCCGCTCTACCAAAACAACTCCCTGTAGCATCCAACAGCACTCTGCATAGCTCAAACATGAGCATTAAATACTCTAAGACTCCTTATCTAAGCTATGGCCTTTCCTGGAAATAATAGACAGGATTTGTAAGGCTAGCCATATAAAATATACAGACATTCTATTTATCTACGCAGAATAATTATATATACGGTGTGTACAGTATAATTAGCCGCTTATACAGCTACTTATACGATATTTATCTTTTTACTTAAATTTTAACTTTTCTTCGTTATCAGTCTCCCCATAGCCATCTATATTTATATAGATCAAAATAAAGTTGTGCTTCAATTAAAACCAAGAAAAAGAACAAGAAACAATTTTGCAAAAAAGTTATAAGTTTACTGTAGCTAGCAGTACATATGTCGTATATATTATTAAACAACAAAACTATTCTGATTTCAAGAAAAAACATGGAAAAGACGCAGTTAGCTGTAAAGAACACAAAGAAGCTTTTAACGGCTAATTATACTAGGCGTAGCATCTAATTATCCTGCATCGGTTACAGGTTAATTATCAGTTCACCGACTGCTCAGTGCAAGCAACAATAAACTTTTGTCACGTTTCGACAACTTTTTTGCAAAAAATATCTTTATATCTGATAGAAGGTAGTCCCACAAAGTGTCATTTGGAAGTTATTTCAGTCATGGAAGAACTACGCAAGGCAGGATAAAGGTTTTTTGTTGCTTGCTCTTTAAGAAAAAAAGGCACTCTAATCAAAGCACTATTTTGTGTAGCTAGCTCCATAGCTAGCTAGCAAGTAAATAATGTCAGCACCAATCAAAAGGAGATCCAAGTCAGCACCAAAAATTGAGATAGCTAGCTAGCCAGCACACCTTTCTCACTTAGCTATATATAAAATAATTCTTACCTGATAAAATACACGAATTTAAAAAATAGTGCTTAGCTCCCCATCAATAAAGCTGCTACGACCAAACCAAAGAGACCAGCAAGGGGCGACCAACAAAATGCACTTTTAGTCATGGCCGCACACGGAATGTTCTGGTTACACGAAGAGTACACTCTCTGTTCAGATTGGTCATTTAATTGACAGAGATTATAATAGAGCATCTTCATTGGCTTTCGAAAAAAATGGAATTTTCCGAGCGTTTAGCCTGGACAAAAAAAAAAACTTAGCAGCGTCCGGGCTCTGCGCTGTCTCTCTCTATCTATATATATCTATCTTCCATCAGGCGATTTTAAAGATTCCGCCCCGCATAGCGGCGACGGAAATCAAAAAAAATGTGTGTATTAGAAGCTGCAAAAGTTTGAAGAAAGTATAAAGAAATTGACTGAGCTGATCAACGACCAATTGTCCAAAAAATTACGCTTGGCAAATGTCAACCAACAACTAAAAGACATTATCAACGATGTGAAAGTCGTGGAATTTGACCATAGGTTGATGTAAAACAAATGCGACCAAGAAAGCTGACAAGAAAATCAGCCCAAATGAAAAGCTGAAATTGCGGTAGCACTCAAAAAAGTTTGCACGCACAAAGAAAGTCAAAAAAAGAAAAACTGCGCTTAATGCCAATACCCTTCACGAGGCCAACAACGTGATATAATCAATGCTTGTCTCACTGCCAAACCAGTCCGTTTCTCCCTGTAAAGACGAAGATTTCGTAATTCAGAAAACGCGAAAAAGGATAAAACCATTGATCCTGCGAATAAATAACCTACATGATATTCGTGCTAAATTGCTAACCTTTGGATGCCATAATATCTTCTAACCTATCTTGGTTGTGTTTGGAATCGAATCTCACTGTATCTGAACTTGCAAATGTGAAGAAAAAAGGAAAAAGCTTTCCCCCAGGGCTGGTTGCAAGATGAAGTTGTAAGCGCATTCCTCTATTCAAACTCCGATTTCAATTCCTCGCATATTGATTAACTTGATCCCACGGAGGCTGTTGTGCAATTAAAATGCTCATCGCGAAACTAAGGGATTAAAAATATCTCGTCCTGTCGAGTCTATCAATGAAAGAGAATGCATTCAAAGACCTTATTCAATTAAGATGAACACATATTGAAGAAAAACTTTACGAGTACCATGAAAAAGAGTGAACCCGTTTAACACTCCCTGGAGAAAGATGCTTCCTAGTTGTAGCGTTTTATGTTGTTTTTATGCCTTCCAAATTTCTTCAGGTAAGAACTGTAATCAAACTGTTCTAAGTCAGGCCAGCATGGAAAGAGCACTTGATTGAATTTAGAACATATTAATCTATACAGTTTTGACAACATTTTTTAGCTATAAAGTTCTACGTTTTCTTTCTTTACGTAACAGGCGTCCTGACAACTTGCAATGCACATAAATATCGTTTCTTCATTTACCAAAGCCATTGTAAAGAAGTTTGCATCGGCGTTAACTGTCGTGAATTTCGACAGACACACTCGATTTGCAAGGTACTCCTTACGTCTCACTTCGATTTAAAAAAATTCTGTGCATATGTAAGAAAACAGAAAAACATTTCTTTTAACGTTGTTTTAGATATGTCCATGGAGGTATAAAAGAAGTTGTAAAAGAAGGTTTATACCTCCATTAAATGTCGTAGTAAAAATGAAGACATGAACTGGGTTATTGCACCCAGTGTGCCAACAATGGCTCCACTGTTGTTGCATGAACATGGAGTTGGCAGATGCTGACGCAGGAGTTAGCTTCAGATGTCCCAAATTAATAAGTTGTTTTGTAGATTAACTGGAAGTATACATTTCTATTTTTATAGTCATTCTTACTTACAACAGTGCTTACACTATCGTCTAATGAAAAGTTAATTGTTTAATCCAAATTCATGACTTTTGTTATTTTTGAACATTTCGCTTTTCGTTGCACTTTGAACATTTTTCCGGATTATAAAAACTTATCTCTACCTTCCGTCAGAATGCGTGAAACTTTTTGAGCTTATATAAACATTGTAGAGATAGGGAAATGTATGTTCTGGCACAGTCGCGTGCGCGTACGCAGTGACGCCACAGCAGGTCACAGTCAAACACAACAAATCCCTATTATGCAATGCTTAGCTATGGAATTCAAGGGTAAAGTCCCTATCATGCGGTGTTGAGTAGGGTAAGTCCCTAGTAAGTAGTGACGTCATTAAATCATACAAATAGGAGTAAAATTCTAACACAGGGGGAATTCCCTAATAATAATAATAATCATCAAAAATCAACGCATGCGCAATAAAAATGTGTTAGTTTTGACCAGTATGAAATTGTCTGTAAATCGAAAAATCATACAATAAACGATGAACGAAATAGGACGAATGAAATTAAATAAACTGAGGCAGGTTATGAAAAAGAGAGGTCTTCAAAATTATTCAGCGTTAAATAAGACTGCCCTACTTGAAATGCTATTTAAAGATATAGAGTATCATGATCATTTCAACAATTCAGTTCTTAAAAACCCCCGCCTACTTGTACGTACGCCGGACCGTTTTTTAACAACAATATATGTGCAATGAAGCCGTCGAAAGAAACCCTTGCATACTGAGGTATGTACTGGATCAATTCAAGACACATGCCATGTGCAATAGGGCCGTTTGGAAGAAACCCTATCTGTTCGAATATGTGCCAGATCATATAAATACGCAGGATATATGTGACAAGGTTGTTGCAGAGGAACCCGAATTGATCATACATGTACTGGACCGTTTTTTAACACATGGCATGTGCGATAGGGCTGTTGAAAAAAGCCCTTATATACTGGAGTATGTGCCAGATCAATTCATGACGCAAGACATGTGTAATGAGGCTGTTGTAAAGGAGCCCTATGCACTCAAGTATGTGCCAGATCAATTCATGACGCAAGACATGTGTAATGAGGCTGTTGAAAAGTATCCCTATGCACTCGTACATGTCCCCGACAGGTTCAAGACGCAGGACATGTGTAACAAGGCTGTTGAGGAGGAGCCCGATAATCTGGAATATGTTCCGAATCAGTTCAAGACAGAGGACATGTGCAACGAGGCGGTTGACGTTGATCCCATTATGCTCGGATATGTACCAGATCATTTCAAGACGCAAGGTATGTGCAATTGGTGCATTGACAAGAAACCAATGACATTCATATATGTTCCGGACCAGTTCAAGACGGAGTACATGTATATGGCCTGGGACCATCATCAAAACCCCCTATCATCATACAATAGGAGGAAGGATGCCAGGACCAGAATTAAGGAGGAGCTGGCTCCAATGGCCTGGCATCCAGCCAGGGTCATCGATTGGTGCTTTTCGGAGGATGAAAAGGCCGTTATTGAAAATTATGGGCATAAATAAATAAATACATTCAGCAGGTCATAAAATCTTCCGAATATATTTGAAATATATATAAATAAATGGGTTGTTTCAAGACACAAGACATGTGTAATAAGGCCGTTGAAAAAGAGTCTTGGCTGATCCTGCACGTGCCAGATCAATTCAAGACCCAGAGCATGTGCAATAGGGTAGTTGGGAAATATTCTCATATGCTAAGTGATGTACCGGACCGGTTCAAGACGCAGGACATGT
Organism: Hydractinia echinata; assembly: GCA_030067915.1. Lineage (NCBI taxonomy): Eukaryota > Metazoa > Cnidaria > Hydrozoa > Anthoathecata > Hydractiniidae > Hydractinia > Hydractinia echinata. The sequence goes on from JASGCC010000165.1 coordinate 207,524, forward strand.
GTAATAGGGCCGTCGAAAAATATTCCTATGCACTCAGGCATGTACCGGACAGGCTCAAGACGCAGGACATGTGTAATAAGGCCGTTGAAAAGGATCCCACGGTGCTCGAATATGTACCAGATCAATTCACGACGCAAGACATGTGTAATGGGGCTGTTGAAAAGCATCCTCCAATGCTCCAGCATATACCTGACGGACCAATCAATACAATAAAAGATGTGCCAGGGAAATTTGATATGTTGGCAGGTGCATTAGTGACATTCGTAGCTGGAATTGGAATTTCACTACCCTCATGACCCTAGTAATATTAAAAATGGACGAGGGAAGGGGTAATGAAAGCAGTATTAGGGAAATGCGTGAGATGCGGGATGACATTGATAGCCTTTGCGAAATAACTAGAGAAATATCACATAGCAATAATAGTCAGAAATAAATGGAAGAATGTAAGGATTGTAAGCGTGTTCTGGATGAGTACGACAGATGTGCCTGCGGTCGGAGGCTTGAAGTAAACGGAAAAATGTTGTGCTGGCAATGCTATCAGGATCATATCACATATAACGGGGGTGGATGTATATGTACCATGGGCTGCAATTCCCTGAAGTCGTTTTTACCAAAATAAACAAGATGCTATTCGAAAATGAAGTTGTCAATCACAAACTATTCTACTCATTTGCTGCCACCTTTACCAATATCAATGATATCAACGTGGACTGCCTGACAGTGTCAAATCCCATACCAGCCAACGGGGGCAAGGATAAGCGGTATATCGTAGGGTACCATACACAAGACCTCGTGGTGGCCCTCAGGGTAAAAACACCTAAAATCTGGTCACCGAACGGGGTCACCCGGTACAATTCAAATGCAGTACCGGCAATGGGCCTCGATTTTGATGACCACCCAGACTGGGTATTGAAATATCGTCAAATTTGGTCCAAGTTCGAAGAGTTGATCTCTCAGAAATTAACGACAGACCCGGTCAAAAAAGACCGTTACGTGAATGCCAAGCTTAAATACTATAAGAATGTTATTACTACCAATTTCCATGGCATGCAGGTGCCATACAACCTACCATGCCAGGCCAGCACAATCATGGCCATTTCATCAGTGTACATGCAGGGGAAAAATTATCACCCACAGACACATATTACTGAATGCCGATATAAAGAATCTGAAAGGGAATCACTACTAGGTGAGGAGGATTAGAAAAAACTATATATTTTATAGGTTATGGTACCTATAAAATATGTAAAATTACTTAAGGCTTATACTCGGGTGGGGGGTCTACATAGCGCTTGCATACTGCGCAGACTGTACGTTTTTTAAAAACTCTTCCCTACCCTCTTGCCTCCCCCTAGCAACTAGCTTGGCACGCTCCTGTTCATTGATGGAGTCAACAATGCGATTAAACCGCTGCCTCATCTGTTCCTTAAGTACTAAATACTTCTGCTTTTCTTGCATAATAAGGCTAAACTCGTATTTATCAATCTCTCCATTTTCCACCGCTTTTGATATCAGGTCAACGATCGAGTTCAATTTAGCCTCAGCGATAAGCCTTATATTCTCGTGTTTTTTTGATTTTACTCCAAGCCTCTTTCCAGCAGTCCTAAGGCCTGCCTGCCCCAGCCCTACAGCCACCGTTAGGCCACCCATTGCCACGGCCAGCGGTACACCCATTCCCGATAGCAGGGTACCGATCCCGATCCCCGAGGTTACTACACTGATGCCAAGCAGCCCATGATCGCAGTATCGTACCCAGGTCCCATGCATCTTAAACTTTTTTGCTAATTTGTCCCGCTCCTTAATCTCACTTCGCAGATACTTCTCGATTTCACCGATCTCATCAAGTCTATATTTTTGACCTTCTTCAAGTATATCAGCGCTTTGTGCTGGCGCACTAGGTAGGCTGGGGTACAGCTTACTAATGTCTGACATCTTTTATTCTAGAAGAATTTGTAAAGTTAAGCCTGTAAATGCCACATTTTTGTCATAATGGAATTCATCCGTTAGCATGAATTCGAGGCGATCCGTGGAGCCCTTCAATGGGAGGCATATGGGCGTATCAAAAGTCCAGGTCAGCATATCACCCCATGAATTTAGCTCTTTAATAGGTAATATTGCAAGAATCTTAGACTTCTTACCATTTAGGAAAGATCATCCTCATCCAACTGTGGGCAAATGAGCCTTAACCTATGATAGGTTTTTATAGGGTGCGGTGTAGTCACCCTTCTGATAATACTTTTTGGCAGGATCATATGCAAGGCCCAACAGTTCATGTAGATATCGATTAAATGCAACCGTATACCCATCACTGACACGAAGGGTACATAGCCCATTCCTCAATAGAAAAAGTTTAATCTTATCCTCCCCCTGGCAATTTACAATTGATACCACGTCCTCAATCCTATACAGGCCAGCCATAATACGTATTCTTGTCTCCCTCTGATCAGGTCCAACCTTACGAATGGTAAAGTCATTGTTGTTGTATATATTTAGCCACTCACACCGTATACTGATGGACTTCAAGGCTATCCTACAATTTTGTCCTAGGTAATCCTTGAACAGGGTAGGTTTCGAAATATCAGTAATATACAGCTGTTTCATCTCTTTCTTTCTTAAGAAAGGATGAACATTTACATATTTAACCCTAATGCAAGATATAAGCCCAACAGGGGTGAATGGGGGCTTGTTGTAAAAAACCTGGAGCATCAGGACTTGTATGTGTCTACAGGATCACATATTGAAGTCTCCTTCCCAGACTTTACAAAATATCCCATAAAAATAGCAAGTAATTTGCTTAATGACCCTGTTAGGCTAGGATGGAAGGGACAAGCGTTGGACTATTGGAATATCCAGGTTAATTTCGCTACCCATTGCGCAACCACGGCCTTGGGCATATCTGCCAAACACCTAACGGGCTCCGTGCCCCTTGTCAACGCCATCTTTAAATTCCATGTATATTACCATATGCGGCGTATTCTTGCCAGAATAAAGGCGCCCATGCCGTATGACGATGGTTTTTCACGCTATAATAACCCCTATTCCACATCTGGGTATGCGCAAGTATGTAGGGAATATGGTGCAGACCCTAATGAGCTATACAAGTTCAGATCAATAGCACGGCGGGAAAAATGGCATGAAAAAAGAGCCATCCGTAAATTTTAGGCTTTGTAATTAAAATTCATAATATGTAATCCTACGTGAAGTGTTCGTGAAACGCGTTCAAAATGGTAACGTTGCAGCGGTACGGGAAGAAGAAAAGGATGTTTTGTACAACTGTAGCTATATATCTTCAAGAATAAATAACACAAGATATACAGTATATATATAACTGTTTCAAGATATATGGAACTGCAGTCGTCTTAAATATATTCAAAACATTTTATGGTATATAAAACGAAGTAGCTATAGCTAGCTATAGCTATATATAAGATTTAGCTAACTGCACACTTGAAGATATTTATGTAGCTAAGGGCCCGTAGCTAAGAGCTGTTTTCTTCTTCAAAGATGGCTTTTATGTAATATGTACTCTTCTAAAAATATTGAAAAAGTCTGAGAATATTCAAAAACGTGCTAAAAATATACTAAACCATGAAATATATGGAATGATAAAAGATATTATATCTTTAAAAAATAAAATATAAAAATGTACAGCTACAGCTATAGCTACATACTCCATCCCAAATAAATATAAATACCACATCTCATTTTTTACTTGAGTACAAAATAAATTTAAGAATGGGGCGGTGTTATTTTGTAAAGGGATGAGAAAAATATCAATAAATATAGCTATACCAAAACAAAGCTAATATATATATAACATAGGTGGCCATCAATGATATGTTTTGTTTTGGGTCCTTTGACCGCCTCATTTTTTTGGTAAGTCAGAAATTTATAACTTTAACTATAAATTTTGTAACTTTAACCGTTCGAAAAGAAAAAGAAAAAAACAATATCGCAGAAAGAGAATACGGTGAATTTGAAAATACCGAATGCTATCTCTTTATGCATTATTAACTTTAATTATGATTTACAATGCATAACAATCAATAGGTAATATATACAACAATAACCATTGTATATGGTTTAAATACGCATCTTGATGACAATGCACTGATTTTACAGAATCAACGTGTTAAAAGTTGTCAATTGCGAAAACTTCAAATTTCTTAAATACCGACCGACCGACTGACTCTCTTTCACGAGTATTTCGGACCCGAAATAAACATATCATTGATGGCCGCCTATATAGTTGCAACTACAGTCAAACCTGTCTACAACGAACGCCTACGAGACGGAAAATTTGTGGTCGTAAAGGACAGGTATATATATTATAAAGGTGGTCGTTAAGGCAGTTTTGACCGTATGTAGCTATAAACTTTCTCTATGAAGATATATAAACATGAAAACCTTAAAAAATAATATCCAAAACGAATAAAGTATCAGTCTGTATACATCAAAACAAAACTGATATATATATATTAAGTGGATTAATTTTCACGCTGACTTTATTTCGAGGGAATTTAATTTCGCAGAGCACCCCGAAATCCGCAAAAAATTAATCCTGTATAAGGGGTATGATAATCACGAATAATACGAGACAGAGAAAACACGTCTGTTTGCTATAGAGTGAGATCTCAAGAATCGAGCTCGGATATTTCGTAAGGTTCAAAGTACCATAATGACGATATATATACAAGTTTTTTTTGTTTTTTTTTACACAGTATCACCCGCATTTTTTCGGTTATGATACCTTGACTACCAACAACCCGTTTTCCGGATATGGTGTCTCCTACAATAAAATAAAGCATAGTCACTATGGTCTAAGTCATGATGTAGTCGGAGAACTTGCGTGGTACACGGCGATTACGGGTGGATCTCCTGGCCTCTACTACTGGTTCATCTGGGGTTGTCTGATTTTGGCTGGTCGGTCGCTCTTCGGGTGTATTGTCGATGGTTGGTGTGGTTGATGGTGTTGGTAGCAGTTGGTCATGAGGAGTAGGTGTTGTTGGTGGCACAGGTTGGGTGTCTGCTGTTGGAAGTGGAAGCGTTGCAAGTGATATGTTTTGCGGTATCCAAACTGGATCGTTGCGACAGTCGTCTGGTATTTTTCGCAGGAATTTCCTGTTGCGGAGGGTAGTCCTTCTGCTACCATCCAGGCAAACACGATACTGTCTGTGCGGAAGCGCCTCGACGACCTTTTCTGTATTATCCCATTTATTTGGGTGATTCCCGTGTTGATTTTGCACTGAAACGGCGTCGCCTTCTTGAATCTCAGGCAAGCTTGTGGCGGTGTCCTTCAAATGAATGCGGTTGAATCGTTTTGTCATTGCCTTTTCTCGTATATCGGCAAGTTCTAGCCATTCTCTGCGAAACTTGGTGGGATTTGGCAGGTGATCGCGAATGGGTCGACCAAAGAGTAATTCAGCGGGAGATGTGCCGATGTCAGGGGGCGGTGTGCTACGGTGAAGCAACAGCGCCTTGGCTACGTCGTTTGTATCCAGGGACCCGCTTGCACTGATGTTACATGTTAGGATCCGTTTCATGCATTTAACGGCAGCTTCGGCTTTGAGGGTAGTACGCAGATGTGATACGATGTTTTACACCCCATGAAGAGAGAAAATTTTTTACCTCATGGGAATCAAATGGAGGCCCACCATCACAGGTTATTTCCTCAGGAACTCCAAAGTTGATGAAATAATGGCGGAGTATGTTTGCAAATGGTGGTTGCTTTAGAGTCGCGGTGTGTTGACGCAACTTCTGTCCAACCAGAGAATCGATCTGCATATATAATAAATTTGCGACCGGCCATGTGGAATAGATCGGTAACCGTTTGCTGGAAAGGATAATCCGGTTGAGCAGCAGTCATAGATGATTCCTTACGATTAGATGGTGCAGTCTCATTGCAGCGACGACACTGATCCCTGTAGTTCTGCAGTTGTGTCCCCATCCCAGGCCAAAAAAAATCGTTGCTTGGCGTTGCTTCGCATGCTATTTACACCTTGGTGACCAACATGTAGTTCTTTTATTATATGATGTCGAAGCGATCGTGGTATGAGTATTCGACTATCTATGAAGATGATGTTGTCCAGGGTGTATAAAGAATCTCGTAGTTTCCAGTATTCTCGAAGGTCGTCAGGAAGACTATCACGACTGTCTGGAAACCCTGCTTCAATGACGCAGGTGAGGTGCTGGTATTGCTCATCGCGGAGAGCCTCGTGGAGAATCTCCTGCACTGTGATTGTAGTTTTGCAGTTGCTCCAATGTAGCTCTACGGATGCTATTAATGCTGTGTCGATATCACTGTGCGGTAGTACAGGAGGTGTTTTGGTTGATGGGACCGGTATACGGGACACTGCATCGGCTCCATGGTTTTTGTTTCCTGGTATTGCAATGACTTTGAACTTGTACATGAGTGTCTTTTCACGTATTTTCAAAAGTCTTGGGTTCTTGATTTCATCTAAACGGCGATCATTGAAAATTCGGACCAAAGGCTTATGATCGACATCTACGACCAGATTCGGGCAACCCATCGTAAACATTTTGCAACTATCGAGAGCAAATGAAACAGCGACAGCCTCTCCTTCTATAGGAGCATATCGGCTTTCAGCTGGTCTAGTAAAGCGGGATCCAGCATATACGACTTTCCAGTGACCTTCGCCACAAAGTGGGTCATCGGCGTATGGGCAGGAGCAATGTTTTTGTGATAGCGTGAAACCGATTCCTGTCTTGCTCCAGTCAGAAGCGAGGCACGTTGGTCGGTTCGTTTCAAACGTTCTAACACCTTCGTGTATTTTGTGCAAGATTTCTTCCTTCGATTGATGGAATAACCGTTCGAGTGTCTCGTCCCAATAAAATCTGCTGCCGTGCTGTAGCAACTCTCTGAATGGATTCATCACTGGCGCCTGAGCGAAAGCGTATGATACTTGATTTACTAAACCAAACCATGATCGTATGCCAGTGATATTAGTGGGGGTTGGAAATTCTGCAATTGCTTTTAATAGTTTATGCGAAGGCTTGTATCCTGTTGTGGTAACGTCGAAGCCGGCAAATTCAACGGTGTCTTTGGCAAAATGCAGTTTATCAGGATTGAAAACAATTCCATTGTCCGCGCACAACTTGATATATTGCATGGTGTGCCAGAATGACGTGGAAATGTCATTGTCCCATAATAAAGAATCGTCAACGATCCTCGCTACTCGTGGGAAGTCTGATGTGATATCGTCAAAACGTTTTGTATATCCGTTGTTTGAGGCGTGAAAACCCTGGGGGGCACGGCAATATCGGTACCTTCCGTATTCAGTGATGAATGTGGTGGCGTCTTTAGCGTTTGGGGATAATGGCACACTGTGGTACCCATTCCACGCATCAAGGACAGTTTTCTTTTGATTGATCAGAACGACACTGACAACGTTGAAAGGTGAAGGAGTAAGATGCGTTTCGCGTCTCGTGGCGGCATTCAGATTCTGTAGGTCAATGGTACGTCGAGGCGTGCCATCTTTTTTGGGCACGGTAATCATCCTAGAACACCATGTCGTTGGTGTACCAGCTGGAACCGGTTCAATGATACCCAGTGCCACGTCTGCATCGAGCTGAGCTTTGACTGCGTCCTTCCAATGGTGCGGTATCGGAATCGGTTTGTGAACGGCGATCGGGTGGTGGTCGTTGAGGAAGGTGACATTAAGTGCTTCGCCAGTCATGGTTTGGAGTTTCTGATGGGTACATGTGTTAAAAGCACTAGAAGCAAAGTATTCTTTGATCCATTTCTCGCGGTTTTCGGAGGTAGCAAGTAGCGGTATTCGTTGTGGCAGCGATGGTGAGGAGGTGCGGAGGGGGCAACCACAAGATGCCTTTAGGTTCCCATCATTGTCAATGGATGGTTGGTGCTCCATGGTGGATGCCGACACTTCACCGATCATATGGTTGGGAAAGTTTTCATCAATGATTTGAAGTTGTTTAAGCGCAGTTTGTGAAAGGTACAATCCTTTAACCTGGTCACATATATATATAAGCTGAGAAGAAGTATTACCGGCAATCGAAATATTTGCGATAACTGCGCCTCGTATGACTAATCCATCGTTGTTAACAGCTCGTAAACGATGGCGCGTATGTATCAATGCTCTGTTTGTACAGTTCATTTGCTTTAGCAATTCGGGTCCCGCGGTACATGTTTGAGCGCCTGTGTCGGCAACAGCACGAACCCTATAGGACTCACATGATTGTCTAATTGGCACACGATGTCCCAATTTCTGATGCGCTTTTACGTTCAAAGAGATTGCCACTTCTATTGTTGGGGGTGGTTCGGGCTTTTCGGGTAACAATTCGTTGTTGAGCCACTGCCCATGCGGTTTTCCATCTAGTCATAACGGGGCCATTGGTGTTGTGATGGATGTCAAAAGCGAAATATCTTCATCTCTTTGAAGGTCGGGTGAATCATCACGAACAGCGTTTGCGGATGAACTTTCACATACATTGCTGAAATGGTTCATTTTTCCACATTTGTTGCATTGTCTCCCTTGTGCGGGGCATTGTTGTCGTCCATTTTGATGTCGATTACGACCGCATCCTCTGCATTTTTGTTGGTTGCGTCCTGGGGGTCTGTTTCCGTTGTTGCCGTCCTTGGTCGGTGGTTGTGGCGGTTGTGGACTGGGTGGTGTACGTGGAATCGTTTTCGACCTTTGATACTCGGACCTGATTGGCGCGACGTAGTCCGGTGCGGTGGGTGGCTGGAAGTGTGATGTAGCTTTGGCTGTTGATTCTAGTATCAGGAGGCGTTCTGTCAGGGCTTGCAGCGTCGGGAAAGACGATACCTCGGATAATATCTTGTTCTGATGTGATGCATTCCGCAAGCCAGCGATGACTTGTGATTTTATCATATCTTCAGAATAAGACGTAATACAGTGATCAGTGTTGCAGTCACAGTTGCGTTTAAAATCACATAGCATGGCTTGGGATTTCAGACGAGATATAAAGCACGTGATTGACTCACCATCACTTTGACGCATGGCGAAAAATTGCTGGCGGTATACCTCAGGGTGGATAGATTTCACTGCGACGGACTTGATGTAGGCAAGAAGCTGGGCCTCAGATGCAGAGTTCAGAGCATCTGGACCAACAAAGTCGAACAGCATCTCGTTGACTGAACTGCTGCAGGCTGATCGTAAGTCGTTTCTGATCTCAACAAGGGTATCCAGTTTAGCCATCTGCTTATAACGCGTCCAAGCGTCGGTAAAAATAATCCACTTGTTGTCGGAGGAATCTGCTTCGATGGATGGTCTCTCCAATTTGACACGTTGGCGGTTCGATGGATCCTGCGTTTGTTGGCCAGGAATAAGTTTCGCCATTAGTTGCGTCATCTGCTCTTGCATCGCGAGTTGTTGTTGTTGCATCTGTAGCATAAGCGCCATCGCGTTGGCGGACGGGTCCGATGACGCAGTCGCGGGGGACGATGTTGAAATATTTAGTCTACTTTGGTCTTGTTCGGTCATTCTGTAATATTATGTAGCGGCTACTTGCGGCAGTACGAACTAACCAGATTTTTATCACGGTAAAAAAATGGCGGTGTGACCACAGAACAAATACAACGAGAAGCGATAATGCGGCGGTGAATGAAAATGTAGGCGGAGCACGAGACGAGGGTGATCGATCAAAATTTTCGATAGATCGTCAAATACTTGTTGATAAATAGCAATAATAACGGTATATTGGCTAATGTCATAAGAAAATAAATAAATGTACTTGATGTGGAAATGTGTCTTTGCTGTGGGAGCGTAGGTTAAAATCTTGTGGAAATGGAATTGAGCGTCGAAGAGAAAGTGATCGGTACGATCGTTCCGTTGTGTGGTTCTTCTTACTTCTTTAATTGTTCCTTTTCTTTTCCGATTCAGTATAATCGCAGCGCCATGTATAAGGGGTATGATAATCACGAATAATACGAGACAGAGAAAACACGTCTGTTTGCTATAGAGTGAGATCTCAAGAATCGAGCTCGGATATTTCGTAAGGTTCAAAGTACCATAATGGCGATATATATACAAATCCATGCAAAAATTAATCCACTACAGGGTATATATATAATATATAAAACATCTCGTACAAATTATAAACTTTCTCTTTGAATGTAATCAAAGAAAACCCAAAAAAACAAATATCCTAAATATATGAACAAATATCACTAGCTTAGCTAAAATATACTGCAAATATAAAGCTACACAGTCTTAAAATCATGATAAAAAGTAATAATTATAACATGCACTATGCATATTTCATGTGTGACAATAAGCAAAGAATCGTTGTTTCCATTTTATAATATATACGCGTAATAGTGATAACTTCAAACAACATATATATACACTAACTAATATAGAATACTAAATTGAATACATTTTAGATTCAACAAATGTAGTAATGTCCTGCATCACACAAGAAACACTTTCTATTATTATCAAGCTGTAACCTACATTTTTTACAACAACCTTCCTTTTCATCAGGTATGTACCTTACACGCCGCTTGTTATATTTCTTCAAGTCGAACCCATGCTCTTTTAGATATACTAGTTGAATGAATTCATGTCGGAAGGTGAAAGACCAACGATTTTGATATGTGGCTTTTTTAGCATACTTAGCGATTTGTTGATGTTTTTGCTCTCTTCCTTCCGTTGTATGGATACCGAGACCAAAACCAAACAACTCCATAGACTTTTCAGAATGAACAGGAGCAACATTAGTGAAATTCCACATTGACGGAGTAACTCGTGCATCAAATAAACAACAGCTTGTAAACAATTTCCTCCCAATAGATTTCATGACGTAAATATCATGAAGTGATATATCTGTAATGCGAACTGAATATGATACCATATCTCGCAAACATATTGACTGGAAGAAAACTCTCATCAGCTTCTCTTTATTGCTAACACTAGTAATTAACAGAGGAAAACCATGAAGATAGTTTAAACTTTCTTTCCCACGAAATCGAAAAGCAAATTCCTTTTCCTTTTTGCCATCTTTGTTCTCATTGAACCATATTACCAGAGAAAGTTTGAGATAAAGAAAGGAAAATACCTTAGGCGGACCACAAAGGGACCGAGACTTTAGTTCGAGATAGAGAGTAGTCGAGATAGAGACATTCCACTGTATCTATACACTTTCTGCTTTATAAGAACATTTTTGTTAAGAGAACAGTCCTTAGATTTTATCGAAAAAGTAAGAACTAAATAAGAACAGATTAGTGCCCGAATCATTCCTTTCAAAACTAACAACAAAATAAAACAAGTGGCATAAGAATTAACAACACGAGTCTGAATTTCCTGATAAAGTAAGAATAATGTAATATATGTATTTTTTAAAGTTCTCTCTCAAGCTTCAGATAACTGTTTTTGCATGCAATCCCTTCTTTTGTCACCTGCAATAACTATGAAATACTATTCACATTGTCTAGATTTTTTGTAAACATAATTATAAGTCAAGCAACAAAAGCAGTAATCCCTTAAGGGCTTAAAAAGTAAACGAACAAAGCAACTTTTTACAGGAAGAAACAAAGACAATATTTAGATTCAATACTACAGTTTCTGAATTTTAAAGTCATCTTCTTACTATGAACAACAAGACCAATAACAATGACTAAAAAAATCTCGAAAAATAAGAACAGTCAGCTTCATGTTTATATTTACTGGTTCTCATAAAAAAGCGTGTAATGTCTTTTTCTCTCATTTTCTCTATATAGTGATGAAAAAATGATTGTGGTAGAGCACAGGCACTGTAAGTATCGAATGATGATGCAAATACTGTTCTTCTGGGTAATATGAGAAATCTGTAGCTTGCTTTGTATAAAAAACTTTGACGATAAGCTTCATGCGTAAAGTAATTGTTAAATTCGTAGCAACCATTACAGCATCTATAACGTGAAACAAGCCCGTCGTTGTCGAAAACATGCATGCAAAACTTATAATTTTCTTCTCAAAGATATACCCACAAAATAAAATATTCTCACTATACAACTTGCAACAGTTGTTTTAACTCTTTTAAGAACAATGTTTATTCCAATTCAAAACGAACGTTTTTTTTCATAAAGCCCCTGGTTTTTACAAAAGTCAATTTTATTAGTCCTGGTTTTCACAAACATTCAGTAAATTTTTCACAATAGTCATAAACGCATTGTTTTGAATTGTTTACTGATCAATATTATTTCCAGTCATTTGCGTGAAAAAATCATAACCCACTTAATTTTACCCCTAAATTTTATCTTTTCAATTTGAAATAAGATTATTCATTTTAGCATTTTTCTTTACAGATAGCGATAATGTTAACGACACCACCACGACAACCACCATAGCCCCAAACATCAACGACACTACCACCCGCCAAAACAACAACAACAACAGCAACAACAATAACAACAATAACAACAACAATGCACGGTCGTTCAAAACCGCGATTTTAAGGAAAACAAGAAGCCCTGCGGCTTAAAGATTTCCGCCATTAGCAATAATCTAAAATAGTACTGAACTGTGAAGAGGACTGAGTAATATGGGGGAACAAAATCATTGAATATTCTAAAATTCTAAATTTCAATTTTTGATTATTATTGTAACTGTAAATCATAGCTAACTTAACTTACATAAACTTCATTTCTCTATATAAGAACAATTTTAAAAGAAAAATAATAAACCTGAAAATTGATGAACAATAAAAACAAAATAAGAAAAACGGCAAGGTTGAAAATTTATTTATTTTCTCCTTTTCTCTGAAAAACAACTTGGAAAATATCTTTAAAGGTGGCAGCAAATTTTTTTTTACATAATCAGTTACGAAAGGTTATTTTCAGACTACATATACTTATTTTTTCTTTTATAACACACTTGTCACGATTTTATAGCTATAATACATTATCTTTCACCAAAAATATTCAGCCTCAACAATTCCTCTTTAAATTAAAATTCATGAATAATTAATTAGTTCTGCTGAATATAGCTTTAGTCTACGTGCTTGCGAAATTGTACAGAAAGAAATGACGTAATTATTAAAGGGAAACATTAATAACATCAAAGATGGCGCATTATAAGACGATCTTCATTATGCTACACTGCACGAGCTTTAACTTTCAATAGCATATAAACTTTAAAATAAAGTATTGTTCATTGGATAATAAAACAATTTGTTGCACTGTTAGGATTCTTATTGGCTTAAAACTCATTTTAGCCTCGTTCTCAGAAAAAAATTTGTCAAAACGAGGATTTAGGCTTTAGCCTGGATAAGTTTTGGGCGTCCAGCCTAGATGCGCTGTCTCTATCTATCTCTCTATCTCTCTATCTATCTCCTCAGGCGATTTTAAAGATTCCGCCTTCGCTGGCGGAAATCAAAAAGTGTGCGCATGCGCCGAAATATTTTTAAAAAAAAAGCGGCTGCAGCATAAAATTATGACGTCATCGATATTGACCTCACTCTCTATTATCTTGTTTTAGTCGCCCAATAAAAGAAAATTTAACATTTTTTTCTTTTAAAACTAAAGAAGGATGACCATAGACTACTATTTCACCTCTGGTTGCTACCCGGGGCAGCATAAACAGACGGCAAGGTCCACAAAAGCCCGGATTGCTAGCTCACAATTTACCAGTACAAGAACACTGTTGTACAACATTCTGACGCAAAGTTTTGCCTAAAAATTACTTTTCCTGTTTGCATGTATCCCTTATCGAGCGTTCTATCGTATTAGGTAGTAGCTGCCACTTTTTTTACTACTAAAATTTTGAGCTTTTCTACACCATACATTTCACTTTCGTTTTCACAAAAAAAAATGGTTGACAACTATTAGAAATGTAAAATAGACGCTAATAAACAAAGAACAAACGATATTATACTTCTAAAATTAAATTTTAAATGCCACTTTAGTGTTGTAAAGGAAAAAAAAAAACTTTATCTAATCTGTAACCTTAGCTAGCTCTAAGGTTGGTCTTGATTAGTTTTCTAGAAGCCTGCTAGAGCTAAACGTAAATGTGAGAAAGCTAGCTTCACTAAGACTCAGTGGACCCCAGTGGAAATAATCCACTAACAATAGGTTTTTGTGATTTTCTGGGCTAGAAACACTTTAAATATTTATCATAGACTAGCAACTGATTGCAAATGAAAAACATTTGTACAGTTATATATAAATATATATGTTAAACGAAAAAGCTAACAATTTACACATTTTTAGACATTTCAGCCTAGACCATCCCCTAATCGTGAGATTTTTCACCACGAAAGTTAATCTGAATTATATAAAAATACTTTACAAATTAGGCTATTACAAGTATTTTTTATTTCAAATCATATATCTGTATTTAACGAATATATTCTTACCATAATGCTTCGAATAAACGCCCCCTTCTATTAAACGCCCCCCCCCCCTCTTCAGTCATTTTTTACATAAACCCCCCCCCTCGAATAGACACCCCTTCCTCATAAGGGAGCGTTTATTCGAGGCGATAGTAAAATTATATGAAAACATCAATAACTGTTGTTGTTTTGCTCTTTTAATTAAAAGACAATTTTAATGGTGCTATTATAATATAGAAATTTCATAAATACAACTAAACACAATCTCTCATATTGATACATCGGTAAAATAAGGAAATTTTCTATAAACACCCTTTTTCCTAAATCTTAAAAAAGGTTGGAAATTTAGTTTTTCGCTTTTGAAGTTCATTCTCTAAAACATGTGAATATCTTTTATTTTCTGATGTGAAGATATATATTATAGGTATCCTTAAAAACTGCAAAAGAGACGAAGTGTAAAAAATTTAATAAACGCCCCCCTCGAATAGACGCCCTCCAAAAATGTCAAAAAATTTAATAAACACCCCGGGCGTTTATTCGAAGCATTACGATATTTCAAACGCATCCAACAAAAAGTGGTAATCAAGCAAATCAGTAAGCTCTTCTGTTTCATCATTGTCCCATCTTTTTTTTTAACCGCTTCTGTCAACAAATCTTTACATGCAAATCACGTTTGAATGACACTTGAAATTGTGAATTGTTGGGTCAAAATTACTTCAATGAAACCGTGGCAACATGTTTTGTATCATAGAACAATTTGAGACTGGTTCCCTAAAATGTAAAAAAACAGAAAGTACAATATAAGCTACCTGCTTATAAAAGGTATATACATGTTTTTATAAGATCAGTAAAATCTGCTGAGGCTAGCTGCTCTTAATTTTCAAACATTTTCAGACCATTTTGTTATTATTTTTTTCTTAGTTATATATATATATATATATATATATATATATATATAAAATCTTTCTGAAACTTCTTTGTTGCTGGTGATGAAGCTCTGTGTTCACAAAAAATAGTGAATATTAGATATTGTACATGGGTGAGCAAAGAAACAATCACCAGCAAAATCAATAGCTTGAAAGAGAATTCACAACCTGGATTGTCCTTACTCCATGGAAATATCAGGCTAGGTTATTTTTGGTTTGGAAAACAATGATTGAGCAGACGGCAGGGCCTACAAAAAGCTCTTATCTTTTAAAAAATCTAATGATCTTATAAAAAAGCATGTAAAATGATAGCAAAGTGTGCATGAAAAATGTACAGACATGTGAGTTAATGTTTATCATATTCCTGTGAAATCCCTGACTTTTTTTCTGATGAAAATATTTTTTTTTGGCGAGATAAACATAAATTTTTCATGATTTATCAGACACCACAAAAACTTGGCATAAGCCTCAATTATATAAGTCAAAAATTTTTTCCAGGGTACGAACTGATATGCTGTCCAAATAAATGCACAGGAGCATCTCTGGTTGCTGGTTTAGTGTTACTTGTTGTTTTGTTAATTATATACATATTATAGAAAAATATTATCGATTTTTCAATTTCTTTTGGTATGAGATTTTTCATTAACAAACAAACCTTCGCTACGAAAAATTATTTTTAGCAGAACTATTAATAAACCCTAACCCTTTTTGGGGAACTGGGACTATATATATATATGAGAAAGGTTAGGGGGTAGCCACAAGCAACATTTTTCACATCTAACACTGGTTTATTGCTTATATTTATCTTATTGAGTTTAAAATAATGATATTTACCGATTTATGAAGTCTTGTGAAAGGTCATTTCCAAGGACCAATTTCTTTCAGTAAAAAAGTGGCAGCCACAAACCACTGGTTTTATCTTATAAAACAGGCTATCAGCTTTCAGGAAAAACATGTCTTAAAGCATGACTTTGCGTTGGAAGGCAAATATCTTCATTTTCCACCAACATATAAAATTTTATGATCAAAACATTGCTATTCTTTCTGTCTCCTCCCAACAAAAGTGAAAGTTGTTCCAACCCGTGTTGTCCTCTACACCATCTTGGGCAATATTTTTCGCGTTCTGTAAATTAACTAACTTGGCACTGTGCTAGTCAGACATCGCGCAACCCTATAAACGCAAGGAAGCGGGAAAACTTTGTGGAAGTCAAGAGGTAGCTACAGTTCTTGTTTTTAAACATAGTTTTCTTTTTTAATTTCATTGTCCTGATGGTTACATTGCCCCAAGCTATCTATGTAGCTAGCAGTTGCTACATTTATATTCTTTTATATTATATTGTTTAGAGTTGCACGTTATACAAAATGGACGACATTAGAATTAAGTTTGAAGCATGGTTGGATGATATGAGGAGTTGCAAAAAAAAAATACAACTCTGATGTCCAATGAAATGTTTAATTTTATTGTGGAGTATTTGAACGGTGAAAGAGAAGGGATACCAAGGAAAGTGGAAAAAAGAGTGAAAAGAAAACAGTACAGGGTCTTAAGGCCGCCATCAAAAATATGTTATGTTCGCGTCCTCCGACCGACTCACTTTTGGCAATAAAAACCCGAGTCGGTAAGTCGGAAAAAACCCGGAAAAAACTTTTTGATCCAAACGAGATATATTTGAAAAAAAAAATTCGTGAGAACTAATTTTCCCAAAAACTCGCGAAAATTAATTCCAGTAAAAATTAATATCTTTAGGGTAAGTTTACAGACAGAGCGGCGAAAAAAGGGTCTGTCGAGTGGTGCTATACTGTTTTTTGGCCCTGGGAACGAATTTTGCCCCCATCTGAAAATCCCGGGAAAAAATACGCCCGACCGACCGACCGACTCATTTTTGCGGGGTCTTCAGGACGCGAACATAACATATTTTTGATGGTGGCCTAAGTTATTCTGCATTAAATTTACACAATATCCTGTGTGTTCCATCCAAAGAAAAGGTTTGTTTATCAACATTCAACATATATTAGTTATTTTTATATCTATACAAGTCAGTGGGTGGTAGAGCTGGAGGTAAAACAGATCGCGATTGACATATATACTAATGTATGAAAATAAGTCAGGAAAGGGTTCAAGTAGACTGTTTACTGTAAAAATACACAGCTCAGATGCTCTCTTTCACTAGGCATTATATATATAGGTAAGTTTTACGTAAGTTTTATCTTTGTATAAGTTGTTTGTCCATACTTTAAAGTATATATATAATGTATATATATATTCCAATGTGGAGAGCAATTATGAGTGCATATCATATTAACGGGATACCATTACAAAGTTGCAGGATAATCGCGAAATCACTTTGCCCTGGGCTGCCGAGGCAAAGGGATTTCGCGATTATCCTGCAACTTTGTAATGGTATCCCGTTAATATGATAATGTATATATATATATATATATATATATATATAATTTTTTAATACCTTCTAGCAAAAAAAAATTTATGTTAAGTAAATCTATATTATAATATATATAAATATAATTTAAAATAAGTTATTATAATTGGCATGCTTATTTCATGCATTTTGTTCGATTCAGATTCTAAATGGAAGAACCACTTGCGTGGCAGTGGGTTCAAATCCCACCTGAATCACTTAAATTTTTTCTTTTTTTTTTTTTTTTTTTTTTTTTTTTTCTCGGCTTAACGTCCGTTTTCCATGCTAGCATGGGTTGGACGGGGTATATTAATGACCCTCTTCCAATCTGATCTAGACTGTGTTAGATCTAAACTCAACTTCCTCTGTATCAAGTCTGTCCTTATAACCTCCTGCCAAGTCTTTCTCGGTCTGCCTCTGGGCTTTGCCCCAGGAACTATCAAGTCTCTACACTTTCTAACCCAATTATCCTCCTCCATTCATTACAACATAATTAAATAATGTAAAATTAAATAATGTAAAATTTTTTGAATATGTATTGCATTTAATAGGTTCTGCTTGGAAAAAGTTCAGAGAGTTACTTCCTTTGTTGACTAGCAGAGTCCTGTCAATTGAGGTAAAAGGTAGGTTGTATGAGGCCTGTGTAAGAAGTGTTATGTTGTACGGTAGTGAGACATGGGCAGTGAAGCAGGAAGATCTTGACCGTTTAGAAAGGAATGATATGAGAATGGTTAGGTGGATGTGTACCGCCATTCTGAGAGACAGAAAGAGTTCAGATGAGCTAAGAAGCAGGCTAAGTCTCCGTAGAATTAAAGATGTTATCCAGATAAGAAGATTGAATTGGCTGGGGCACTTGGAAAGAATGGAGGAGGATAATTGGGTAAGAAAGTGTAGAGACTTGATAGTTCCTGGGGCAAAGCCCAGAGGCAGACCGAGAAAGACTTGGCAGGAGGTTATAAGGACAGACTTGATACAGAGGAAGTTGAGTTTAGATCTAACACAGTCTAGATCAGATTGGAAGAGGGTCATTAATATACCCCGTCCAACCCATGCTAGCATGGAAAACGGACGTTAAGCCGAGAATGATGATGATGATGATGATTTAAAACAGATAAAAACAAGATATATCAACATGTATAAAAATGTGCTTTTAGAATAACGAATTATCAATTCTTGGAGACTACAAGCGTGTAGTTGTTGGCACACAAATATTTGATATTGTTGAAAAAGCACATAAAGAGGCTGTACATTCTGGTGTTGCAAAAACATATGAAAAGGTTCAGCATGTATTTTAGTTCTGTTGCTGTATTATGGCCAGGAGAAACAAAGTTTATTTGTGGCTCACCTGGCCACTCACAATCACAAGGTCTTGTGGAGCAGAGAAACAATACCATTCAAGTAATGATTAGTGCTCGGGAACAGGACAGTGGCTTGTGTACCTGGAGTAATTGGCTACCTGAAATACAGTGGATGGAACGCTTACTTAAAGCTTAAAAGAGACGGCAGTCTTGAAAACATCTTCTGTGACGCAAACAATCCGGAAAAAAATATACTTCTGACGTTGAAGTCTGGCGGTGCAGGTAGAGTTGCAGCCAACATGGAGTCATCATCATCATCATCATCATTCACGGCTTAACGTCCGTTTTCCATGCTAGCATGGGTTGGACGGGGTATATTAATGACCCTCTTCCAATCTGATCTAGACTGTGTTAGATCTAAACTCAACTTCCTCTGTATCAAGTCTGTCCTTATAACCTCCTGCCAAGTCTTTCTCGGTCTGCCTCTGGGCTTTGCCCCAGGAACTATCAAGCCTCTACACTTTCTTACCCAATTATCCTCCTCCATTCTTTCTAAGTGCCCCAGCCAATTCAATCTTCTTATCTGGATAATATCTTTAATTCTACGGATACTTAGCCTGCTTCTTAGCTCATCTGAACTCTTTCTGTCTCTCAGACTGGCGTTACACATCCACCTAACCATTCTCATATCATACGTTTTAAAAAAGGATCCAAAGTTACACAAAGAACTTGGTGAATTCCTTTCAAGCTCTTGACCAGATGCAATAATGCGTAGTTTAAATAAACTATTTTGTCACCAACTGACATTTTCACTAAGAAATGCAGATATACTGCAGTATATAGCAGCCAAAATTTGTGCAATTATGGATAATTGACTTAAATATTTTATTATATGTAACACAAGAAAAGTTAGATAGGAAAAGCTGTGTTTTATTCTAAAAATCTATACGCTTGAAGATGTGTCAAATCATAAACCACCCCAACGCTAGGCAGTCCGTGAAACAGCCTACTCCCAAGATGGGGTGTGGTTTTTATGCCACCCCGTGATGGGCAAACTTGTTAACAAGACTTCGCCCAAGATGGGGTGTGGCTTTTATGCCACCCCGTGATGGGCAAACCTGTAAAAAAGACTTCGCCCAAGATGGGGTGTGGTTTTTATGCCACCCCGTCGTGGGCAAACCTGTTAAAAAGACTTCGCCCAAGATGGGGTGTGGCTTTTATGCCACCCCGTCGTGGGCAAACCTGTTAAAAAGACTTCGCCCAAAATAGGGTGTCGTTTTTATGCCACCCCGTCATGGGCAAACCTGTAAAAAAGACTTCGCCCAAGATGGGGTGTCATTTTTATGCCACCCCGTCGTGGGCAAACCTTAAAAATGTGCTGGGCAAGCCTGGCAAAAAGGTTACACCCAAGATGGGCTCAAAATTGGGTGTGGAATTTTGGTGGTGTATCGACTATTTCGTAGAGTAGAACCTATTTCGTATAAGTGCACACTTTCCAAAACTGTTATAAATTCATGTCTTAAATTGTATGAATTGCCCAATACGGGATACCTTGCGCATTTTGCCCACGACGGGGTGGATGCCCAAGATCGTTTGGAACAAAAGTGATCGGGTAGTCGAATCTAGAGTTTTTGTATAGTCCAAGGCCTGCTCTACTAAAATAAAATCTATTTAAGAGGTGATCTTTACCGCAGAGGCTCAAAAAACATTTGTTTTTAAGGGAAATTTGAAGCACGTGCGATGGTGGTCATTATGGATCGCTTGCCGCAGAAAATTTGACAACAAATAATGGCGCATGCGCACACTTTTTTTCCTACCGTAAATGACCGTGAATGGTGATGGTAGCACCAACGGCCTCTGTAAGCACAAAATATTAATCACGTGCTAATTCTAGATTTTCTATTTGTGTTTTTCTCACTAATTTTACCGGAAAATTTAAACATTAGTATCATTTACATACTTTTAGATCCCGATTTAAGCTACAATGCTTTTAAAATGTACCGAGCAGAAATACTTGGCGTGTTTGGCGCAAGAATGGTGGCAAAGACCGGGAGGGGTATGTTTGGATCCCCAAAAATGAAATAGCTAAGAAGAAGAAAAATATAATTGGTAGAGGAAATATCATATTTAACGGCACTGCAAAGATTGGAAAAATATGTTACCAGCAGTGAATGTATAAATTTCAACCCATGCTAATTCGCAAATACGTTTTCTTTGCTGGTGATATATTTTTCTAATCTTTTGTTGTATTTATAGTTTGAATAAAATTAATTAATAAACAATCTTCCGCGTTATGTTTTCTTTCAATTTGTCAAACTTTACAAACTTTGTTTCCGTTGCGGAATGAACAGGTTGATGACGTCAACAAAAAACCCTTAAACACCAATATCCCTGCAACGATACACGATCCTATACATTTTCTTGACCAACGTTTCAAGATCTATACGATGAAGGCAACACCTATACAAATTTAAAAAAAAATATTTTTTTGTGTTTTGGGGTGAGTCTTTGCTGACGTCAGCAAAAATTTTTAACCCTTATTTCTCCTTAGGCGCTGGTCGAAAACGTATGATCCTGTAGATTATTTTGATCAGCGTTTCAACCTCTACACACTACAGGCAACAAATAAACTAATTTTTTTGTATCTGCACTGCTGACGTCAGCAAAAAATCAAAAACAAACTATTTTACCATTGTCCTTCTTGTAATGTCGTAAAGACATCGACGATGGAGAGGACTTGGGCAGAAGAAGAGGGACGATTTTGATGACACGAGAGTTATGATAGTGAATAGAGAGAAAGAGATAAACAGAGATATATTGTAAACACGTATTCTTATTTAACCTATTTTCCCGATATTAAACTGGCGACGAGGAGAAGGGAATAACAGACGAAGATTAAATTCGACAAGATTAAATTCGACAAGATTTAATTCTTATCTGTGAAGTAATTTTAAATTTTTATGCACTTGCGATGGCTGTTCGAAATCTTAACCTGCCAACCTTTCCAGAGTTTTCCACAGAAGATGTGTCTACACTCAGTTCGCGCTGGAAGAAGTATAAACAAAGATTTGAACCTTTGTGTCACGCTATTGGTGTCACAGATGAGTCTCAAAAACTAGCTATGTTGTTGACCTACGTTGGAGATAGCACGTATGAAATATATGAAAATGTTAAGCCTGAACGCGAAGAAGATGAAACATATCCGAATGTCATCGCGGCGTTAGAAAAACACTTCGAACCACAAGTAAATAAAAGTTACGAAACATATTTATTTCGCAATATGATACAGCAGGAAGATGAAACGATACATCAGTATTTTATACGATTAAAAGAACAAGCAGTAAAATGTGACTTTCACGATAAAAATTTGGAAATCAAAAGACAGATTGAACTTTCTACTACTAACAACAAGTTACGTTTATATAGCTTCAGAAATCCTGATAAAACCTTGGAAGAAATACTGGTGACAGGAAAGACTTTAGAAAGCACCATACAGCAAGCAGAAGTTCTTCAAAAAGCACAGGCGAACGATACAGAGCGAATCAACGAATTGCGGTCGGTTTACACCGACCGCCGAGGTAAGCCACATTCTTTAAACCAACGAGGAATGAGTAAAAGAGGCCGACCTCAAAATGCTAAATGTTATCGTTGTGATGGACCATTTCCCCATCAAAACAGATGCCCTGCTGAAAACCAAATTTGTAACGCATGTGGAAACCAGGGTCACTTTTCAAAATGTTGTAGAACCAAAACATATCGACATCAAAACACCCGAGCACGTCTGGGGAGGGGATCCTTTTACCAAACAAGACAGCCCTTGAATAACGTTACTCATTCGCCGTTAAACGATTTTTCTGCTATGCAAAATACCCTTGAAGCTGAAAGTGATGATGAAATGTTATTTTCTATCCAAACTTTGTATGATTGTGAACATCCTATCATTAGTACTGCGTCTTATTCGTCTGATGTTGTGAATTCTCAATTCGATAGCACAGAAAACACAAGTAACAGTAACCACAGTTATAAGAATAGTAAGCAAAATTCTGATTTCAATACTGTTGTTAAATTAGAAGGAGTAAAAGTAAATTTTCTAGTCGATACAGGAGCTAGCATTAACATTCTCACATTGCGTACTTTCAATCAGTTAAACGAACGCCTTTCAAAAAAATTAAATTTACTCAAAACAAAAACAAGCGTCGTAACGTACGGAAGTGACACTTCAAATTTGAAAGTTTTAGGACGCGTTAACTTCTTAGTAGAAACCACCTCTAAAATGATTAACGCGCCATTTTTCGTGATCGACACTTCCCATAGAAACCTATTATCAGGCCGAACAGCAGCAAGCTATCAGAAAGCGCAGCGCCGTTGAGAAGCAAATAGTCCTGGGGACGAGGTTGGAACAGCAGTTGATCTTGACGTCATTCAGATGAAGAAACAAGTTTTTTCTTTACAAAATCAGCGAAGCATGCAGCCAAACTACAAAGCACCTGATAAACTAAAATCAAAAGAAAACATTCCAACACACCTCCGCAGAGTTTTAGAAAGTTATAAAGATACCGTGTTCAATGAGAAAATCGGAAAACTGAAGGACTATCAAGTTCATCTTCACATAGATAACAACGTACCCCCAGTAGCGCAAAAAGAAAGACGCATACCTTTTGCTTTACGAAAGCGAGTCAATGCAGAAATCGCCAAAATGGAGAAAGCAGGCATAATAGAAGATGTCACAAACGAAGCGACGCCATGGTTAAATCCGCTAGTTATTGTTCCCAAACCCGAGGGAGGAGTACGAATTTGTCTCGATATGAGAGAAGCAAACAAGGCTATTAACCGAACAAGATATCCAACCCCCACCGTAGAGGATTTAAAAATCAAGCTAAGTGGCTCAAAAGTATTTACCAAGTTAGACATGCGAAGTGCTTTTCATCAACTGGAATTATCCGAAGATTCACGACCTATCACCGCTTTCCAATCCGAAACTCGAATAAAACGTTACACCCGCCTGATTTTTGGCGTGAACTCCGCGTCGGAAGAAATGCAACATGTGCTTAGATCCTTAATAGCAGACATCAATGGAGTTGAAAATATTGCGGACGATTTATTTATATTCGCAAAATCTCAAGAAGAGCACGACGTTATTTTAAACAAGGTGTTAAAACGTTTCGAAGAGAAAGGACTCACATTGAACCTGGAAAAATGTGTATTCTGCAAAAGCAATTTAGAATTTTTTGGGCATATCTTCTCAGAAGAAGGTATGAAACCAAGCCCAAAGAAAATTGAAACCATTACAAACATGCCTCAACCCGAAGATGTCAAGTCACTTCGAAGCTTTTTGGGACTCACCAACTACATGCAAACATACATACTGGACTACAGTACAATAACTTATCCACTTAGACAATTGATCAAAGAGAAAGCCGAATGGAAATGGACATCCGAATGTGAACATGCCTTTGCTACTTTGAAAAGCGCTTTGAGTAGTGAATCCTGCTTAGCATATTTTGATGAAAACAAAGAGACATTTATGTTTACAGACGCTAGCCCATATGGTATATCCGCCGTATTGGTGCAGAAAAGCAAGGGTAAAGATGATGTTAAGGTTATATCTTACTCATCCAAATCCCTCACAGAAACTGAAATGAAATATGCACAAATCGAAAGAGAGTGTTTAAGCATCGTTTACGGATGCGAAAAAAATCGCTTGTACTTAATCGGTAGAGAGTTCACCATATTCCACGACCATAAAGCACTAGTCAATCTCTTAAATAACCCAAAATCCACGATACCTCTGCGAATCGAGCGACTAACACTTCGACTTCAAGGTTACAACTTCACAATAAAACATGTAAAGAGTGCAGAAAACATATCAGATTACGCTAGCAGACACCCTCACACGTTCAGCGACGACAAAAAAAGCAACGGTATAGAAGAATATGTAAACTTTACAGCCACATATGCATGTCCAAAAGCGATTAACCTAGACGATATTAAAACACAAACTTCACAAGATAAAATATGTCAACATCTAGCCAGTATTATAGAAAAGAACAACTGGCACCTACTAGACAAACCGACTAACTACCCTGATTTAAGTAGCAAAGAACTAGACGAGCTGAAGCATTACCGCAAGTTCAAACACGAACTCACCGTATCGAACAACAAAGACATTGTCTTGAAACAAAGACGCATTATCTTACCAAAATGCTACCATAACATCGCTGTTACATTAGCTCATCAAGGACACCAAGGTGTTCAGAAAACAAAGGAGTTACTCAGATCGAAAGTTTATTTTCAAGGAATAGACGATATGGTTGAAAAGAAAATTTCAAACTGCATTCCATGCCAAGCTGTTACACCAACAAGAGCAGATGCGCCTATCAGAATAATGGATATACCAGAACAAGTTTGGGAAACTTTGAACATTGATTTTCTTGGACCATTTCCCACAGGATACTACCTATTTGTCGTGATCGACCAAAGATCTAAGTTTCCAGAGGTGGAATTTCTCAAGAGTACCAAAGCTGAAACACTGATACCTTGTTTAGATAGAATGTTCAGCACATACGGTAATCCACGCAACGTTATCTCCGATAATGGCCCACCATTCAGCTCGCAGAAAATCAAATCTTACTTCAAACAAAGGGGAATAAAACACAGACGCATCACTCCACTATGGCCACAGGCAAACGCAGAAGCAGAACGATTTATGCAACCGCTTAATAAAATAATGAGGACCGCTAAACTAGAACACAAGGATTGGAGGGAAGAAGTTTATAGATTCTTATTTGCTTACCGCTCCACACCTCATAGTACCACCAAAGTTGCCCCTTCAGAACTGATGTTCAATAGAAAAATTAGTTACTCAATACCATCAATAGACAACAAACTAACATACGAAAACCAGCAACAAATAGCCACTGACAATGACAAAGCGGCCAAAATAAAGAACAAACAGTACGCAGATGAACGTCGACATACGAAAGAACCATCGTTATGTGAAGGAGACCGTGTCATTGTCAAGCAACTGAAGTACAATAAGCTTTCCACTCCTTACAGCATCCATCCCTACAGAGTTACGAAAATAAATGACACAATGGTTACCGCTCAATCGGAAATTGACTCATCCAACATCACAAGAAATATTTCTCATTTTAAAAGTATCCCGACAACTGCACCTACTCCTATCATTGTAAAGGAGGAGGAAGACATCGCCATAGAGCCACAACTTCCAGTATCGCAACCCGCAAACAAACCTCCATTCAGAAACTATACACCGCCCAACCAAAATCGCAAAATTTATCCCACCAGATCAAGAAGACCAGTTCACCAGTGGAGGAAATACTGAACACTATCCATGTGTAAATATTAGGACCATATAAGACATTATGTTAAAGAAAGTTAGTTCAGCAGTCAAAACCCCTGACATTTTATATGAACGTTGCCTGCTGTTGTTTTGTTACATTTAGATACGGACTACGTGCATATCGTCTAGCGAAGGGGAAGATGTAATGTCGTAAAGACATCGACGATGGAGAGGACTTGGGCAGAAGAAGAGGGACGATTTTGATGACACGAGAGTTATGATAGTGAATAGAGAGAAAGAGATAAACAGAGATATATTGTAAACACGTATTCTTATTTAACCTATTTTCCCGATATTAAACTTCTGCCTAAGTGGATTTCTCCACGGGCCTTATCGACTAGTGGATAATAAACTAATTACTGGCCTCATTTTAGTGTTTAACTTACCCAGCGGTACAAATTGCCTCAGGAAGCGAGAGACCTTTTGTTGGTTCTAACAAATAAATTATCCTTTTTAGTTCATTCTTGGGTTGTTGCTTTTTAATAACATAAAAAAATTACGTTTTTCATCATCACTTTACTAATTCCATATTTAAACCACAAAAATCAACACTACAGATCCCGAATACGTATTATTAAGTTTTGCATCGGAAAACACGTGTAAAATAATTTAACCGCGTGATGTTTTGATATTTAAGTGCATTATTTTTAGCTCAATTACAAAGGAGAAGTTTAAGTCATAACAAATAAGTCGAGTTGAATGTTTTCTAGTAAATATGTAAGTGGATGTAAGTCTCTCTTTCCGAAAATTCGTGTCTTTTTTCGCCCGTCATCTCTAAATCTTGCTAGCGCCAAATTTGCGTCTCATTACCTTTGGAATTTCATTACCCCCGGGCATTTTTGTATCACGTGACCAGCCTGTTCCAGGGTCATTGCTGGCCACTCAGGGGCCACAAGACCCTGGGGACGAGGTTGCGTTTACACGTTTTTGGCGGAATGAAATTTCTTCCCGGGATGAGTTTATCCCTGTCTTTTATCCCTGTCCTAAAGACAGGGATAAACTTCGCTTTGTCGGTCATCACGAAAAGTAACGGGAAGAAATGTTTTTATGGTTCATCCTATATTTAAAATCATGTTCAAAGAGTATAAAACGTGTACATTCAGCATTCTCATCCCGGGATGAAAAATTATTGTGTTTACACGTGTTTTTTTTCTGATTTTATCCCGGGGATGAAATGAATTAGAGTGTTTACTTACATGCATTTTTTCCTGGAGATCCATCCCGCGGGATGAGATTTCATCCCGCCTGCGGGTAAACGTGGTCTTCACGGTCGTTCAAAACCGCGATTTTAAGGAAAAAAAGTGTGCGCATGCGCCAAATTTTTTTTAAAAAAAAGCGCCTACACGGCATAAGATTATGACGTCATCGATATTGACCTCACTCTCTATTATCTTGTTTTAGTCGCCCAATAAAAGAAAATTTAACATTTTTTTCTTTTAAAACTAAAGAAGGATGACCATAGACTATTATTTCGCCTTTGGTTGCTACCCGGGGCAGCCTAAACAGACGGCAAGGTCCACAAAAGCCCGGATGGCTAGCTCACAATTTACCAGTACAAGAACACTCTTGTACAACATTCTGACGCAAAGTTTTGCCTAAAAATTACTTTTCCTGTTTGCATGTATCCCTTATCGAGCGTTCTGTCGTATTAGGTAGTAGCTGCCACTTTTTTTACTACTAAAATTTTGAGCTTTTCTACACCATACATTTCACTTTCGTTTTCACAAAAAAAAATGGTTGACAACTATTAGAAATGTAAAAATAGACGCTAATAAACAAAGAACAAACGATATTATACTTCTAAAATTAAATTTTAAATGCCACTTTAGTGTTGTAAAGGAAAAAAAATACTTCATCTGATCTGTAACCTTAGCTAGCTCTAAGGTTGGTCTTGATTAGTTTTCTAGAAGCCTGCTAAAGCTAAACGTAAATGTGAGAAAGCTAGCTTCACTCAGACTCAGTGGACCCCAATGGAAATAATCCACTAACAATAGGTTTTTGTGATTTTCTGGGCTAGAAACACTTTAAATATTTATCATTATTGTTGTTGTTGTTGTTAGACTAGCAACTGATTGCAAATGAAAAAAATGTGTACAGTTATTATATATACCTTATAGTCAGAAATTTTCGCGACATTTTAATTTCGCGATAAAAATTTTGGGACAATTTCGCGATTTTTATTTTCGCGATTCGTTGCCTTGAATTTTTTTCGCGACATTTAATTTTCGCGAATTTCATAGAGTTACGGAGTTGAAGAAAAACAAAATATGATTTTTAAGTACGTTTTTCTACTCTAATAATGACATCTGTATAAGGAAGCTTTTTTTCATAAAAGGTCAATGTTATAATCAATAAGGTAGCGGAAGAACCTTTATTTTTGATCAAGCGAGGATAGTACAACCTTTCAAACTCGCCTCGGCGTTTGCCTAAATAATGGTATTGACGTTAATAATGTGCCTATACCGGTTGAAAATCGAAGCTTCTCCACTGCCATAGGTAAATGTTGAAGTGAATTTCAATGATGTAACATAAAACAACAAACAAAATATACTCTCGATAAGAGTTTGTAAAGTAGATGTTTATTACTATACGAACATAACAAACACGAATGTCCTTTGCTTTATAGCTTTACACAGCACGATACAACAAATTTCATACAGTGTTTTAGTTTTTTAATCAAACAGATCAAACACGTTTCTTTCATACTCGTCTTCTTCTGATCCCTCCCAAGTCGAGGAATCTGAATCTGAGTGAGTTTCGATTATGGTACCATCAGGCGAGTGACTTGGACAGACAATTGCAAGGTCTACTTGAGAAAGTTCTTCTGTAAACGTCTGTACTGCGGGGACCATATCAATATCACGAAAAGGATCAAGTGAAGGAAGTTTAGAACTTCCTAACTTAATTGCATCCGTAATGCCTGAACGAAGCCAACCATTTTGCACAACTTCTTGTCCTTCTGGAGATGACATCTTGTTATAATACTCTATAAGCCATATCGCATGCAGAGGCTTCACGATTGTTAACTTAACATCAACTTTAACACTTTGAACATCAGCACCACCCTCGAGCTGTAATTAGATTTGCTTACTGTACCATTGAGAGAATTTGCTTCTCATGAAAGTTTTAAAATGTCCGTTCACGGTCAAGTCAAGCGGCTGGTATAAGTGTGTCATATTAGCAGGAACTCTAACCAGTAAAATGCTATTTTCCTTTAAAAGATTCAAAACATCGTCCGTCATTTGCCCCCTGAAGACATCCATAACCAGTAACGCTTGATGAGTTGGTAAAAGATTTAAGGAACTGCGTTCTTTTTCTAAATACGGGATAATGATTTTCTTTATCAACTTTATAGATTCGGCTGTGTTGCTATAGTGTTTAGGGTTAGCAGATAATGAAAAGGTATCAGGGAAGTCAACTTTTGGATGGCTTTGAGACGTTTTCCCGGCGTATATCAACTGCATTGGTAGGAATTTGCCTTCTAATGTAATAGTGAAGGTAGCTGTCATACTTCTTTTGTCAGTTGAGCCAGCAATCGGGACTGACTTGGTATTTTTTTCTGTCATTGTCGTTTTTCCGACAGTCACATACTTCGAATTTGTTTGATCCAGGTTTAAGATCAGCGATGGAGGGATTTCATACTTTTCAACTTTAGAAACAATGTCGTAGGTAAACGTTAACTCTGCTTCTTTTCGCGCACCTTCTGGTATTTCAACTTTACCGGTTGTTCCAACTCTTCTAACAAAATTCATACGTTTAAACAAACTTCTTGTCCAGGATCTGTTTCTAAATTGAATATGTTCCAGCTCATATTCCGGATATCTTTTTACCAAAGCATCAGCAACAGCTATGGCGACACTTGAGTTAACTACACCACCGCGCGATCTTGTTGATTTTAAAAACTTTTGCACCATCGCATCGATATTTCCAAGGAGCAAAGGTCTTCCACGTCTTTTAGCTTTCAAAATCTTATTAGGTGATCGCCTTTGGATTCTTGACTCCTTCAGCTCTTCTTGGTACTGCTTTTTGAAAGTTCTAACAGTGCTTTCTTTTAGCCCAGCAAATTTGTTTTTAAAGTGAATAATAGCTTTAGAGTTTCCGTTTTCACTTGCGTATTTTCCTATTTTGAATCGATCGTCTTCACTGTATAATTTATATTTTCCTCTTTTTTCTGACATTTTCGAAATGTTTTGAACAGCTGCTTCGTAGTCTAGTACTCCTAAACCAGATACCGGCTGAGGTGGAAGCGAGGTAATTAATTTTTGTTGCTGGTTGTCTTCGCATTCTTTTGCCGTAGAAGTCTGCAAAGAATTGCGTTCATTTTTTTCTTGGCGTTCTTTTGCTTTTGCAAGGCTGCGTATCATCGACATGTTGTTATCTCTGCTGTTATGATGTTCTTCCAACTTTGTATAGCGGCAAAAGAAACTCGAAAGTGGTCGTTAACACATAATAGTTATAAATGGTATGGCTGACATGGTTTCTACTATTCATATGTACACCTGCTCCGCTATACAGGTGGCATGAAGTATCATTTCTGTTACAATGTCACTATCTTCTTTGCTGTAGCAGCCTCAAGATTTTTTTACATTTCATCAAGTGTTATACAAGCCTTGGATATGTAATATATAATCAAGAGCTTATCAACAGCTTAACAAGAACAGGTTCTTCAGTAACGATAATAGAAAGCAGTCTTTTAATTCGAAATTTCACTTTCTTTGTTATAGACATGTTGCAACACTACGGGGGAGTGTCAGTCTGATTTCCTGTCTGGTTATTTTTATAATTTTCTTTTTGCGTTACGAGTTTGATGAACAGTCTACGATACTCTCGTAAAGTATAATTATATTGAGTTATGGTATCACACCACAAAATCTTTGAATTTTATGCGGCCGTAAGAGGATTTCATTTTTACAGATCAATTTGGCAACAACAAGAACATCAGATTCTTAGCTGTGTTTTCGAATGTGGAAACCACTATGACATGTTTGCCGTCAAAACTTGTGATGAAAATGGAAGAACAGTGGGTCATCTTCCAAGAGAGATATCACGGATAACGAAGTTTATCATTGACAGAGCGGCTACAGTTACTGCTTGTATAATCGGAACTCATTACCGACGATCACCGCTAGTGCAAGGGGGCTTAGAAATACCTTGTAAAATTTCAGTTCGTATACTTGGGACTTGTTCCAATTTGCTAGTTTTGGAACGATATAAAGAGTTATGTAATGAACTTTACGTCGAACCCAAAAACGAAGAAATTTTAGGGTCCTTTATGGTTAAGGCCTTTGAACCTGAACTGCCGGTACCACCAGTGGCTAAAAAGAAGAGGCAAGAAAAAAGGCGAAGAAACACTCTTGTTGAAGAAAAACCATCCCTTGACATTAGACAATTTTTTGTCAACAGGCCCCGTGAGGAAGTTGGTCACAGTGATAACGGGAATGACAACACTGTTGATTTTCAACATGTTACAGAATCTGTTATAGTAATAGACTAATTTTCATTTCTTGTCTTGTCTTAATTATATCTCATCCCTATGTTATATAATGTTTTTATTCAAGACTTTCCCGACCTTTAAAATCAGTCTCGCCATTTATCTAGGGAGGAGAGGTCTTGTTCTTCATTTCAGCCGGAAGAGGCTGAAAATCAAGGTCAAAACCCACCTCCATAGGAAAATGTCGAAACGAAATCCCATACTGTCTTTTAGACCCATGTCCTCCGACCTCTTCTGGCCTTTGGTATCTGGTTAGGAATGTCACTAGGGATAAAAGAATTAAAACTGAAGAGGTTTCATAGGTGTAAGAGTTAGACAGGAAAGTTTAAAAAAAGAGGACATTTCATAAAAAAGGAGATCGATGATTTATAACACAAAATGCCATTTAGGTTAACAGGCAAACCGCTTTCTAAAATTGTGTTTAAAAGTGCATTTCTTCCTTAATTTTCCCGGGTTTTATCAAACTGGGTATCACCAGAATTATTTTGTTGCGAAAATTTTACGTGGGCTACCCTGTGGAGTCTAAAAAATGAAGAAAAAAAGAAAATATTTCGCGGTTTTTATTTTCGCGATTTCGTCAATTAAATTTTTTTCGCGGCATTTTAATTTCGCGAAAATGCCCAAAAATCGCGAAAATCGCGAAAATTAGTTGTCGCGAAAATTTCTGACTATAAGGTATGTTAAACGAAAAAGCTAACAATTTACACATTTTTAGACATTTCAGCCTAGACCATTCCCTAATCGTGAGATTTTTCATCACGAAAGTCAATCTGAATTATATAAAAATACTTTACCAATTAGGCTATTACAAGTATTTTTTATTTCAATTCATAATCTGTATTTAACGAATATATTCTTATTTCAAACGCATCCAACAAAAAGTGGTAATCAAGCAAATCAGTAAGCTCTTCTGTTTCATCATTGTTCCATTTTTTTTTAACCGCTTCTGTCAACAAATCTTCACATGCAAATCACGTTTGAATGACGCTTGAAATTGTGAATTGTTGGGTCAAAATTACTTCAATGAAATCGTGCCAACATGTTTTGTATCATAGAACAATTTGGGACTGGTTCCCTAAAATGTGAAAAAACAGAAAGTATAGATAGATAGATAATAATATATTTTTACCAACAATCTACAGTTACGAGTATCCAGTAAATATATAAAGCCTAGAAATATTAATTCATTTTTATATATACTATATGTTAACTATATCTGAGTATGTTGGAGGGAGGCTACCAAAATAGCTAGAAGCTAGGGTTATGATAGTCACCGTGGACAAGAACAAACAGGGACAGGCCTAGGGAAACGCTAGGTTACACAGACAAACAAAGACAAAAAAAAAAAAAAAAAAATCTAGAACCATGTAGAGTGTGGTACAAACCATGTGACTATATATAGTAGGTTGCAAGAATATGTTTTTGGAGGCTCTCTTTGAGCATAATAAATGAGGCATCAAAGAATTTAATATGAGGCATATGAGTTTGAAGGGTGTTCCATGAAATAATAGCTTGATGGCGAATTGATTTAGTACCAAATTGATTGGTACGGGAGTAGGTAACTTTCAAAAGACCATTGTATTGTGCTCGTGTGGTGCGGGGGTGGGTGAAGTCAATAGCATATGTTGAGCAAATAGGATCAGGAAGTGTTTTATGATACATTTGATGTAGGAGGAGAACATTATTCATATGTACAGTATCAGAAAATTTAAGTATACCAAGATTTGCATAGAGAATGGTAGCAGATGTGTATCTATTGACGAAAGACATTAGACGAATAGCCCAGTTTTGGAGTGTATAAATCCTTTTATATACAATATAAGCTACCAGAATCACCCAGAACCACCCAAAACCACGAAGACGCATGTGTGTCCAATGTGTGGCAATCGTTTTCAATCTTTTATAATTCAATAATTTAACAGACCAGCCGTCAACGTTCAATGGACCCAGGGTACAAACCTCGTACAGCCGAATTCCCGAAAAACGAAAAGTTTCTTTTTCAAGTCTCAATTATAAAATGTAATTTTTTGTACGAAAAAGTTTCATAATTCCCAACTTCATACTAAATGTCCTCCTTTTTGATTTTTTAATG
Organism: Hydractinia echinata; assembly: GCA_030067915.1. Taxonomy (NCBI): domain Eukaryota; kingdom Metazoa; phylum Cnidaria; class Hydrozoa; order Anthoathecata; family Hydractiniidae; genus Hydractinia; species Hydractinia echinata. Next base: position 241,421 of record JASGCC010000165.1, read on the forward strand.
TTGGCTTGGAAGGTCTTCTACCTAACAGGAGTCTTTCCCTTTAAGTCTATGGAATACACGTTCGATACGGAGCCAATTATTAACGCACTATTTACACCAGCGTTTTTTCCTGGTTGTTTATATTTTTTTTCAAGTGACCGATTGGTTCTTGTTAATTCGGTCTGTTCCTAGGTCATTCTGACTGATTCCAGCTGGTTCTGGGTGATTCTGGCTGGTTCTTGGTGATTCTAGGTGGTTCTGGTGATTCTGGATAGTTCCAGTGTTTACCACAACCGCAGGCTAGGTTATTTTTGGTTTGGAAAACAATGATTGAGCAGACGGCAGGGCCTACAAAAAGCTCTTATCTTTTAAAAAAATCTGAGGCTCTCATAAAAAAGCATGTAACATGATAGCAAAGTGTGCATGAAAAATGTACAGACATGTGAGTTAATGTTTAACATATTCCTGTGAAATCCCTGACTTTTTTCTGATGAAACTATTTTTTTTGGCGAGATAAACATAAATTTTTCATGATTTATCAGACACCACAAACTCGACATAAGCCTCAATTATAAGTCAAAAAAATTTTCCAGGGTACGAACAGATATGCTGTCCAAATAAATGCACAGGAGCATCTCTGTTTAGTGTTACTTGTTGTTTTGTTAATTATATACATATTATAGAAAAATATTATCGATTTCTTTTGGTATGAGATTTTTCATTAACAAACAAACCTTCGCTACGAAAAATTATTTTTAGCAGAACTATTAATAAACCCTAACCCCTTTTGGGGAACTGGGACTATATATATATGTGTGAAAGGTTAGGGGGTAGCCACAAGCAACATTTTTCACATCTAACACTGGTTTATTGCTTATATTTATCTTATTGAGTGCACAATTCTCATTTAAAATAAATGATATTTACCGATTTATGAAGTCTTGTGAAAGGTCATTTCCAAGGACCAATTTCTTTCAGAAAAAAAGTGGCAGCAACAAACCACTGGTTTTATCTTATAAAACAGGCTATCACCTTTAAGGAAAAACATGTCTTAAAGCATGACTTTGCGTTGGAAGGCAAATATCTTCATTTTCCACCAACATATAAAATTTTATGATCAAAACATTGCTATTCTTTCTGTCTCCTCCCAACAAAAGTGAAAGTGATCGGGTAGTCGAATCTAGAGTTTTTGTATAGTCCAAGGCCTGCTCTACTAAAATAAAATCTTTTTAAGAGATGATCTCTACCGCAGAGGATCAAAAAACATTTGTTTTTAGGGGAAATTTGAAGCACGTGCGATGATGGCCATTATGGATCGCTTGCGGCAGAAAATTTGATAACAAATAATGGCGCATGCGCACACTTTTTTTCCTGCCGTAAATGACCGTGTCTTTAGCTGAGGAGAGTGACATCATCATGCTGAGTTCTTCATCGCGTATTAAACAATGGTTTATGGGAAATCTCCCATAATGCTTGTTGGGGCTGACGCAAAACAGCGTTTGAAGAAAAGTACTGTGAACTGAACCGGTCTGGTCAAGTCAACCTATAACTGCACAGTCTCATTTACTTTTTTTACGAATTAAACATAACTCATATGGAAGATAAGGATGCAAGGTACGTACTTATTTGTTTAGTAGTTCTTTGTTTTAATTTGAACCTAAAACTATCAAGGTTTGTAGCTACAAGAACTTCAGTGAAGAGGCATTTCCTTAAAGCTTACCTGATAGATAGATGTGCATATTTTACATGGCTAGCCTCACAAATATCGAGGGATATACCCTGTCTATTATTTCCAGGAGGGGCCATGGCTTAGATGGAAAGTCCTAGAGTCTTTAATGCTCATTTTGAGCTACGCACACCCAATTAGTAGGGCCCACGCTCTACTAGACAACTCCCGGCAACATCCAACGGCCCACACAGTGTGCCATCTCCCCAATTTCCCTCACATGGCTTGGGTTAACCCGGGGCTATGGTAACATTCACTCGCCCATGTTGAATCGCCGTCAAGAGGAATCGAACCCCGGTCTCCCGCACAGAGTACGAAAGCTATAACCACTAATCTACGGCGCCACAACTAATCTACGGCGCCACACCTCCTACATAAAAGTTTATCTTATCGTAGATAGATAGTGCATATTTTACATGGCTAGCCTCTCAAATATCGAGGGATATACCCTGTCTATTATTTCCAGGAGGGGCCATGGCTTTGATGGGGAGTCCTGGAGTATTTAATGCTCTCTTTGAGCTACGCAAACTCAATTAGGGTCAGCGCTCTGCCAGACAACTCCCTGCCACATCCAACAGCCCACATAATGGTTGTATTGTGTATATATTTTTTACGCCATCTGTACATTATAAAAGAGAAAATATATTACTTACTTACTTACAGTGTGCCATCTACCCAATTTCCCTCACATGGCTTGGGTTAACCCGGGGCTATTGTAAATATTCAATTGCCCATATTGAATCGCTGCCAAGGGGAATCGAACCCCGGTCTCCAGCACAAAGTACGACAGTGATAACCACTAAACTATGCTTCCTTGTCCAAAGCCGCCATTTTGTGGTATTTTTAGATTAAACTTAAAGGGGAAGTAAGCTCTAATTTTTTATTTAAAAAAACAGTAGCTGCAACAAAAAAAACTTGAAATACCTATTTCTTTTCATATAAAAGTTTCACTAACTTAGTAAAAAGTTGTGTTTACTACGCGTGAAATCGCTTCGTTATTCTGACCCCTTTCCGATTTTGAAAGGATTGGGTCGAGTTGAAATTATGACGTTTTTTAGTTCAGAAAGTGTAGTGTGCTGGCGGTGGTAGTAGTATTTGTTAAGACCTAATTGACATTTACATTCTTATTGTCCTTTTAGATTAAATATATTGCTGGTCTTAGTACCTATATAAATAAGTGTCTTCTATTACTTATTGAACTTATTTGAATATGGCGCTGCAAGCAGAATCTGACTGGAGAACATTTTTTCTTTCTCTTGGTATTCCTGATACGGCCAGTCAAACCTATGCAAAAAGCTTTCATGACAATCGAGTCAACGAGGAGCTGCTTCCTTCATTGGACAAACCCCTATTACTTAAACATTCAAGTTTAAATGCTTGAAAACATGCCAAATTGCGCCACCATCAACTGCACTAACAGAACTGGTAATAATAAATCAAAGGAAAATGTTGACGATGTTGTAGTTTTTTTCAAAATTCCCAGCGCAGAGAAAAAAAACGAGCTTCGAAAAAGATGGTCACATAGCATTAGAAGAACTGGTCCCTTGCCTAAGGATTCAGGATTTTATATATGTTCCACGCACTTTGAGCCAGACTGCTTTGAAAGAGATCTTCAGGCAATTACCTGATTTACGTAAATCATTTTATTATGTATCAACCAAACACATGCTTCTTTCGTATTTGTTTATCAAAATAAAAAGATACAAGCTCGGTATAAACTTCGTGTTCGTAACCAACAATTACATACCAAGTCAACAAAAATTAAGTTTACACAATGATAATTCTTTCTTTTAACATTAATGATTTCCTAATAACTTCGTTTCGTTGATTCATTTTTTTTCAAACTTATTTTGACTTTCAAGTTAAAAAATTATGCACCTCACAACAAGTAAATGTTTTCTTCGTCGCATGCATGTCGTGACAGACGGGGGTAATGACAACAATTCGGAAATATCTATCGGCTTTAGAGTATTTATTGCGGATTGCCCATAAAGCACACGATGGTATGTCTTTCTGAACATCTTTTTTTAATCGATTATGTACCCATCAAATCTGTAATACATGTTTTTCCTAAAATAGGAAATTTAAAATTTACCCCCTGTTCACGTACACTCATTGAGAGCACATCTCACTTTTGTATTTCTTCATTAGAACGCATCTTCGGTATTCTATTTTTTTTAATCCCTTCATCATTGTTGCTTTCCGGGCCTTCTTCATTGAATTTCAAAGATGCAGTTGCATAAAACATTTCGGATGGAGAGCAAGATGGGTTTTTTTCACAAAAGATTGTGTTGAAAAGTTTATTGTAAAGAGCTTGGTGAGAAACTTTTTATCATGTTGTGCGTATGGAAAATGTATTTCCTTTTTTATCGGACTTTTTATTTTTAACACGATTCAATTTAACAATTTCAATTAATTGAAGACAGAAGGATGTTAAAGATATAAAATGGATATCACTTCAGTCATGATTATAAATACGAAAGACTTTATATTTGGCGAAATTATTTGTACTTTCGAAGTAGTCGTCAGGAATTTCATTATTATCATTGCAGCACAAACTTTCAGAGAATAAACTCATCGGTCTACGGTGACCACCTCATTTACACCAATTATTGTTTCCAATTCGATTGCCTTCTTTTTGTATAACTTCATCTTCATGGTTTGAACTTAAAATTTATCTTGCTCTTCCTTCCTTCTCATTTCAGGCTCAAAACTAAATGGCTTTAGAGCCGAAATGTCTGGAATAGTGTTTTCTTCGTCACTGGACAAGAAACTATAATGCATTTTTTTGTTTCTTATTCGAAAGTCTGTTGCATTATAAGCACCAACATAGGGCCTCGTCTAGCTAGCGCAATGTTTTGAACTATAAAACGTCATATTCAAATTAGAACCCAGTCTTTTTTATTTTGACGCGCTTTTTTCAAAAACGAAGTTTTTACGCAGATATGAACAGGGAATATAGGTATTTAGAAATAAATTCTTGTGTTTATGTGTTATTTTTCTGATTTTATAAGTTCAAATACAAATACTTAGTCGAAAAAAAAAATTTCACATTTTTGAGGTTACTTCCCCTTTAACACGATCAAATTTTATATGACATACTATATGATCATATAAAATTGATTGTGTAACATATGTTATATGATGAAAATTTCTTTGATCATAGCTAGCTATATGAGCAAATTTTTTAAGATAGAACATGTCCTATTTTTTATATGATTATATGATCATATAAACCTATTGTCTTCTATTGAAATTGGGATGTTAACCAATCATAACACTTCTTCAATTGTGCTGAAGTTATGTAAACATGAAACAATGTTTAATTTTTTTCAACAAGCCCAAATATGTCGTCAAAAGTTTCTGGCGTCATTCGCAAGTAATTTTTATAGTCATTCTCTTCTTCTAAACGCAATTCCAAGATTAAAGTCTCCTAAAGACCGAGTAGTTATGAAATTCAGAGCAAAAGAAGAAGTTTTTAATTTTGTGAATAATTATACTACCATTGTACTATACCATTTTGCAATAAAAATTATAGAAGTAGCGCTACAAAGCATTCTTTTTTGGCATAGACCCTGCAGAAATTCTGGTATAGGTGCACACTCTTCTTCTCACAATAGTGTCAATGTTCGGCGGCCAAGGGTTGGCAAAATTTTGCAGAGCTACAAAGAAAATGAGGTCGGCAAAACCAATTTAGAGGCACTTCAAAGGTCGGCATGTTATATTCTGCCTTGCTCTGGGGATTTAAATTAGAAAATTTACCTCAACTAATATCTTGCAGACGTGTTATTCCTCCTATTCATTGACAACTTTGACTTTGTTTCCCTTAGAGCGGCGAAATCTATTTTTTAAGGTCTAAAATAACTTAAAATGCATATTAAAATGCGTATTAAAAGATAAAAATGGAGTGAAATGTTTTTTTTTGTCCATAACAAACGATGTACAGTACCGCTTAATTGTAACTTTACATGTGCACGATATTTATCACCTTCACACGAACCTTTGGTAGCGTCAGAACTTTCGTTGTTATTGTTAACTTATTGTTAAATATATGAGCTATTTTTGCATGTTGAAAACAATAGAGTTCATGTGTCACATGCAAACTTTAATTAGCTCATGTAAACTTTGCGTAACTCATTGTTGTATTTAATTGCTATAGCTGTCAAGGGATCAACGGGAAAAAAATATAAAATTTAACAAAGCTTTAAGTTTTTATTGTTTCTACTCATGAACGGCAACGTATTATCTTTTGTTTTTACATGCGATTTATTATGATACTTTGATAGAATCTCGTGTTTTGCGCGCAATTTTATTGTTTTTACACAAACCTAAATGTTGTATTTTATTTAGGGACCGTCTCCATCATCGTTTTACATTTTATACGAATTGAAACGATCATTTCTACGATCCCGTTTTCCTGATTTTTAAACGATCTACGGCGATCTTTTCGCTTTCTAAGGTCCCGTTTTCCTGATTTTTAAACGATCTACGGCGATCTTTTCGCTTTCTACGATTTCGTTTTCATGATTTTTAAACGATCTACTGCAATCTTTTCGCTTTCTACAATCCCGTTTTCATGATTTTTAAACGATCTACGGCGATCTTTTCGCTTTCTAAGATCCCGTTTTCATGATTTTTAACCGATCTACAGCGATCTTTTCGCTTTCTAAGATCCCGTTTTCATGATTTGTGATTTTCTAATATCAATAAAAAGCATGTTTATAACTATTATAGCTTCTATCTTATGTTATTGTTTGAATGAAAATAGTAAAAATAGGTATTTTTCATAGTTTCGAAACGAATAGTTTGAGACTTTGTACGATCCCTGGTAATATTTTTGCTTGCATTAAAACCTATTAAAAGAGAATCTTTTAAAGTTTATACACAGCTGAGTTTACACGAAAGGTCTACTGTGTATTTTATTGTTAAAATTATATTAAATGTAATGTATTATTATTTTTAAGTTTTATTTGCTTTGTTTTTTAAACAGCTCTGACTGTTTTCCAAATCGTTTACTACTTATTGATTATATATACTAGATATACACTCTAAATTTGCAAATGTATTGAGCACTTTTATTGGTCAGCCAAATATATATACTAGATATCTGTAGACTGGCACCTTTTTTTAGTGAGAGCAGAGTTGAAGACTCAAGCTTGACATCGGAAGGTTACAATCCATGGGAAAATGCAAAAGAAGCGCTAAAAAAGTTGGATAATAACAATGGCAAAGCTAATGAAGTTGAAAATAGTATCTCCAATCCTGAATCAAAACAAAATGGTTATTTGTGTAATATGCGCCAACAAAATATGTATGGCCCCATGGGTGGTGATTGCTATGGTTACCAAGCTAATCCATGGTGTCCATATCCATCACCACCTATGTACGGTTACCAAGACCCAAATGTCAATCCCCACAGATTTTCATCACCAAATTTTTACACAAGGTATGTGTCAGTATTCTTATATACATTATTTAAATCTCACTTGCAACAACAAGGCTTCAATTGCAAAAATTTATAAAGTTAAAGCTTATCTCTCACTTTAAAAAACTTTTATATTATATTAACTGTTATTATTATATTAACTGTTTATATTATTTTATTCTGTTTTTACTACTATAGAATTTGTAATCTAACATTAGGCAAAATTTGAAATAACAAAGCAGATTAAGGCCACATTTTCTTTTGTTTACAACATGCTTTCTCATTTTAAGCTGCTGTTATTTTATAAAAATGTTTTGGATTAAATTCAGTTTGACATCTCTTGGATGGCAAAAAAGGCCCCTACAAAACTTGTGGGAAATAGAAAATAATATAATAAAATCTAATAAAAAAATCTCTGTGCTATGCCCATTTTCAAAGAATAATAATAGAAGTGCTGAAACATTCCTTTTCATTTTTTCAACAGGCCATATAAGATACAAAGAACTGTGTTGGCTCATCCAGAGTAGATACTTGCACTTCTTTCAAGAATGTTATGTTCAACACTGGTCAGTAACGGCCTTAGAATGAAAAACAATGTGTTGTTGTCTCTTCTTTCTTTCTTATATTTCTTATATTTTTATTTGTTTTTGGTGTTACCTAGACACGTTTCATCATCATGCCTAAGGGACCGTCTTAAAATGTTTGTACATCAGATCTCAAAAATTGCCATACTTCTTTGTATAATGATGAGAAAACAATCCTTTTAAGCTTAAAAATTGTCGTATTTCTTTCTAAGATGACAAGAAAGCAACCCTGTAAAGCTTAAGAATCGTACTTCGATCTAAAATAACGAAAAATGTTCCTAAAAATCACCCTATTTTGTTCTAAAGGGATGAAAAAACAACCCTATGAAGCTAAAAAATAGTCGTATTTCCTTCTATAAGGCGACTCCAACTTAATAGACCTATTTCAATATCCCCTTTTCATGATCAGCCGTGGTAGCGAAAAATCAGAACATTGCATGAAAACGAGGTTAGTTTAGAGAAAATTTAAATTTTCAAGCGGAAAAGTGGAGAAGTCTTCATATTTCTTTTCCTATGCTAAATTATACAGCCGTTATTCTGGCGACTAGACAAAAAAATGGAACAATTCCAATCTCTGTTACCAGAAGGAAACAAAGGAAGTTCTCTGGAAGATTTTGGTTCCTTGCGTGTAAGGATTTAAAGCAGATCCTAATAGTATATAAAGAGAAGGCTACTGGTTCCAAAGCTGACCTAGTTCTTTGAGTCTACACTGTGTTTTGTCGTATATTGAGTTCCAAAAATATTAACGAAGCAACAAATTTTGCTGGGGAGGAAGGTCGTAATACCTATGGTCTTATAAAAGGCGAATGTATGAATAGTCCATGGAGCGAAGACCTGTCTAAAACACCCCCATTTACCTTTATACAATTGTATGATTATCTAGTCATAAGATCTGTTAAATACAAGCATATCCTGTTGAAAGATACCCAATACAAAAGGCTAAAGGCATTTAAGTATTTTAAGGAAGGTTTTATAAAAAAAATAGAATTTGCTTCCACTGAAAATTTTGTTTATTTGGATGTTAAAATAAAAGCATCTATCAAAAATAAATTATAAAAAGTGGTCATGAAGCTATGTTCATTAAATGGTGATGTTGTGGCAGCTGCTTGCACTTGTCCAGCTGGTATTGGTGAAGGTGGTTTTGGAAATTGTAATCATGTGGGTGGATTTCTTTTTGGTCTGGAGGATTATAATCGTCAAGGCTTAAGTGATATGTCATCTTCATCGTGTACTTCTAGACTGTCATCTTGGAATGTGCCACGTGAAACCTCCTCTAATCCTGCGCCTATTGAGGAAATCCTAATAGCTAAAATTAAATTTGGTAAGTCAGCCACTGATAAAACACCGAAGATTAACATATTGATCCACATGCAAAGTCTGACCGTACAGTTCACAAAGACAGTCTTAACCAACTTAAACATAATCTCTCTCAAAGTGTTGGTGAAAGCTGCTTTTTTCTTTTTCACGATATGAATCCATATCCACCCCAAGGAGTTTCACAACCAATACTGGAGGAAATTGTTGATATAGATGCTGTTAATTGTACAACAACACTAGTAGAACAGCAGATTGAGCCATCGCAACAACCATGCTCCTTTAATAATGATCATTATGACATATCAAAAGTTCAGTTTAAACGTATGATGGATTACTATGCAGCATCTATCTCCATAAACAAGGCTAAAATAAGTGCTATTGAGAAAAGGACAAGAGGTCAAAGTTCATCTGTGGAATGGTATCACCACAGAAAATATAAAATAACTGCATCTAACGTTTATATTGCTTGTCGAAATACAGTAGAGCCATCATGCAAATTAAAGTCAATGTTTTATAGCTCCTTTAGTACATATGCAACCAAGCATGGTAGTTTATATGAAGATCACGTGCTACAGTTATACCAAACATTGATTCAAAGTGACAATAAACATATTAGAATTGATACTGTTGGTTTGCTTCTGTCTAAAGATTATCCATATTTGGGAGAATCACTGGATGGCATTGCTGTGGATCTAATGTCAGGTCAAAAGTGGGGTATTGAAGTCAAATGTCCCATTTCGAAGCACAGCATGACCATGGAAGAGGCACTATAAAGATAAGAAATTTTGATACGAATTGAAACGATTTTCATCGTATGGAAATCGAATTAAATGTTTCATATTTTATTTACGAAACGATTTTGTATAAACTACGTAAAAATGAAACGATTTTGAAACTATTTTGAAACGATTAGAAAAAATTCTGAAACGATTTGATACGATTGTCAAAATATTATTTGTGATACGATGTAAAAGTCTTTGAAGTTATTGAAACGATGTTGAACTAATTAAAAACCAATTAAACTTATATATAAATGTAAAATTATTGTTTCTCTATCTTTTATTCAACACAACATCGACATCATCAACAACATCTTTTATCGTAAATATCGTAAAACAGTTTTTCAAAACTAAAAATAAACAGTTTTTCTTAAAACTAACAATTTCCTTTAAAATGGAAAATATTGCGATGAAAAAAATTTAAGAACGAAGAACGGCGATAGAAATGCTTTTTGAGATCGCATTTTAAAAGTTTAAGAACGAAGAACGGCGATAGAAAAGCTTCGTTAGATCGCATTTTAAAAATTTAAGAACGAAATGCGGCGATAGAACTGCTTTTTTAGATCGCATTTTAAAAATTTAAGGACGAAGAACGGCGATAGAAAACCTTTTTGAGATCGCATTTTAAAAGTTTAAGAACGAAATGCGGCGATAGAAATGCTTTTTTAGATCGCATTTTAAAAATTTAAGAACGAAGAACGGCGATAGAAAAGCTTCGTTAGATCGCATTTTAAAAATTTAAGAACGAAATGCGGCGATAGAACTGCTTTTTTAGATCGCATTTTAAAAATTTAAGGATGAAGAACGGCGATAGAAAACCTTTTTGAGATGGCATTTTAAAAGTTTAAGAACGAAATGCGGCGATAGATATGATTTTTTAGATCGCATTTTAAAAATTTAAGAACGAAGAACGGCGATAGAAATGCTTCGTTAGATCGCATTTTAAAAGTTTAAGAACGAAAAGCGGCGATAGATATGATTTTTTAGATCGCATTTTAAAAATTTAAGAACGAAGAACGGCGATAGAAACGCTTTTTGAGATCGCATTTTAGAAGTTTAAGAACGAAAAGCGGCAATAGAAAAGCTTTTTGAGATCGCATTTTAAAAGTTTAAGAACGAAGAACGGCGATAGAAATACTTTTTGAGATCGCTTTTTAAAAATTTAAGAACGAAGAACGGCGATAGAAATGCTTTTTTAGATCGCATTTTAAAAATTTAAGAACGAAGAACGGCGATAGAAAAGCTTCGTTAGATCGCATTTTAAAAATTTAAGAACGAAATGCGGCGATAGAACTGCTTTTTTAGATCGCATTTTAAAAATTTAAGGATGAAGAACGGCGATAGAAAACCTTTTTGAGATGGCATTTTAAAAGTTTAAGAACGAAATGCGGCGATAGATATGATTTTTTAGATCGCATTTTAAAAATTTAAGAACGAAGAACGGCGATAGAAATGCTTCGTTAGATCGCATTTTAAAAGTTTAAGAACGAAAAGCGGCGATAGATATGATTTTTTAGATCGCATTTTAAAAATTTAAGAACGAAGAACGGCGATAGAAACGCTTTTTGAGATCGCATTTTAGAAGTTTAAGAACGAAAAGCGGCAATAGAAAAGCTTTTTGAGATCGCATTTTAAAAGTTTAAGAACGAAGAACGGTGATAGAAATACTTTTTGAGATCGCTTTTTAAAAATTTAAGAACGAAGAACGGCGATAGAAATGCTTTTTTAGATCGCATTTTAAAAATTTAAGAACGGAATGCGGCGATAGATATGATTTTTTAGATCGCATTTTAAAAATTTAAGAACAAAGAACGGCGATAGAAATGCTTTTTTAGATCGCATTTTAAAAATTTAAGAACGGAATGCGGCGATAGATATGATTTTTTAGATCGCATTTTAAAAATTTAAGAACGAAGAACGGCGATAGAAAAGCTTTTTGAGATCGCAATTTAGAAGTTTAAGAACGAAAAGCGGCGATAGAAATGCTTTTTTAGATCGCATTTTAAAAATTTAAGAACGAAGAACGGCGATAGAAATGCTTTTTTAGATCGCATTTTAAAAATTTAAGAACGAAGAACGGCGATAGAAAAGCTTTTTGAGATCGCATTTTAAAAGTTTAAGAGCGAAAAGCGGCGATAGAAATGCTTTTTTAGATCGCATTTTAAAAGTTTAAGAGCGAAAGGCGGCGATAGAAATGCTTTTTTAAATCGCATTTTAAAAATTTAAGAACGAAAGGCGGCGATAAAAAAGCTTCGTTAGAGATCGCATTTTAAAAGTTTAAGAACGAAAAGCAGCGATAGAATAACCTATGTGACAGCGCGTAGGTTTTATTGAGAGACCTTTATTAGATTAATAATTTCTTTTATTCTTTTATGTTAAAAGAATGTAAAAGAAACACCTTGAAACGATTTTGAAACGATCTAAAATAAATATATACTGAAACGATCATAATGATACGATTTTGAAACGAATTATGGTATGTGAAACGATTTCAAGTAAATATAATAAAACAATCTTGAAACGATTATGAAACGATTTTATTTTTTAATGAAACGATTTACAAAATAGTGAAACGATTTCCATACGATCTGAAACGATTTCAAAAAATTAAACATTACTTTAAAATCGTTTCAAATTCGTATCACATGCTATGCTAATTAAAAAATGAAACGATTTGAAACGATTTTTTTTGAAACGATCTCGGAGACGATCCCTAAAAGATAAGAAATTTTGCATGTGGAAAGTATAACTTTTAATAAATCATTTTGGTCTTCCAACATTTTACCTGGACTTCTGTATTTTTACAGGAGAGCTGTACTACCCGAGTACTTTACAAGAAGAGTGCAAGAAGGAAAAAAATTATACGTACTTTCGTTTTTTAAAAATATGAGCTTTTCCCAAACTCTGATTGATTGCTAATAAACATTAGTGAAAAATCTCACAGATTGATTGGTTAAAAAAATAAAAACAAAGAACGTGATTGGCCTTCACTAACTGCTAAAATTTATTATCTTTGGGCCCTCCCTCGGAATAATTTTTAATGTAAATGTTCAGAATTTATAGGGAATTTCTCTGCGGAGAATTCCTTAATCATGTTATGATTTTACATTTGCTGGAAATAAATGCTATATTTATTTGAGCCAAAAATAACATTTTATATGACATTTGTGGCTATAAAAATAGCCGTTGTAATGACGATGGAAGAACTAGTAGTAGCAGTGGAAGATGGCTGGTTGTATTTTATTTGGTTAGCTTCATTATCTGTTCAGTCATTGTCATTGAATAATATAGATATTATCATGTCATGAGCAAGCGAGTGTATTCTAGGTTACGTTTCGACAGCTACAGCTGCTATTGATATGAGTATTTATACTATTTATGGTTTCTTTCACTTTTCTTGCTGGTTCTAGAGTGTTTAAAAGCTTCCATTAGAGCTAGTCAAAAATGTCGATATTAATAATTAATTACTTTTTGGTGGCGGACACAACGGTGGTAAAAAATTTGTTAAATAACAACACACAGTGAATATCTGATCCATGATTGGAGATAATGTTAATGGGATTGTGCCATCCAAAATGTGGTAACATTTAATCCTACCAATAGCTCTCTCTACATGAATTATAACCGAAGCGATTCTGGCAGTTTCCTCACTTTCTTCTGCTGTCAGCTGATCTCTTTGGCCCTTGAAAGGAGGAATGTTTAATGATACACCTTCTGGTAAGATGTCAGCAATATCAAACCCCCTGTCAGCCATAACATTATCACCACTCTCCAGCTTTTCAAGTATACCTGATTTTTTGTCAGCTCTTTATCACTTACTCTGCCTGCCCATAACTTTGAAACAAAAGTAATACTGCCATTTGGTGAAATACCAACTAATGCTTTCCATCTATTATGGTGCTTATATTGTGACCAGGTTTGGGATTGTGACACTATAGCAGATGGTGTCTGAATAAAAATTTCTGTGCCATCTAATATGATACGAGTGGTTGGATATTCATGAAATTGTTTTGGCATATATTTTCTGATCATGCTTTGAGGTGGAAATGGAAAGAGTGAAGGAAGTTCATGGTAAAGAAAGTTGATCCAAGTTGTGAAAATCTTTGACACATGTGCAGTAGAAATGTTAAAACGGTCAGCAAGGTCATCAACAAATAAACCAACCTTTAACCTTACAAGCACTATAAAAAAATCATCTAATAAAGACAGTGATCTTTTGCGTCCTGGTTTCGACTTAACAGTGGTTTAAGTTTGATATTTAAGCTCGCCAGTGTTTTTTTCAAATGATTTTTGTCCATTCCAGTAATGAATACGATATAACTTTGGCTCGAAATATGTAAATACAGAAAAAAGTGATTCATAATTTGGAAAGCCAGTGTAAAATTTTATTGCGGATGGATCATGTTTTATTCGTTCCAAATTAAATGTTTTGCATTAGTTTTGTATTTTAAAATTTCTTCACTCATTTGAACAATTCTAGTTTTTAATTCTGAAATTTTCTGTCTGAAGCGTACACACATTTGCCAAGATACACTGTGTCAAATGTATGCTTGCGTATGAATGGTCTCTTAGGATATTCACCTCTTTATTTTCCAATGTATAGAAGGGGGCATGCACAAATGAAAAATCTGTGTGGGTCTCAGCATCCACTGAACATCTGTTATCATCTTCCTTTAACAATGAACTATGCATGATTGGTAATGGATTTGGTGACAATGGTGGAGACAATAAAGTACTGCAAAGTGTTGTTGTTGATTGGCTACCAATGCTTTCACTAGTATCAATGGAAAGTTTTTTTTTTATTGGTAAATAGCTTCTCTCTTTTGGTGCTGCTCGTGATGGTTTTGTTGAAATAAAACTTTTGTATAAATTCAACGAGGGCTTTACTCCTTTGTTTAACCTCCATCTGTTTGGGTTTCGCTTTATAGTCACCTTCCTTGAAGTGTAAGTCACAAAGACGTGTATGCTGGGTGACAATAAATCCATCTTTACCATCCTGCCTTTTTATCAAATTACGCCAAACATTTTTCTCAGGATTTTTAGTAGGAAATTTAAAAAAATGAAAATGGTGTTCTATTTCCAGATGTGTCGTTATAAGTACTTCCACAACCAAATGCTGTGCACTCAAAACCGCGAGAGATTTTTCGCTTCCTAGCTCCCCCACTACTACTACTAGCTTTTTCGATATTTTCCATATTTATAATCCAAGCAAACAAGTTAAAATAATATAAAATCTTCTTATAAGTAGTGACTTTCTTGGTGAAACGCAACACTTAAAATAAGTTTTATCTAAACTAACCTTGTTTTCATGCACAGCTCTTAAATTCGGCGTGTATTTTGCGGAACGAAAATCGATATTGAAATAGGTCTATTAGTTGTTCTACAGGCGAAGTCGATAGTAGCTTATGGTCGGTCGGTCGGTCGGTTGGCGAAATAAAAATAATTTTATCGAGAATGTATGGTCGGAACAACAACAACAAAAAAAATAATAAAAAATAACAACGGAGAAGGGTGCTACGACAACCATTTTTTTCTATGTTCAGCGAAGAAAGCTATATGGGTGTTCTGACCTAACGAAAAGATTGGCTGATTTCTCAATTCCAAAAAAATAAAATAATAAGCACGTCAAGCCACAGCGAAAATTTGGATGTTCCTTTTTAAAAAACCCATTGTGCTGCTACATATTATTAAAGAGAAAATAGCAACTGAAAACATTCAATCTTTTGTTTATAAACCTTGAAACAAGATGTTTTTCTTCACTTAAAGAAAATACAAATAACTTTTCTGTCACAACCCTTGTTAAAATGAATGTAATGCTGCATATGAGCCAGCATAATTATGTAATTCACACGCACCAGTTGTCAGTTCCCTTTGAAATATTAAAGGGATCCCGAGGTACTTTTACAAGTTGGACTTACCTGAAAGATTTTCAAAAGTTATTCCCAATGACATATTCACTTTTTGTTAAAAGTTCATGTAACCCCAGATATCGTTTTTTAAATATTTGTTTTTCTTGCCGCCTTGATGGCCGCTTCGATCTTCTTGTTCGTTAAAAATTTCAGACTAGCTCCAGTCCTTTTTAGTGGCACGTGACCCTATTACGTAGTATTTCAGTAGCGCTCACAAATTAATGACTTTCACTTGCTATTATTAATGACTTTCATAGCCAAAAACAATTAATATACTGTGGCAACAAAGTTAAAAAAATCCAATGTACTTTCCACATCGATCTCTGTACGAATGATTTGTTTTTGTTTAAAAAAAATAATTCAACATGATATTCTAGCCGTCTAAGCAATAAAACAAAGAAATAAGATATTAGCAGCAGGTGTGTGCATGATTTCTTTTATTTCAAATTTAAAAGAATTTATTTCAACAAACAGGTTGTAAAAATTACTGATCTATAACCTGTCGACCTAGGCGGGGTATGATGCTCAAGTGAGTATTACCAACCTTGTTCTCAACAATCCTTGGGGACGAGGTTGCCTAAGTTACTCAGTAGATGGATATATTTTTTATTTAAAAATATTAAAAAATCAATAGAAAAGAATACTACTTTAATTAAAGAGAGAGGCAGAATTTACTGTCTAATTAAAGTTTGTTTTTATGATATTCTTCCAATATGTAGCGCAAACATCAACGTAGTCTAGTAAATTAAACTCATCATTTTTCCCTTTTGCGATAGCGCACTAAAATAAGCAGGGTTACAAAAGCAGGACAGACATCGAAGCGCGAAAGCAGAAAAGAGAGACAGGTATCCTGTCTCAGGCCTGGTCACGAGTAAAAAATGACTGGCATGCGATAGGTCACACTCCTAAAGTTGCAATGGCGTGCGACAAACATCGCACGCCTGAGTTCTATTTAGGGGTGCGATGAAAGATAGTAGTCGTGCGATTCCTAAAAAACTTCCCAGAAGGCAGCCCTCGAAATAATTTTTGGAGACTCGTTAGACGAAATGCACGCAACATTTCCAGTTTGGTCGGACATGTCCTTAGCTCGTTTCGAACTTTCGTCGGACAAAACCTCCAATAGATTTCCGCCTTGGTCGGACACTTCCATTTGTTTAGATCTCAGAATTATTGAATAGTTCTAGTCCTTTTAATCCACGAGCAAGCCTATTCATAGCCAACCTGACCATCCTAGCTAATTCACCGACTCCTGACTTAGTTAAAAGAACTACGTAGACATGAATCCCTAATGCCTGGCCCCTTCGTCGTTGGTAACCAGGTCTTACACAAGAAATCCAGCCATGCGGTTCTTAACTAATGCGGAGGTGAACGCCGACGGAGCACGGATGAAGCAAGTCTGCAAAACTGCACTTACAGGCGGAACAGACATTATATCATGAATTTAATTGTAGATAAAACCTGTTGTTATCAACCGCAAATAATTTTCATTTTAACATCGAAAATCAAACTGATTTTCCGTTGTTATATCTTCGGCTATTTTTTACATGTCTGATAGCACAAGGCCTAGAGACTTTTTATGTGCGATTTTACCACGTCAAATAATTGCCGACGCGAAGGTACATGTTTTGAAAATATGTCGGTAATTACCTCGGCAAATGCGAGTGCCGTCTCAAATTACAAAGGTTGTAACCGCCCTTAATCCTATTCGTGCTGGAGGGGGAGGGGTGATGCAGCCCCCTCTCCCTTCCCCCTTCAACTTTTTCTATAACTTTTTAAGGGCTTATAGTCACACCTTGATATTTTGTTACTTATATTTGCCTTCCAAAATATATCCTTTTGAAATAAAAACCATACACAAATGTGTGACATGTTGAATGATCAGTAACTTTCACAACCTGCGTCTCAAATAAAAGTTCTTTGAAATAAAAATCATGCACAACTTGCGTCTCAAATAAAAAGTCCTTTGAAATAAACATCATGCACATTTTATTTTTCGTTTGATTGCTCAGCTATGTGAGAACATATGCAGAATTATTTCTACTTTCTTAAAAAAAATAATCGTTCGTAAAGAACTTTATGCAGAATTATTTTAATTTTTTAAAAAAAAAATAATTGTTCGTAGATAGCTTTCGTTTCACTTTGCCGCGCGAAGGTATATGTTCTGGCTATGCAGTCAGTAATAATTAAAGCGCTATACTGAAATAATACGTAACAGGGTCACGTGCCACTAAAAAAGACTGGAGCTAGAATGAAAATTTTCAACCAAGAAGAAGGTCGAAGATAACCAAGATGGCGGTCGAGCGACAAGAAAAATAAATATTTAAAAAGCTATATCTGGAGTTACATGAAGTTTTAACAAAAAGTAAATATATCATTTAGCATTTCTCATGCAAATCTTTCAGATGAGTCCAACTTGTAAAAGTACCTCGGGATCCCTTTAATGTTTTGTGGTTAAAATTCTCAAAAATTTATATAGACCATTTTACGGAACAAGATTTCTGATCGAAATTTTATTTGTAAAAAATGGATTAAAGGCGGGATTACCATTGCTTGTCGAAGATAAAAACTATGAAGCGTTGTGCGGTTAGAGTTGCAAGTTTATTGTTTCATGTCTTAATAACACTTGGCTCTCGTAATGTGCATGTTTTGAATCATAAACATCAGTTTTTGTGCACACCTAAACTAATCTAGGCATCTGTGCGATCACATGCCTCTTACAAAATGGACTGCTTTCTTTTGTTTACAAATGCAATAATAGATTCCTTTATCATGTGTTAGGCATTAATTTGACTTCTTTAAAATGTACTACTGCAGTGTTCTTTAAAGGAATAATGGTGAATAAATAGTGCATTATTATTATTTAGACTAACTATGTACCATCTACCAAAATTTCAAATTTCTAAAGTTCTGTATTTATTGTGCACTTTTTTTTAGTATGATGCCATATGGTCCAACGTATGGAGCCCCTCTAACCAGAATGTATCAACAAGATCCCAATAATTACCCTGGTTTTGATCCTCATAATGTATACAATGTTAATCTATATAACCACCAACTAGGACCTGAGTATTTCACAAGAACTCCAGATACTTACAATGTACAAAGACAGGTAGATATATTTTGCTTTGCTGAGGATATTCTTGTTTTAAACTACTTAAAGCTACATGTAAAGGTGTTCTAAAATTACCCATAGGGGGTTTAAAACACAGTGCCTAAATTTACACCTTATAGAGGACGTTCTCTACTCCTTACGTTGTGTGGCACTTCCAGAACCTTTAATATGACAATGCAGGTTTTTTGGAAACCCTCTTTTAGTGCGTAGGTATTCTAGAAAACCCTATTGTAAATCAAAATTGTGACAATGTTTCACAACATTAAAAACATTTCTAAAGCAACGATTAATATGTTTCAATATCTTCAACATATTAATCAAAATATGTTACATAAGGTAGTTGTAAAATAATATTCAATAGATGCAACTAGTCTGTAGCCAGTGGGAGAATCTACTCAGCCTGTCCTGAAATAATTTTAATGGCTGGCTTCCGAACAGGGTTACCCTCCATACAAAAAAGCAAATGTAACGGTCCCTTCTTCTTAAAAAAGGCCAAAAAGTAAAAGGAAGAAAAGTCAAAGTAAAAAAATTAAAGTGGTTTAAAAAAGGCATATTTAAAAAAAAAAGATATGCCCAAGTGAAGAATTAAAGTGTGTGGTTATAAAGTATAATTTTATCTATGCATTGATAAAGTTTGAATGCACATCCCTTAACAGGTCTAAAATTATTGATGACAGAATATGTAAAATTTGCTATTACTTAAATATGACATAATTAATGCAGCATAATTAAATCTGAAATTCTCTAAATGTTTATATCTTGAGAATGAAAAGAGTTTTTTAAAATTTTAAAAAGTCTTGTTAACCAACTTTTTAAGCTCTATAATATAAGTCCGACATCATTTTATACCTCTGGTTCCTTTTAAAAATGTTAGAAGTAGCAGTAGAAAATTGAAGTTAATAGCTACGAGAAGTTATATCAGAAGTGAAGAGTGGAGCTCAGTTGGACTCACCTGAAAGATTTGCATGAGAAATTCTAAATGATATATTCACTTTTTGTTAAAACTTCATGTAACTCCAGATATAGCTCGACCGCCATCTTGGCTATCTTCGACCTTCGTTCTTCGTTAAAAATTTTTATTCTAGCTCCAGTCTTTTTTAGTGGCACCTGACCCTGTTAAGTCATATTTATGTAGTGCTTTTTAAACATCACTGACTGTTACAGATACCTTCACGCAGCAAAGTAAAACAAAAGTTCTTTACGAACGATTGTTTTTTTTAAAAAAGATTAAAATAATTCTGCATAAAGTTCTCCAAGATTTTTTGAAAAAAATAAAAATAATTCTGCATATCTTCTCACATAGCTAAGCTATCAAACGAGATATTAAATGTGCATGATTGTTATTTCAAAGGACTTTTATTTGAGATGCAGCTTGTGAAATTTACTGAACGTTCAACATGCCGCACATATAAAAAAGAGTAGAGGTGGAACTACATCATTAAAACCAGTTTGTTACCACTTGCATTGAACTTTAATATTTACGCATTTAACTATTTATTTTATTTTTGTGTATTACTCTTCTCCCGTAAATTTTTTTTTTGTAATTTAGGAGGTAGCTAAAACATTTGTTTGTGTTTTGTTGAGTTCAAAAATTACCTCAACTAAATTTTGATGACGCGATTAAAAAACTGCCACAGTATTCTAACAGGTGCGAAAATTGTGACAGTAGTTATTTGTCGATGCTAAAAATGCTGAATTATGAGGGTTTCGTTGGACATTAATGTACGATGCTTTTGAAAGGTCTTATCATAAAGGTGCAGAGCAGTTCAGAACCAAAAGGCCTGGGGACAAGATTAGCATACTCTAAATTTTGAAACTGGTTACCCCACATTTTCGTATCTAAATGTTGTAATTTCTGTCTCTTGCTGTATCGTGGGAAACTTAGGGATCTTTTTTGAACACGAACTTTAATGTAGCAAGCTACAAAATCTTTCAAACACTTATTGAACTTTTAGGATATTGTGAGGATATTTTTATGCGCATAGAGTATAATTTTTCTAAATTTTCCTGCAAACTTTTCAAGGGGCCACATCCAATAAAAGGAACAATTTTTGTAGAATTTAAAGTTTGTGTGTTAAGTGTGGTTATTTTTTATTGTTTTGTTTTTGACATCCTGTTAAACTTCTGTGCTCCTGCATGTAAAATCCAGGTTATTTTTAAAGGGGTTGTTGACATTCTTACAAAGGTTGGTGGTATTTTCACAAAGGTTGTTTACATTTGATTGAAAATTTACGTCGGTTTATCTTTGGGTTAACATTTTTCGGAAGAGGATGGTATGGTTGTCCATTTATATCGTTCGTGTTGCAAACTGCTGTTTTTTGAAATTTTGTGTAAACTTTTGTGAAAATACACCACATACAACCGAAAGAACAAATTGTAGAATTATACTTTCTGTAAGCTGGTGTAAAGCTGATGTTTTTTTATATTTTGTGTTATAAACTTTTGCAGGGGATAACTGTATGTGATGTCATTTTTGCCGGATGAAAATAAATTGGAAACGAGGTGGTGACGTAAGTCATTTTTCACAGTGCAGGTAACTAGGGACACCCTGGGACCAAATTGGGCAAGTTTCCAAAACCTGGGTACCCAAAATTGTTTCGGAATGGACGGGTTGATGACATCATGATAAAACCTTTAAACCCCAATATCTCTGTAACTGTTCGTCAAAAGTACAGGTATGCAAATTTTTGAAAAAAACTTTTGCACATTGATGGGAATTGCTGAATGGCGTATCCATACTAGCGCAACAAAGGCTGATTTACACGGGAGTTGATCGGAAATTCCTCGCGGTGTGTTATAAAAGAAAAAATATGAATATATAGATTTTTAAAAGGGTCACTGCCACCTTAAAATATATTTTCCAAGTTGTTTTTTAGAGAAAAAGAGAAAATCGATAAATTTTCAGCCTTGCCGTTGTTCTTATTTTGTTTTTATTGTTCATCAATTTTCAGGTTTATTATTTTTCTTTTAAAATTGTTCTTATAGAGAAAAGAAGTTTATGTAATTTAAGTTAGCTATGATTTACAGTTACAATATTTAAGAATTGAATTTTAAAATTTTAGAATATTCAACGATTTTGTTCCCCCATATTACTCAGTCCACTGCAAAGTTCAGTACTTTTTCAGATTATTGCTAATGGCGGAAATCTTTAAGCCGCAGGGCTTCTTGTTTATGTTTGTTTTATTATCTTTACAAATACGAAGCATTGAATGATGTCGACTGTTATCGACATATTTTAGGAAAACGATGTATATCCCTGGCTGTTTTTCTCATACAGAATGTCCGATTACTAGCCTCCATAAAGCTAGGCAATACCCTGCTCTTCTTAAAGGGATCCAGAGGTACTTTTACAAGTTGGACTCACCTGAAATACGGATTAAAGAAAACAATAGAAAAGAAAACTGCTTGAATGAATCCCACGATACAGTAAGAGAAAGAAATTAATTAAAGTTAAACATTTCCAGCAAGCAGCGCACAGATCAACACTGTGTGTTCCGTCTTAAGAACGTTTAGATAAAGAAATGTGACGTAATGAGTTTCAATTGTAGAGTATGCTAACCTCGTCTCCAGGCCTTTTGGTTCTCAACTGTTCTGCACTTCCATGATAAATGCTTTTAAAAGCTTGCACCATTTTTATCGGCGACAAATAACTGCCCTCGCAATTACTGCACTTATTTAACGCAAAAGAAGGTCGAAGATAACCAGATGAGTCCAACTTTTAAAAGTACCTTGGGATCCCTTTAATTAGTGAGTGACTTGTCATGCCTAGCAGTGTGTAGTGTAGTGTATACAAAATGTCTTGCGTCGTTGAGTATCCACTTCTTTAGATTTGGCTTTGAGGAAAACAATTTCAACATCAAACTCAGGAAACGTTTTAATTGTTTAGCTTTAACTTTTTTGTACACACCTACAACTTATGAAACTAAAGTCATTTAATTTCAAATGATTCGCTGATTTAAATAGATCTAGGCTTTCTGGACCACATTTCCACGACCGACTCAGTCAAAGTTAACTCAATGTTCCGACTATTTTGTACTGTTCTTGTCTGATCATTTGCAAAAAAAAATTTCAAAATATTTTTAGGTTTCTAACACCTATACATCTTTCGATGCTAATAACGTAACAGATAATGGTAAAAGCCAACAAGATGACAAGGAGAACTTCATTGAGGACCAGTCAAAAGGTGATGATCACCAACAACATTTGGAACAGCCAAAATCATTTGCAGATGCTGTAAAGAATAATAAATTATGGAAGAAAAACGGTAACAATTCTGTTCTCCCTTATGTGTTTCTTAGTAGAGGCTTTATAAAACCGTAAGATTTCAGTTGATGCTGTTAAACTGAAAGTAAAAGAACATTTTTGTGAGACTTCTAATATTAGCATATTATAAATTTAATTTCAAAATGACGAACACAAACTGTGTAAGTGTAGTGCTCTTGATCTGTCAAACTGGAAACTTGTAAGACTATAATTTAAATAATATATACACTTATCACAAAACAATAACTCATCGAAAATGCCTAATATTGAAAGAAAATTTCAAATCGAATCTAGATATTTCTATTTGCCAGTAGATTGAATAGTTACTGACATAAAATTGTGTTTAGCAACTTTATTAAACTTGTCACATTTTAATTGCCTATTTGCCCACGAACGTTTATACTATGTTACACTGTTTTTATAGGATCTGTTGGCAAAGATAACTCAATCTTTAAAAAGTCAACAGGGTTCAAGAACTTAACACCAGCTTTGTGGACCAGTGGTGGATTCTCGACTATCACTGATACTAATCCTAAAAATAAGTCATCAGAAAGAGATGACAGTAAGGACAGAAATGATGACATTCTTGGTGCAAAAAGACAACGAGTTGCTAGCAATCCAGCTGAGCCAAAGCGTAAGCAGATAAAGCAGAAAATATTGAAAAATGCAAGGAGAAGTAGGTTTGCTTTTGTGCATTTATATTATTATTTTTAACATGGATTTGTTTATTATGCATATTACATGAATTCGTTATATTTTCCCCCTAGAGAAGCTGTTAAAAAAAATAAAGAGTGGCCTGACTCAATGAAAAAATTGGGTACGTCTATCATTTCAAGAATGTGACAATGAAAGATCAAAGGATAAATTGGAGAAAAAACTACGCACTTTTATCACACGGGTCCTCAATGACGGGTCTGCTTGGACAATAAATTGGAGTTTAAAACCCTTGTTTTGGTAAGTTTAACTTGTAAGTCATCAAGCCGCACATAGTCATTCATAATAACATAATAAACTAAAAATTCTCAGCTCTGACGATTGTAAAAAAAAACCACTTTGTTTTGGTAACAGGAATAAAACTTCCACATCCTCATAATAGGGAAAAAGTAAATCATGGAATTTCTACCGTATACCTCATCACGAACAAAGAGTGTTAAGCTAATCGCGCGTCTCAGGCTTACATAAAAAGAAAACTCCTATTATTATTTTTATATTATTATATTATTGTTTTATTGTTATTATAATATTATTATAATATTATTATTATATTATTATTATATTATTAAAATAGTTATATACAGGGTATTTCCGTCACATGAAAATATTGTTATAAGGCCCTGTTGAAGGTACAAAAAAATAATAGTAATAAAAAGAACTATAAGAAAAACTATAAGAAGTATTGACAAGTAAAACAACATGACTACCAAAAAGATCCACTCGCAGTGCATGAAACCTTTTTTTAGGTACATAATGTTTTCAATACTTCGTTTGTGGTTCAAAGCATAATGCCAATTTTGAAATCAAAATTTTTGCTAATTTTTTAGGCGGCTAAGCGACGTTTATGCTGAGATAAAAAAAGCCGATATAATTCTGCATGTTTTCCATTTATGCTTTTGCATTATATTCTGCACAATGTAGTGACGAAACAAGTTTTGACGCTAAAATGCTTCTAGTGTGGACGTTGGCAGATATTTTTTTTAAATCACGATCTAATTGAGGCGTTTAACATACAGATAGTGATAACGCCAGTTAGACATCTAGTGGGAACGCGAAGTACCTTTAGAAAAGAAAATGTGCAAGAGAAGAATGGGGAGTTAATTTTTGCGAATTTGCCTCCTATTTGCCAACATATGTTCCCCATTTTTCCAAAAATGACAGGCAATTGCAATCTTTATTTTGTGTTTTACGTTATTTCTGACACGTTCGCAATTTTCTTGTAAATTTAATGTAATATTCAAATAGACATATATGCAAAACAATAGCTATTTGCAATTACTAATTCGCAATCTTAATTCCGTAGTTTTTATTAAATATGTGGCATTGTTTTATTTCGCATTCTGCACGATTTTTAGAGGTCCTATTTTGGAACTTTGATTTTGCACTATTTTTTTCCGCAAACAATGTCTTACCGTTAGTAATAATTTCGGGGCGCTGCCCTGTTTACCAGAGTATCATTCACTTTGCTAAATTTTTACTTCGGTATATTTAAACCAAGTGAAGTTTCTCAATGGAAGTGTAATGGAAATGATATTGTGTGTGTGAAGATCTACTTGTCCTTGTGTTTTAAATATTCTCATAAGCATGCAATTGAAAAATAGGTTTTTAAATTTCAGTGGTTTCAGAAAGAAGAAGGAGCACTTTATCATCGGAGGAGGATGCGGTCAAGAAGTAAAAGTTTTTCCACCTCCATCACGTGGAAAAATAATTAATTCGAAGCTCATCTGATTCTTCCGATGATGCGCCAACGATAAAAAGCAGAGTTGGTAAAAAAGGTGAAACAAAACGAATGAAAAAGTTTCATTTAGAAGAAGAATTCAAAACGGAAGACGTGCCTTGCCAACCAAAAGAAGCAAGACAGAGGCTACTCGCTTTCAAAATACTCTTAAAAAAAAATACTAGTTAGCAGTTCATTGCGTGGGTTAAGAGTTGATTCTGTAAGTCTTGCTACATTGTTATGAAGCTAGTGTGGACTCATGTTAGTTAGCTGTCCATTTGCCTTTTTTAGCCAAGTTTAAACGATGATCCAGAAGTAGGTGGTGTCGATTATCACATTAATGGTACATCGCAAGATATACAAAAACGTATCTTCGCCTGACTTCAGTACGTTTTTGAAGGTTCCATTTTTTGTTGTGAACATTTGGTTTTGAACGAAGTGGACTTATATAATTTTGTGATATTGTAGTCTGATCCATCTACCGTTCGGCCACATAACGTATTAGTGAAGTCGCTACAACATGTAAAGCAGCGCTGGAAGGAAAAACATGACTATCACTTTGCATGTGAGCAGTTGAAATCGATACGACAAGATCTAACGGTAACTGTTTTTTATTCATGTCGACTCATTCGAACAAACATCATTGCAAACATACGAGAGAATTTTTTAGGTTCAAGGTATAAAAAATGAATTTCGGTAAAGGATACGAGTGTCATGCCAGAATAGCACTGGAAAGGTAATGACTTTCAGTACACATTTTTTTATAAACGTTCTGGCCTACCGAACTTTTTCACAACACAACATTCTTTTTCTAACTCTAATTCTATGGCCAAAAATGTTTTGAAGTGAGTGCTCTGTGATAAACAAAATTATATTTAATTAGTACTTATAACCCTCAAATGACACAAGAAAACAAATATCACAGAAAAACTTTAACAATTGATGTCTAACTTTTACACCTAAATATTTTAAGTGATCGGTTAGAGTCCAACTTGTATGATTCTCAGCTTATTTTGAAAGTCCTATAATGCAATATTGAACGGTCTTTTTAAACACGCACCGTAAAATCCTGCATATAAACCCACTCGATAAAGATTCAAGAAAGAAAAAACAATTTTGGAAAGTCATGATTTAAGATACTAGAGAAATACATGTAATCTCGGACCCCTTCTGATGTCCATATTCATTATTCATTTAGCTGAACTCTTGATCCGTATCGATCACTATCCCTTTTTTCTAGCTATTTTTTGTTTTGCCATTTTGCTTTATGTTTTACAACAGACATATGGCTACTTTGTTTGTTTTTAGGTTCAGTAATACATTTTGTACTGTCTCTCTATCCTTAAGATTTTACTAGTTTGATATAAATTTTGAAGTAGATTATAAAAACAAAGTTGAGAGACCGTTTTACGAGTAGAATATTTTATTATGGTGGTGAGGTAAATGCCTGTACCTTCCAGACTCGAGTGTCGGCAACTTGAAAACTTGTTTCATATTCGTTTTATTTACGTTTCTCGTTTTTTATTTTTTGACAAGCAAGACGAGACACTTTCCACCAGGAAGAAGTCAAAAACATTTGTTTTTCAAAAATCCTTACCAACATTGATATATATATATATATAAACTATAAAGACAGTTTTTTCGTCATTTTTTAAACACTAAAAATAGTTCAAATGTTCAACTATTCTGCAGTAGAAGGCTTATAAGTCGCTACTTTCGGCACATAGGCCAGGTAGAACGTCTAAGACAAAATAATCATTTTGTTGGGCTACAAAGGTAAAAATTCAGAAAAAAAGAACACGCTGACGTCAGCGACAATAGCATGTTTCAAGAGTGTGGATTTAACCAAATAACGAAGTATGAGTCCACTCTGAACATTGACAAGTATATTCTGTCATTATTTATATTTTCTAAACAATGACAGGTGTATAATTTTTTTCTACCAGAGACGCAACTTTGTGAGGGAAAACTATTTGCCCCAACTAACCCAAGATTTTGCAAATGTATGACTGGTCAACGTTTGTAATATGTTAGACTTGTGTAGTCTAACTCCCGTGTCTTACGTGTTTTAGGGCGACCGTGAAGAGTTCAATCAATGTCAGACTAATGAAGTCACAATATAAACAGGGGATTGTTGGAAAAGTAGCTGAATTCACAGCTTATAATATTTTGTATACATTTACACTAAAAGCACTGCAGATCTAAATTCTTGTCTGGCCTCACTTACTAAAGAACTAAAGAAAGATCCTGTTGTGAAACATTTAGCAATACGTTCAGCTTGTGCATTATCTAATTACCATTTATTTTTCAAGTTATATCTTTCGGCCCTAAAATGGCTGGATACCTGATCGCCTTTTTATAGATAGGGAAAGAAAAGAAGCAAGAATATGAAGTCGTAAGTATAATTCTTATATTATATGGCGAGTCAAATCAACGCCGGGGAAATTAAAGGTTTTTTTAATATAAAATGCTTGTTTACACATTTAGTTAACCCTCGTCATTACACGGTAAGCTGTTAATTTTAAACGTGTCCACGATCTGTTTGCATTTGCCGGTTATACTGTTTTGGCTAAGAGCTTATTTCGAGTTGCTTTACAACGTTAAGGATGATATTGTAACATATTTATGGTTATATTTAATATTTATTTATTTTTATCTTCAACGGGTAGGTATCGTCCTGATCTTACTATCTCGTATGTTGCATCACAATTAGCTTTGAATGAAGATAGCACGTGTCTTGCTTGGTTGCAGAACTGAATGTTACTTTTAATGCAAAAGATTCCATCAAAATAGATTGCAAGGGGACTGTGCTCCCGTGACCTAATAAATGTTACGAGATGCCCCTTGTCTGTTATGGTTCTGACGAGAATTCGGTTTTAATTGTAAAAAATCGTAAGAAAGTATCTAGTGAAGAAAGTATCTACACAAAAAAAAATTAAAGCTCGTGCAAAAATGATTCGTCTTAAGAATGAAAACAAGTATGCTGACAGTATTGCACGTTCTATTTCGCTTGAGCCCTAATTCTAAGGGCGCGGTGGAGATTTATTTGCTGTGTTAATTTCACAAACAGCTATTTAATGGACTTTTTTTTAATCGCCTTAAAAGTTTTTTAGCTGCTTCCTGTGAAGCGACCAGATCCACTTCAAGCGAGCTAAGCTGAATATTATTGTATACTGGTATTGGAGAAATTTTTGTGGCGAGAAAACCCGTCGCCGTTAAGAAGCGTCGCATAAAGTGACGGTGAAATCTGAATTTTACGATGATCAAAATTCGACTGGTTTCATGCACATGTACAGAACAATTCAAACAAAGCAAAATGGAACTGCTTGACGATATATTTGTATTTTTCGCGTTGATGGTATTTGTAGACATTCTTAGTAAAATCGAGAATTATACAAAAATGGCTTTATGGTATCTTAAGAACAAATTATTGCGACATAATATTGCGATTTGAAAGTCAAAAAATTTTTTTCGCGACACAAATTATTGCGGTTTGACAATAATTTGATGATTTTGCGGCATAAATTATAGTAAGTAAGTAATTAACGGGAAGTTTTACGTCCTTGGGGATTCCATCCTAACGGTTGGCTCTTCCTCCCCTCCGACGTAACTATGTTACATTACCGCCAGAGATACGTATAGCATTGCTCTAACTTGCTTGCCTGCCACACAAGCCGTTAGTGGTCAGTAGATGGTACCAAATGGGCTGACAACACTGCATTTAAAGTGCGCCGGAGTGGGAACTCGAACGAAATTTCTGTCGACTTTTTTAAACGTTTTTTTTTTAATATGTTTTTCATTCATGACTGCATATTTTGAATTTTCTGAATTTATTTTATTTATTCCCTGATGTGCCGCAGCTTTTTTGAAAATATTTGACAGAAAAAGGATAAAATGCCTAATTTATCTTTTGTAGTTGTTATTCAGTTAGCTAGGTATAGAGCTCCTTTTCTAGCCAAATTATTTATTTTTATGTTTGAGTTTGCGGCTATCCAGCTAGCTGTTTATTTATATCTGGCTTAAAGTGAAAGTAGCCAAATGCAGTTTAGTTACCCCAAATTTTCAATCAATAATTCTTATGCTAAATGCAGTAAGGTAGCTATACCTTTTATTACTGATCATAGAATTATTCTACAAAAATGATGAGTTATTGTTATTGCAGGATTTTCTGTATTTTTATGTAAACCGAAGTTGCTAGTTTTTTTGGAAAAGGGGATTACGCCTATACGGATATGCAAGATGGTTTACCTGTACTAAGTGCTCGGTCCAGTGTCATGATTAATTTTTGCACTTTCACGGGAATTTTTCCGCAAAATAAAAATGTTGCACGATTGTTTTTGATATATAAAATACAGGTTGTAAACTCTGATTTTGTTTTAAATTTTACAAAACCTTTCCATCCACAAAATAAAATTGCTGGTGATTGTTTCAGCTGCACACTGTGTTTTTATTTAACCTGAAGTTAGGAATAGTTTCTAATATGCCTATACGAATGTGCGACATTGTTTACCTGTACTAAGCGCTCAGCCCGGAGTAACATTCATTTCTGAACTTTCACCGGGAATATTTTCTGAAAAATAAAAAACTTTCCCAGCTTTTTTGCTATGATGGGGTAAAAACGGGTTGTAAACTGTGTTTTTATTTCAGTTAAATGTGAAGGAAAGTTTTTGTTATATTATACACAAAACACCATAATGTTGTCTGCGTTTTATTACGACATACTGCATACCTGTACTAGAGCGCTCCATCTGATGTTTGGCACAGTTTACGGTTCTTATATAATTGCTACACCGGGTCTTTAACGCTGGGTAACACTTTTACTTGTGGCTTAACCCGGGTTTTGACGCCGGGTCCCCGACTAGTTTTTTGTATTAAAACATCTTGAAAGACGAGAGGTTTCATCTAAATCATTGCGGCTTTTCCTTTTCTTCGCTTCCTGAGCCATATTGGAGATATCTTTCAGCAAAATAACCTTCGTTTTGGACATCATTTTTGCCTGCAGCACTTTTTTGTTGCCATACTCTTCAGGAGGCCATTCACCTTTTTTTTCATCGTCATTTAGCTTTCTCTGGTTAGGTAAATGCCTGTGAAGCTCCTAGAAGAAACAAAAAAATGCAAATAATAATTTATATTATGATTATAATCTTTTTATATATTCAAAAGTGATGATTAGAATTGCCTACCCTATTTAATTCGTGATTATGGTCTGCGTGAAATTCTTTGACTTCTAAAAATTCTCCAGACTCGTCTACTCGCAAAGCGAGCGAAAACTTGCAGTCTTGCTTTATATTACTAAAGAAATATAAACAAGAAAACCTGTCGTTTGAACACACAATCCAATCTTATAAATCAACCAAAATATGGTAATGAATATCTGTCAATGCAAGAAAAGAACTTCATAAGATAAACAATTATGACTTCATAAGATAAACAATTATTAATACACTATAATAAATACAGCACTTTTCTCATTATAACTCTATGTTATATTAGAAATAAATGAGCAGCAGAAACTTCTGTTCATTCCATGCATTCTTGCATTGGGCATTAAAAGGTACATTTTGTAAAATAATCAAATAGTTTATAAAACGACAGAAGTTAATAGCACAAGAAGAAAATATAAACAACAGATCACCAGATTGAAGAAATCCAGTTAAAAAAAGTTAAAAAGTCAATTTCAGTGTTATAATAAAAAAATAATCTATAAATAAGGAATTTACACTAACTGGTCCTGCTTTTACAAAATCTTTCCCGGTGGGATTGCCACATGGTACAATTTTCGGTTTAGAGAAAACACACACGTTTCACGGTCAAATTCTCACAAAAGAAGCTTTGATTAAACAAGAACTACAAGTATCTGAATTAAAGTATAGCTAAACTAGCAAAACCTCAACTAAAACTGCACAATATGACAGGTTTTAAGTTAGGAAACAAAGAATCTGTGAAAAATTCAGACCTATTTATGAGAGATGACTGGGTAAACGGTGTGTTTTTCCAAATCATATTGGCTACCGTATAGCTATATACAATTTAAAAATAGTAATATACACATGTATGGTTCCATTACTTCAAAATTTAGCTAAATAAATCAGCAGGATTCTCTGGTGTTATTTCAACTTCACATCATAATCAATACACGTCGCAACATTTTTCTTCTTGTATATAAACAAAAACGGTCCACTAAGAAGATTACAATGTTTTTTTGTAAAAATCCATTGAATGCACATCACGCATGGATATCGAAGGGATGCCGAACAATAGCAATTTGAATAGAATTTTAATATAGATGATATATCAACCTTGTCTCTATTTCTACATCTATAATTAAAACAAGTTTTTGTAAACATTATTCAACATATAACAGATTTAATTGTGGAAACCAAAAAACACAAACTTGACTAGAAGCTATAAAGCAGCTAGCTAGCTAAATAAACTCTTAGGAAAAAATATTGGAGTCTGCAAAAATAATTTTAAAATTGTTTGCCATGCAATGACAGCCAATAAGAATGTTGAGGAGTCTGGGACTTTATTGTAATGTTGCCCACACACACCTATTTGACAAGCAGTAAGGAAACTGCTAACTAAGCAGGTTTTGCTAATAGACGATTCTCTAATTTAAGACGAAGCAATATTTAGGCTATATATAATTTTTTTAAGATCCCAGTTCATCCCCTTTTGATAGCCAAGCAAATCTATCATTTTACCTTCCTAAATATAAGGCTAAGCTCTGTGTAGTAGCTATGTACATCAATTCAGAACGAATGGGAGAGATTGGTTCTTTTTCACTTATTTAGGCTATTTTGTAAGGTGATTCAAGCCATATGCTTAAAAAATTGTGGAAAACAAATGATGTAATTCGCCAAAATAAGATTCCATGATTTGGAATTTATTAGCATAATTAGGCATTTGTAATCTAAATTAGGCTAGATTATTCTGCTAATTAGGAGCAGTATGTATGTAGCTAGCTATAATACAGTCAGGGTAAACACCTAATTACGGCATGACCTAATTAGGCGAGTCGTTTAGTTAGGCGACGTGATGTAGTTTATTAGGTACCCTAGTCTAACTAGGCGAACGAAAACTTTCTGTTGTAAATACGTCGAAATCATTGTTTTTCGCACTACAATTTTTACGTGAATCAAATCTGTCCACTTTGCAAGATCATAGATTATCGTCTTATTTGCATCGCGCATTTGCAACTTATGGCCCAAACCTCGTGTGGCAATATTTGTTGTTTTAAATAATAGATTTCAGCCAGCCACGCACAAGGAAAAAAAAATATGGCGGACGAAAACGTGGTGTTGTTTGACGAACATTTTAACGTTGTTAAAACAGGATGTGAATCAAAAAGAAACGTTAAAAAGCAAACAAAGTAATTGTTACCACATCCATCTTAAAAAAAAAACATTTTTTTTTTGCGTTTTGTGAAAGAATATCTTCATTAAATTTGCGTATTTACTATCGTCACCTAAATAGGCGACACTTAACCTAATTAGGTTATATATTTCATTTAACATAATTCTTACTTGCGACGATATCGAGGACGAGTGAAATTTGGAATCATGGTCGCGTAGACTATCCATTCTGAACAAAGAGTTTTTGCGATTTTTAGAGATAGTGTGAAAGCCATTAAATATGTATAGTTAACTAGGTTACATATGGCCTAACTAGGCTACAATGAGTCGCCTAAATAGGTGGTATGCCCTAATTAGCCTACCGTCGCCTAAGTGTTTACCCTGACTGTAATAGGCTAGCTAGCTACGCTGACGTCATCAAAGATCATTACACCTCTCAAGTGAAGACGTGTTTTGTGATACAACTTTATTACTTTATACAATTTTTATAATTATAATATTTAAATCTTTAATAATTAAACTAAAAATTAAACTGCATAATTATGAGTGGAAATATCGTTCTAAAAAACGATCTTCGAACAAACAGAGAATGAATCTATCCTTGAGGAAGTAAGTTTTACGTCTGAGCAAGTTCAAGTTATGCTAAAAGCTCAACAAGAGACAATTATAAGCTTCATAAAGCTGCAAGAGGAAAGATTTGCGAAACCTTATAGAAATTCGAATGAGATAAAGGAGGTAAAGAAAGAAGTAAAGGCGGAAATAAGATGACATTATAAAAAATCTCCATATACTAACGACAACAATGAAGTTGTAAAAAATAAAATCAAAGAACTTGGTAATACGCAGTAGCAACATATCGATATGCTGGACGAGAAGATGTCGGAGTTGGAGGACAGGAACAGGAGAAACAATCTGAGATTTGAAAATGTGGCGGAATCTGAGAACGAAACATGGGAAGATAGTGAGAACAAAATTCGAAACGTTATAACAACCAGGCTTGGTATAACTACAGATATACCTATCGAACGCGCTCATAGAACTGGAAGAAGAGAGGCAGAAGAAAACAATTGTGGCAAAATTTTAAATTACAAGGACAGGGAGAAGGTTTTGCAATCATACTTCGAAATAAATTGTGGGAAGGTAACGAACCAGTTTATGTCAACGAAGATTTCTCCGAACGCACATTAACAATTAGGAAAGGATTGTTTCAAGAGATGAAGGAATTGAAAAACAAAGGCGTAAAATCGAAAGTAAGTTATAAAACATTGATAAAGCAAAAGGCTCAATGAGAAAACAACAAGTAAAACTTTTTATATTTTATTCATTTATTGTTTCTTATATTCTGTTTCTGACAGTTATCTAATTTTCTACAATGACGGAATCAATAACTTTGTTTGAAAATCTATCCCCAAACTTTTTAAAAAATCAAGGAATCACACTTTCAGATATTATTAGTCCAGAAATAATTATTGACAATCACAACATTAAAAAATGTATTGATACTCCTTACTTTGAACTGATGGACTTAGTTCGAATCCTGACCTAACCAAAAATACTTTTTCTACACTTCATTTAAACATTAGAAGCATGCAAAAAAATTTTGAATCCTTCAAACATTTTATTTCGCAAACTAAACAGACGTTCAGCGTAATTTGCCTCACTGAGACATGGTTAACAAACGAAACCTTCAGTACAAATACACACTATGATTTAGCAGATTATAATGGTAGTCATTTTCAGCGCAGCACAAATAAAACAGGTGGTGGTATATGTATATTTGTGCATAACTCTCTCTCATTTAAAATGCGTGATGATCTTTCTGTTTCTAATCCTGACAATGAGATTTTACAAATAGAAATAGAAAATAAATGTGGTAAAAATAACGTCATTAGTGTGACGTACCGGCCGCCTACCGGAAATATTAACGAGTTTAAATTAAATTTAGATACTCATCTTCGTATAATACACAATAGAGAACGAGTTTTTCTAATTGGAGATTTCAACATAGATTTTATAATATGCAAAATTTCAAAATGTATTTAACACTCTCTTCTCCGTAGGGTTTATACCAATAATTAACAGACCAACACGGGTGACAAGTATATCTACACAATAATTGACCACATATTTACTAACTCTCTTTTTGAAAGCCACATCACGTCAGGTATCATAAAAACAGATGTTTCTGACCACTTTCCAGTTTTCTTACATAATATTGCTAAACGATCACATCCATGCAGCGAAAAAAGATAATTTACAAAGGAAGTTTTTCTGAACCAGCAGTCCAGAAATTTAAGCTAGCTCTAGCGCAATCAAATTGGGAGCAAGTAGTAAACGGTAAAAGTGTTAATGACACGTACAATAAATTTATAGAGATCTTCTCTGGCCATTATAACCAATGCTTTCATTAAAAAAATTTGTAATAAAAATAAAATCTTTGTTATAACCTTGGATAACGAAGGGATTAATTAAATCATCAAAATTAAAACAGAAACTGTATGTAAAGTACCTAAAATCTAAATCACTTAGAGATAAAGAAACTTATTTAAATTATAAAAACTTATTCGAGCGACTAAAAAAAATATCCAAAAAACAGCACTACAATAGCGCATTAACACAATATAAAAATGACGCAAAAAGAACGTGGCAAATAATAAAAGAAGTTATAGGTAAAAAACAAAATGTTCAACATTGTCTTCCAGACAGGATCACATATGACAACAATATTATTGAAAACGATACTGAAAAGGTAACACATTTAACGAATTTTTTGTAAATGTAGGACCAAATCTGGCTTCAAAGATTACAAGCAATGTGAACTATAAAAACTATATACCGAAATGTAAATTTAAAATACTAAATGATGAACTTCAATTAGATGAATTAGAAAATGCATTTAAAGGCCTAAAAAAGGGTAAAGCTCCAGGTTACGACGATATTAGTAGTGATATAGTAAATAATTCTTTCACATCGATTAAACACATTATATATCATATTTTTAAACAATCATTTTCACAAGGCATATTTCCAGAGCTACTTAAAACTGCTAAAGTAATTCCAATACACAAATCAGGCGATACTGATTCGGTCTCAAATTACAGACCAATCTCGATATTGCCAGTATTTTCGAAGCTGTTGGAAAGAATTATGTATAACAGAGTGTTCGATTACTTTACTAAAAACTCCCTTTTCTATAACAAACAATTTGGCTTCCGTCAACAGCACTCGACAGAACATGCCATTATGCAACTTGTGGAAGATTTACACAATTCTTTTTTAAGCGGTAAATATACCCTGGGTGTATTTATTGACCTTTCAAAAGCTTTTGATACTGTTAATCATAAGATTTTACTAGAAAAACTACATGCATATGGTATAGACGGAATTACGTTAAAGTGGTTTGAAAGTTATTTATTTAATCGCACACAGTTTGTCAAGTTGGAATGGCAAAAGAACTAATAATCTGGTGATAAAATGTGGGGTCCCTCAAGGCTCTATACTTGGGCCTCTCCTGTTTTGATTTACATTAATGATCTTAATTATTCCACTCAAGTTCTAAATCCCATTATGTTTGCAGATGATACTAACCTTTTCTATTCTCATGAAGATCTCAATACACTAAGTAGAACGTAAACAACGAACTTTTAAAAAACTAAACCTGGTTTAAGGCAATAAATTATCTCTAAATGTTAAAAAGACCAAATATACATTATTCCACCGAGCGCATAAAGAAAGAGCTACCAACAATATTACCGGAATTAAAAATCGGAGATTTCACAATCTCACGTGAAACAGAAAGGAAGTTCCTGGGAGTTTTACTAGATGAGAATCTTCCTGGCGGAAACACATTGAAACTGTAAGTATAAAACTTTCAAAATCTATTGGTGTTCTTTATAGAGCTCGACACCTCCTAAATAAACTTTGTCTAATAAATTTATATTTTTCATTCGTACATAGTCATATAAATTACGCAAATATAGTTTGGGGCAGCACTAATAAATCTAAACTTGAATGATATATAAACTCAAAAACACGCTGTAAGGACTATTCTTTTCCAAGACAAATTTACGCATAGCAAACCACTACTGCAGTCTATAAAAGCTTTAAATATTTTCCAGATAAATATTTTTCAGAACGTATGCTTTATGTATAAAATGAAAAACAAATCTATACCCCCCATAATTTCTAACATGTTTCAAGTAAGAGAAAGTAAATATTCAACCAGGTCATCTGGTCAGTACTATCCACCATACAGAAAAACTAAGGCCAGTCAGTTTTCAACTTCATATCGTGGTCCATATATCTGGAATAGCATACACAAAATTGATAGATTTGTACTTGACAATGAGCGATCCTTTAAATGTTTTCAAAACAAAGTAAAAACATTTATATTACACAGATTGAAACAATGAAGTCTTGTACTTTTAGATCTTTTATTTATCTTTTTGCAGGCATTTGTTATTTAGCATTTTTTACGTAGGTTATTTTAATTCTCTTTTTCATGCATATTTTTATATACAAGCGTCTTTATAGCAAGAGCATGATATGTTATTTCAACAGGTTCTCAATGATAAGACTAGTTATTTGTCTTCTGTGAGTTTCCTGGTTTACAAAGGTGTTTAGTTAGATAGCATTATTACATATTTTTAATCTTGTAACAATTAAATTTATTGAATTTAATACTGTAACACTTTACTATTGTATATACCTTTGTTTACGAAAAAAATTATCTATCTATCTACACAGCAGAGCTTGCTAGCTAGCTACAGCAGAGCTAAGTAGGCTAGTGGTATAGTTCACAAACACTAGCTAGCTAGGCTAGCCAACTACTAATAAAAAAAATACCAAAACATTTCACTCGTTTAACAAAATATATGTAAACAATATTTTGCTAACTAGAGCTCTACGGAAAAAATTAAAATAGAGCATATTC
Organism: Hydractinia echinata; assembly: GCA_030067915.1. Lineage (NCBI taxonomy): Eukaryota > Metazoa > Cnidaria > Hydrozoa > Anthoathecata > Hydractiniidae > Hydractinia > Hydractinia echinata. Next base: position 279,234 of record JASGCC010000165.1, read on the forward strand.
TCACCTCACCTTGCCTGTCTTTCTTTTCGGCTTTCTTCAAGTTCAACAAAACCTGGCCTCGCAGTAAACGATACTTTGCTAGTCAATGCAAATAAAAACGTTTTGGGAAGTTGTTCAGCGAAAAAAAAAGAAAATGCCAAGAACTTCACGTATGAACGCATAAGAGCTGGCTCCACGTAAAAGATTCACCAATGTGTTCGTTTTTTATTCCGAGACGAAGAAAGGCTAAACCAAACACACATTCCTGCGGATTGTGTGAAAAAATCAGTTTGTAGAACACAGTAATAAAAAGGTCTGGGAACAAGGACGCTAATTAATGTAAACAAAATACGTACTGAACAGCTCCGTTGTCCAGAGCCTCTTCCTTTGAATTTTCTTCAAACATGAACACAAGCATATTTTAATTCATAGTACTGAAGCTCGGGTTTTATTACTTTCGTCAATGTTTTTTGTGAAGCCTTTACAGTTCGACATCTCTAACGTAGACATCAACGAAATCCTTCTCTTTGTATGTATCTTATTTTGTTTTCAATTCTTGAAAATTCGAAAAAATTTTCCCCAACAACAAAAGTAATTAACATAGCGAATTTATGCCTATCGAGATGCCGTATGAAAACTATAAAATTCTTCAGTGAAAAAGAATATCTTTTCCCGCGTATGAAAGCAGTACGGTTGGTTTCTTCAAGGAAACTTCAGGCGTCTTGTTATCTAGGCTCTTACTTATTTAATATGTAAGGGTTTGTATCCACGAAATAGAAACCAGGCTTTTGCTTCTTCGAAATGAATCATTCTATTGAAAGCAAGCGCGCTCCGCTCCCCGTATCGAGGTCGTGTTCCGGGATTTTCTCGTACCCAGTCTATTTTAGAGTGCACGAAATAAAATTTTTAGCAGCAAAATTCAACATTCCATCATTACTGTGCTATACTTTAAACGTTGAGATTGAATGCAATGTTATGCCGGGGCAAATTGTTCTATATATGGCTGCTCGAGTTCCAGACGTATAAATTGTACGATATTTGGATTACCCAAAGGAAATGACAAATATAGCTTCTCCTGGAGGGAAAAACTTGTAGCTAAAAAAGATACAGTTGTGGACTATCTTTTGAAGACACAAATTGAAAATTGCACCCTTAATATTTGTGAAAAACATTTTTCTGAGGAAAAATTGTTCAAAGTAAGTTAAGTTTTACTAGGAACCAATTCTAGATGACGAAGGAATAAGCATAAAAGTTTCTTCTTCTTTTTCTATAGATGAAAAGAGGAAAAGAATGGTACCTGGTTCGATACCACACCTCATTTTACCACAAAAAACTTTGCCTGCAACCAGGTAAAAACATAGTTAATATGTACATATATCACACCAATCTTACAATTTAAATATTGTATATATTCCCCTTCCCTTTCAGTACACTCAAAAACCAAGACTTTTTGCTGCAAACGTTGCCTTCTAAAAAAGTGTTGCAAATCATATTTCAACAACAAAACCAACATCACATGATTTTTACAGTAGTTTTTCAAATTTCACCGAGAGAGTCAAATCACTTAAGCTCCCTGAATGTTGGAAAATTGAGTCCTGGGATGACCGCATACAAATTACCAAAAATGATTATAATTTCTCAACACTACAATTTGAAATACACGTAGATATCAGTCTAGCATACAGTAATCCGAGTCTATGCATGGGGTATACCTGATGACCATGATATATATATATAACGTATAAACGATCAATAAAAAATATAACATTATCAAACCTCATAAAAAATATTAGAATCATATAAGTTTTGTCCGGGAAACACTGACTCCTCCTGTTTTCTCTATTCATGTCACTAGACATACAATCTCAAAAAAGTTTGAGTTTTTCTTAGATAAAGGACCACTACAAACAGACAAATTTATATCGGCTCCCAAGAATGTCTGATGCTGACCAATCCAACTTATCGTCATTTATGAAATTTTTCTGGGACGAACAACAAAAATACATAGCAGGCTTCTAAAAATGGTGTTCGTTATCATCCCATGATAATATGCTATTGCCTTTCATTAGCATCGAAATCAAAACCATGAAGTTATGTGGCGAGCGGAGTTGCCAGATCGTCGCTAGAGCTGTTTGTTTTAGATAATCACGTAATTAGGACGGTATACGCTAGCTATAAAAATAGCTGTTTTTATGTTTGTTTTTCTTCAATGACCTTGTTCCAAACTTCATGTTTTTTTCAAGGGAACGTTTTGAAATACAGTGGATGCAATAACTCCTCTGCCATCTTACTACTCTTCTGTTTCAGCAACTGCAGATTCGTTGTATTTGGCTCGTGTGTGTCTCTCTGGTCAGTCCTCTTTTGGAAATGCAGACTTATTACACCATTCACAACTAAAAACCAGTATTTTGAACTTCAGTTGCATCATCATCATAATAAGATCAAACCCCACTTCAATATTCTCTAACATAACAGCATCAATTGCTACTAAAAGAGCATCAATGTCATCTTCGAAGAGAAAATCACCCTGCGACACAGCCATTTAAAAATTTCCGTGCCTTCTATTTCCGACCACCCCCCTCAAATCAGGCTCGGACGCTAATATTGCATAACACGACCCGGATATGGCCGCGGTGCCCAGACTATCTCTCTTTCTTATGACTATGATGAAACGTTTGAAACGGTCAAGGGATGATTAAACATGTATTTCGCAAGAACTCTTCAAGTTGAATTATTAGGGTACGAGAAATTACCATTTCTAGTAATACTTATTTTATCGTCTTCGTTGTCAAAATAAAATTTTACACAAAAAACTAGGAGGTTTGCTGGAAAATTTGTGCCGGTTCACTAGCTGTGGGCCGGAGAAATCCCGTACCAGTTCAGTAGTTTTTCAATGTACGATTCCGCACTGGTGTATGGCACTCCAAAGTCACATTAATACAGTTATCTTAAGATAACAAGTGCTATCTTAAGATAACTCTATTAATGTGATTTGGAATGCGTGAATATCAACATTAATGCCCTGATTGTAAGATAACTCGAGTTATCTTAAGATAACAAATTATCAGAGAAATATTGTAAGATTTCTTGATCAGATAACATTAACGCCTTTCTACCTTTGATGTTAGCGCTATCTTAAGTTAAACTAAAGTTATCTTAAGATTGCGAGAAAACTGGAGCTTACTCAATCTACGCAAAACTAAAACGCGTTTTAGGCTTTAGCAGCACACGGGAAGTACGGAATATTGCCCAACTTGGTTAATTTTTTTGGGAATTACCGATTACTTGGTGCATATGTCTAGGGGCTAACAACAAACCTCCTGGCTTAGTAGTAAGCACGTGCGACACAAGAAAAAACAAGTAATAAAAAGTACTACCTTTGCTGCTTGTTATACCCCATTCACACCTAACAAAACGGTTTTATTTCAACTGGTAAAATACACCAAAAGGATTTTTTCTGGAATATCAACTTAATTCGGATATGAGTTCAATTACATTCAATCCTTTATATTTTGCTCCATTTATCTTCTTATATGTAAACAACTTTGAGATAAAACACGAATAAAACAGCCTCGACATGTCGTTTTTTTCAAATAGGTTTCATTAAAACAGGTTTTACTGTGGTATGAACGGGTATATATATAACATTGTTTTATAAAACCACATTAAAACATGTTTTAACTTTAGGTGTAAATGGGGTATTAGTTATTTTTAAATTAAAATCGTAACGCACATGGTAAATTTTCACGCGTAAAAATTAAAACCCACTGGGAACTTAGTTGACACTTCAGTGCTGTAATTGTTATTTATTGCGTAATTTAACGCGTTTGAAACGAAGATAATGCTATCTTTAGATAACACGAGTTATCTTAATTAGGAAAAATATCGTTAAATTGTATTAATAACACCTCTAATCTCAAGATAACTACAAACTAAAGATAAAATTATCACATTAGTATGTTATTCTTAAGATAACTCGAGTTATCTTACAATCAGGACATTAATGTGAATATTCACGCATTTCCAAAATCACATTAATAGAGTTATCTTAAGATAGCACTTGTTATCTTAAGATAACTGTATTAATGTGACTTTGGAATGGCCATACTGGTGCAGCAGACACTTCGTAAACAATAAAGATGGCCGACACTGTGCATACATGTTTTGCATCAGAGAAAATATTTGAGAATACATTTTCGCAAGAACTTTTTACGGCTTCAATTAGTTTTTAACCAGGTAACTAGTTACTATAAACCAGATGTACTTGTGGGTAGCTACATGCTGCTTATGCTTAGATTAATATTAGCAACCGACTAAGACATGTAGGCAATGTCTTGGTGGGCTAGCTAGCTAAAAAAAGTGTAGAAAGATAGGTAGCTTTATACAGATAGACAGCTACTAGTTAGTTAGTTAGTTAGTTATTATTATTACTACTAGACATCAGAATACAAAGTAAGCGTAGCTAGATACATAAACGAAAAATACAGATAAAGGATTGTATGTATTTGCCATGCTAATTTTACAGATTTTACATATTGCAAGAATTCTGTTAAAAAAGGTAAGAGATTATAAATAAAACACAAAGCTTTATTATATATATACATAGAGCTAGCTATAATTAAAACACAAATCTATGTTTATAAAAATATTTAGCAATATTGGAAAAAAAACATTGAGAATAAAATTAGTCAAACATGTGGGTTAAAACAACAGAACTGGACGCTCTTCCAACTGTTTTATGTCAGTCTTGTATCACATTTGGTCAGCTTCAGAGGAAACGTTCAACAGAATCAATTCAGTTGCGACAAAATGTGTTTGTCAAACGTGGCGCATATTGTCTCCACATAGAGAGAAAAAGAATGAAAAGGGGAATCAGAAAGCAATTATTTTATTTAAAAATCGAGGATCAATGTCTGCTATCAATGTGTTCTTCATAAGTGTATATGTGTGCGTGTAAACAAAAATTACACCCAAAGACAAAAATTGAAAAGGTTGTAGAAAAACTGAAAATACTAAATGGACAGCACAGAAAATTGAAAACGTGATGTAACCTTGATAGGAAGATGATTATAATATTTGCTTCCATATAATACAAAAAACTTTTTTTCAAACTCAAGCTACATTTTGAAATTTATGTATATATTCATTGTGTGACTCTGACTCTTGAAATAACTCTCGTATTTGCAAAGTAACCTAACGAACAAGCGAAGCGGAGTTAATAACGCTGGAGAAAGCTTGAGCAAACGTCACCATCTAAGCACTTCGTACAAAATGATTTGTTTTTCTTCTAGATGATGTTTTCAAGTGGATGTCAGTTTTTGTTTGACAATCTGCTCTGGCAACGTTATTCCAATGATCTCATTTTGGACGATTGTGTTCTTGTGAGATGTAAGCTTTACCATGTTTGTATACGTCACGTGGAAGAATTGTAAATACTTAAATTCGAATAGCTGCAAATAAGATCGAAGTTCACCATCAAGTGGATGCGATTTGTACCTTTTGTATGATGTATCAAAGTCATCATTCAGAGTCTCACTGTTGTCGAGCACAAGTAACACATGTGTCCATGTAAAATATGCACATCTATATATCTAAGTATAAGAGTTGGTGTTATTAACGATTTGATTCTGCATCATACTCGGAGAGGACGTGGTTGAGCTACAATTCTCTACAAAAATCCAAAAAGCATCACCTCTGTTTTCAACTTAACTTTGCTCAAAGCAAGGAGTTAACTTGAATAGCCAGCTTTAAAATTGAATGGCCTTGTTCGGATAAAGAGGATTCTGGATGGACAAATAAAATCTTAATATATTATCTTACTATTTCCATTGCTCCATTGCCTTTTTCACTGCATCACTACTTCCACTTTCTGCCTCAAAAATCCCCCCGTTCCAAGTTCAATACAGCAGTAGAAAATGGTATTCTACCTGATCATTTATAAAGGAAGTTAGAGGTGATAAATCCAAAACAATAATTCTTTTCATTTTTAACTGGGAAGGAGATCAGCAAGTAAATGAAATATAATTGTATTTCCAAAGACTAGGCCAAAACTGCCACTACATTATTACCCTTTACCAAGCCTCGAAACATATGATTTGGCTTTAGGTTCAGGGCCAAAAATTCAAAAAACGTATACTCGCTTTAAACATCAATATATACTTTAGAGCCATCACAACTAAGTCTTAATGCTGTCTTCACTAAAAAGTTTCATTTCCATCGATCACGATAAATCCAGACCCTGATAATAAAATTGAATCCCGCTTACCAAAATCTAGGAAGTATAAAATTCCGGATAAACGAGTTTGCAAAAATCAAAGATTTTTGACCAGCCTTCACCAGGGCCATGTTCGTCTCGCCCGTCCGATATGCGAAAAGAGACAAGAGGTCCTGCGATCGGGGTGAAAGACAACGTTTTAAGAAATAATTTGCTATTTTGTAATAACAAAAACGTCGAAGAATGACTGGATTTTTAAAAGATGTTAGAATGGTAACACAGACAGCAAAACGTAATATTCAGTTTGAGAAGATGAAGTTTTTGTGTTTTTGTGTGGATGACTTACCAGCTGGTTGCTGTGAGATTTTTTGGTTAGATGATTATATATATGCCAACAAGAAAAGCCATGAAAATACGCAATTTATTTGCTGACTTTTGTTTTTGTATTGTTAGAATTTGAGTAGCTTGCTGTTAAACTTTGATGTGCTTCTAGAAAGGACCGAAAGATCTATAGCCAGTTAGCTCTATTTTTTGTCGTTGTTGATTAGCTTTTTCGCTCGTTTATACAAAATTGTAGTTTTAAAATAACATTAACATTTGTGTGAAATAAATTTCGCACAGTAAATTTAACATTTTTTGTTTTTAAGTCATTTATTTGTTAAATCACACGTACGGAGTAGTGTGATATGTTGGTTTACCCTTTCATCGCGGCGGCGGCGACGAAGTTCAGGACATTTTTATCACACTGGATTCAAATCATTGTTATTGCTCATTTCGCTAGATTAAAAATTCTCTACTATTTTCTCGCGTAACGGAAAGCAGATGTTTTTGTGCTTTCCTGATAAAAAGTTAAGGAAGAAGATCTTTATCTTTAGATGTTTTTATTGAAGCATGGCCCTTAGTTAGATGGAGAAAGAAGCTGTTGTTGCTGTGCTATTTATGAGTTTTCGAAATTTTGCAAGCAAAAATGAAGTAAAGTGAAAAAATATTTTTAAAATCAAAAATCAACAATTTTAGGATGACTTGAAAGGACGCTATGTTTTATATCGTGTTTTTTTATGTTACAATACGTAATATTGTTTCTTTTTGTAGAGTTCCTTTCATAGTCATAAGAAACAGAGATAGTCTGGAGATATCGCAAACCCGATTTAAACCCGTGTCCCTTGCTGTATTAGTACCCAGACTACTTTTGAGGGCATTAAAATTTAAAAAGACGCGGTAACTTTCTTCAAGCAAGGCTTGATTCACAAGTAAAATTCGTTTGTTTTGGTGAAAATACCCTGTGGCAAATTGCTCGATTTATGGGTTTAATGTTTCCAGAAAGACACCAAATAATACGTTTATATTTGTGTTCCGAAAGGAAACGACGAATATAGTAGTTCATGGCGTGAGAACTCATCCATGTGATAAGCAAATATCGTGTTGTAGACCAGAAGTTAAAACTCCAGATTGGGAGAGAACATTAACATATGTGAACGTCATTTTGCAGAGGATTGTTTACTTCAACGTAAGTACAAAAACTTGTTCCCACAACATAGTTTTACAACGATAAATACAAAACAATTAGGATTATTATTTAAACATAATGCATATTCTATGTTCAACTTTCAGATGATACAAGAGATCCGTTAAAGCCTGGCTCAACCCCAACAATGAACTTGCCACAGAAAAGTGTCGCTTCCTCAACAAGGTAAAAATACGTGTCTTGAAATCTTGTAGATACACAACTCATTGTGGCAAGTGTGAGACCTATTTTGTTTATATATATATATATCATATTTTGCATTTTTTTCATAAAATTATAGCTTACTTCCTTACTATTTTAGCACTGGTCCAAGTGCTTTCAGCGCGAAAGTATTATCGAGAAAAGAAATCAAATTCAACCGCCATTCAACCACCATTCAAGCCACAGTATCCTTCATTTCAGAATTTTGTTTCACGGATTAAATCTTTAAAGCTACCTGATTTTTGGGAAATTGAGAAGAGTGTCTATGCACTTATTGTGAAACAAAATGATGATTTTATGATACCAAATATTGAAATACATGTTGTTGAAGATCTATCTTTTACTTTCAGAATATTAACATGGTGTTTACACAGAGAGCATGAAATATATATAAAAATAACAACAAATCAATGAATAACACAACACAGCAGCTACCTAACGAAACACTTAGTTCCACGAACCTTTGTTGTGCAGGAACATGCAGAAGTTCCTTTACATTAAACTGTATACCACAGGTGTTTTGACTGTTTTGGTTTGGTAAAGGATGATAGTTGTTGTGTTAATTGTGGCAAGGCAGCAACTAAGGCACAAAAGCTTCAAAATCAAAAATCTAGCATGTTCGCCGAGCCTGCGAAATCCAACGCTCCAATTTCACTTACATCTCCGGAACGAATAAAATTAACTTTGCAAAAATATCGTGTGGAAGAATAACAACTGAAAGGCGAAATTCAAAAGTTACAAGATGAAATTGCAAACATCGGCGTCCCAATCACCACAGATCTCTGCAATGATTTGGTATCTATTATGTCTAATGCGGATAATTCCAAAATACCACCTTTCATTAAGATTTTCTAGAGGAGCAGCAAAAATATGCACAATCTTCCAAAACCGGGGTTCGTTCCAATCCCATGATAATACGATACTGTCTATCATTGGCAGCCAAGTCACCTGCTGCATACGATGAAATTAGACATGATAGCCAGACCGGCACAGGCTTTGTGATACTTCCAAGTCGCAGACGCTTACGCGATTATAAAAGTTACATCCGTCCAGAACGTGGTTCAAACAAAGACATTATTGCAGAAACTCAATCGGAAAGTTTCAAATTTAGTGTCATTGAAAAAATCGTAGTTATGCTTTTTGATGAGATGAAAATACAGGAAAATCTTGTTTGGGATAAGCACACAGGGGAACTAGGTTTTGTAGACCTTGGAGATATTGAACTGAACTATGCCACTCTGGAAAAATCGAATGAGCTGGCAACATATATCCTATCATTCCTTGTTCGAAGCATAGTAAATCCGTTTCAAGTTTAGTCTAGCAAATTTTGCTACAAGTGCATCAAATCTTTCCTTTATTTTGGAAAGCAGTAAGCATTGTGAGTTGCAGTGTAATCTGAAAGTTGTTGATGTAACGTGCTGTAACGAAAAAATTTGCAAATTTTTTCGTATGCACTTTGACATGACATTAGATGATGACATGAATCCTGATGTAGGTGTCACCCACAGGACATTGAATTTGTTCAGCATTAAAAAATGTTACTTGACAATGGTGTGCCATATGTTCTTTGTTTTTCAAAAAAACCTAATTTTTTTAGTAACTATTTGTATTACAAACTATAATGGACTAATATATAACAAACAGCTTCATTTGTTTAATTTAGAAACTATTTTGGTCGCCCAAACGCTCCATGGGTGCCAGAAAAGACAACCCCACTGTTCGAGATTTTGGATATAACGATAATTCCATTAGAAACCAGAAGATATTTTAGACCAATACAAGGTGGAATGTTAACACTGATGCTTGCTGTGGAAATCAATGTCGAGCCTTTACCATGCCAAAAGAAAGTTAAAGCTAACTTGCAAACTCTGGAAAACAATAAAACGGCTATTTTTATAGCCACACATTTTAAAAAACATTTTTTTTGCCTTCCTTACTGCAACCTAAAACGAACACAAGGAAAGAATTTTCTCTGTTTGTTTACTTTTGCTAAGGATAATAATTTTCACAATTCCAGGGGACTAGAATTTTTTTAGATTGCTTCATTGTTTTTTTTACTTTTTTACTTCGTTTTCATTTCCCGTAATGCCTTTTAATTTTATTAATACCAAACCATTGCCAATTCTATGTGAGTAGGATACACCAAATGTAAACTTAAAGCCACGTCAGCAAATGGAGACGCAATGTTTTGAAGACTTCATGGGCATATTATCAGGGAGATGACGTAAATCTTAAAGGAGAGGCGAACTGCGCACGGCACGGCTGCTGAATAAAAGTTTCATGATGACAGTGTTGATTTTGAAGACCAGACCGACTGGCTTGGTCTGCTCCATAATAATCAATTTACATGTTACAGCCATCATAACAAAGGAAGTCTAGAAACAAGACTAAGAATGTTTTGATATTGAAAAAATATTCGTAGAGTTATAAAAATTTGATGTTTTCACATAAAAACGGGGAAATTTTCAACACACTAGACCGAAATATAAAACAGTCTGTTAAAATATTAGTTTTGTTTACATCTTTGTGTACACATTTGCCTAATTAAAAAACAATGGAATATATTTCCTCCTTATCGATACGCACAAAATAATGTAACAAGAAAATGTTAAAGATCAAAATAGCAAATGTTAAACAACATGTGGACGAACATATTTTTATTATTTTATACTAATAAACGTACTGAACAAAAAATTGATATTTACTTTGTGAGTAAAGATAAAGAAAGTAAAGATTCGTGAATAAAGATGAAGCTACCATATTGCGCGTTTCGATTTGTTGTTGAATGTTTCCGGTCTGTATATTTATTCAAATTGGCGCCATCTCATCATAACAAACTTCATCGTTTGAAGCTCGTAGTATGTTGTGGAAAAGGGACTTAAACATGAAAAAAATATTGTTGTTGGTCATGACAGATATTTCTTAAGTTTCAGAGAAGTTTAAACGAAGGTTATAAAATGCTGTTACTACTATAGTACGTAAAATATTCTTGGTTACTCGAGTCAAAGATCTTATTTTGATGTTTACTGGTAAGTACACCCAAAACCTACTTATTTTTAAGTAGGTTTTGGGTGTCCATACAGCCATGAAAATTCTGTAAATAATGTTGTTAGGAGATATATAAATACCTAGTTGTGTAATATAGTTATTTATTTGTTATCATAGTAGTTATCTTAGTAGGTTTTGAGGATTTAGAAATCTATAATTTTTTTTTCTTTCGCTTAAAATTTATTTTCTGGCTGCCACAAAATAATTTTTTGTTCGCCTCTCCTTTAACAATGACCATTGCGCTGAACGGGCTCATGAATAGACAATTTATTTTCTCCGTAATCAAGCGACTATCGCGCCCTGATGACTTATAAACTGTCTGAAACTTTCGCATTGGAAAATAAACTTAATTTACTTTTTGAAGTAAAGTGGAAAATTATTAGAACGCAACGATTTAAGTTTGTTCTGGTTAGACTTGATCTTATGAGCCATAGAAACGCCTTAAAAAAACGAAAAGGACACGAACATACAACATGAGCAGATCCTCTAACAAAATCAGCCCCACTTCTTTTTTCACCGAGTCACTGCATTTACTTTTAATTACCTTAAAATCTGTTACAAACACTGGCATTTCTCAGGAGTTGTGATACCATCTCTTTACCGTCAACTTTACTGAGTACTTGTTTGTCGCTGCTCTAAAATAAACTTCAGCAGTAGTAAAGATGCATATAAAAAAGTTCTTTAAAACTCTCCACAACCAACCACGATTACGAGCATCAACAAGTTTATGTTCTTTCAAACGTTGCCGTTCTTCTGATAACTTGCCAGCTAACAGTATTTCCAGGCATTGTTGATGGCAAGGGCTCATTGACTGTTTTGACTTTGAAAAAACGTATGCGGCGATAAAACGTACTAATCACATACCGACCCACTCAGGTAACCGATGATGCTCATTTCTTTGTCGGTAAAGTCTACACTATGATCTTTTAGTGTTACAACATCATTCTCCACTGAAGCACCTGATAAATGGGCAAGAACATGGTTAGCTAGTTCAAAGCCAAGCAGCAAGCTAGAATTTCTATCAAGATTTTCACCAAAAGGATTACTTGTTCTGATATCACCTTGTAAAACAAGGGATAAAACTTTTCAGCATCACCACACTGGATAACATCTCGAATAATTGCATAAGCTGGCAAAACATCATTCAAGGTACCAATTGTGAAACACTGAAATTCACTCATAACTGATTGTGGCTAACATTCATCCTTTCCCAGTTTTGCAACACTCCTTTCTATATACTTCTTAAGGTAAAGGGGATGGAGCCTTTCTAATGCCGTTTCTTCTTTTTTCTCTTTGCTCCCAGGTACCATTACTTTCTTTGAGTGTTGAGAGTTGGTATGTCGTGAAAGCCCTCTTTTGTGAGGCATATTTTTGGACAGTGTTGACATAAAAACCCGGTTTGAGCTACTGTAGGCATAGTCTCGATGTCTTTAGTGACTTTCTGGCTAATTTCTGGCTCCGTAGGCTCAGTTTCCGTAATATCTTCGTCAATCAACTGCAAAATCAAAGTCTCCTGATAGGTAATCTTCCTGTCTGGCAGCCATTTTATCTTGGTTTGATGATCCCACGCTCCGGCCAGCCCCCGTCGAATAAGTTTATAAAAAAATCGGCCATATCGGGTCGATTCTCTAGACTATCTCTGTTTCTTCTGACTATGGTTCCTTATAGCTAGCTAAAATTTAAAAGTTTTCAGCGAAACAAACGAACAAGCAAACGAACAAACCAATTTTTATTATGATGTGCATATTACCGTGGCTGATTACAACGTTTTGTTTTCATTTAATATAGACGCACTATAAAAGTGCGCACTATATTAACGCCAGTTTTCAAATCTGGTCTGCAAAATGTGCAAGTTAAAACAGGTACTAAAATACGCAGCCGCGCTTTTTACCGCTAATTTCAAGGTAAAACAGGCGGTAAACGACGCGGCCGTGCGGTTTTCCTTAAGATGTGATTCGATGTGGTCCTGAGAGTTACCACCGTTTACTGGTGAAGACGTGTTCGCTCTCAGTTCAATATGGATGCTATGCCACTCGGTGTCGATGTCTCATTGGAAGATTTAGTTGCGTATTATCATAGCCTACGACCTAAGTTGAAGTATTTTGAGATATGTATAGTGATTAACAAATGTCATTGCAAGTCATTATCTATGAGAAAGTTGCAATCAATGTGCACAAGATTGGGCTTACGTCGAACTAGCAATGTTTCTCGCAGTATCCTGGTAGGTATTATCAAAAACGAGTTGCAGATGTCCTCTTCAAGTTTCGGTTACCGGAAAATGACAGAATTGATAGCATTGAAGTATGACGTAATTGTTGCTAAGGAGATTGGAACCATATTGAAGGTGGTGGATAGGTTAGGAGTAGAAAAAAGGCTGGGAAAAGTGATTAAACGACGTATATATGATAGCAAAGGTCCTTGTGACATATATCATATAGATGGAAATGACAAAAATTGAAAAGATGGGGATTAGCAATGCATGGTTGTATTAAATGTTTCAGCCGTAAATTACTATGGTTGGTTGTTTCAACAACAAATAATGATCCATTTGTAATTGGAAATTTGTTTTTGCAATGCGTGAAGAGATATGGCGTATGTCCGCGTATACTGAGAATGGCCGAGGGACGAAAAACATTTAATGTGCGGATTTACAAGAATTTTCCACTGGTAACAGCGATAGTTTCAAGTACGGTCGTTCAACGGGAAACCAGAGAATAGAAGCATTTTGGTCTCGCCCCAAGTTGTACAGACTTAATTGGTGGATATGACCCCGAATTACCAACCCATAGAGAAGCCTTATTTCTTTGTTATATTCCCGTTTTACAGAGAGAATTCAATGATTTTGTCATCACATGGAATTCAAGGAACGTACGCCAATCATCAAGCGCACCAGGAGGTCGTCCAGACCTATTGTTTCATATTCCGTCAGCAAGTGGCTATTCAAATCAAGGGTTGCTTGTGGATAGCACTGAAATATCTATCGCTGAAAATGTCATGGGAATTGATCATCATCCAGTTTTCAAAGATAAGGATTACACTATTTATTAATTTGTTATATGGGGATACATCACTTTCAAGCACCCATGGACACATAACAATCATTGAAAACATATGTGCGATTGCTTGGACTTTTTAGGAATGATGGATTTATGGTTTAACTAGATAAGCCAAAAGAAATATTTATATACTTTCGAGAAGTATGTTTCCTGTAACATAACATATCCGAACAAAATATCACACATAAATCTTGAGAGTAAGAAAATATCCATAACCTCAATAAATTTTACCATATCATAAAAGAGGCGAAATTCCCTCATTTTCACTGGGAGCACTTTAACAAATTCAAACAAATTTCAATGAAACGCATATGACTTGAACTATTGACATCTTTTGGGGGTTATAAGGTTACACTTGGAGTCCCAAAAAAAGTGTAAGATTACCAAAAAACTTGATAACAAAAACTTAATAACAAAATTTTCATCTAAAAGAAGACTCAAAATACTTTTTCAATAATATATCATACGAAACAGGAATATTTCAAACAACACCAAATCCAGCACCACCGAATTTAGCAGCAATCTTTAGATTATGCTCGACTTTTTTGTTGGTAGAGTGGCATTAAGTCCACATGTAGAAATTTTTGGATAGTTAAAATCACAGTTGAAAAAATATCAGTGTTTTTATCCAAACCCGTTGGGGAATTCTATCCATTCCAGTGAATTAAAACAGTATGTCTTTAAGAGATATCTCATCATAGTTTCCATTAGCAACATCGGCTAAAAACAGTTCACAGTCACAAATGGCATTGGAAATATCACGGTGTAAATTAGAACCAATTTCTTCGTCGTTGTGAAAGCATAGAATAACGAGAAGCTCATCAAGAGTTAGGATCTTTTCATCTGGCAATAAAAAAGCTTTCATAGTGTGACAATTGGATTGTAACATAAATTCTGGACATATACTTTTCAGTCCTTCTCCAAATTGCGATATTGCAGCACGATTTTTCATCACTAAATATTCGATTGCAAAAATTGTTCTGTTCCATATCAGGTACAGGAACAATGTTCAAATCAAGTAGATCTTCATTCTCACCACTCTCAATTTTATCCAATTTATAATTCTGCCTCATTTATTGGTGTTATTTTATCAGGATATGGCAAATCGTACAATGCATTGAAAATGAGCTCAGAGAAACATTCAGGACCTCTTCCAAAATGTATAATGGATGCACCTGTTAACTGTCCAAGCTTGTAATATACTTTTTTTAATATACAATCTGGCATTAATTTGAAACAATTTTCTTTGTCATCTCCGAAAAATACACCAGGGATGGTGGTAAACCGTCTCTATGACAATGAGTAAAATTCGCGCAGTGGTCCAGTGCATCATCACTGGGTTCACCTGCAAATCTGATAGCTTTTTCTTCGGACGAAAGATCAAAATTTTGACGTAATAATACGGCCCAAAAACGCAGTGAATCTCGTTGTATGATGATATGCTTGGTGTTTATTTTCGGTAAATTGCTGAAGTAGCCTTCACAGTTTTGCATAAATGCGACGGAATCAGTTTCTGTTTCAGGCGTGGTTAGAGGGAAGCAGCGATGCGCAGCTAAGCTACCATTTTGCGTGACAGACAGACAGACTGACAGACGTATACGGGTATTATAATATAGATGTTTTTTTTTCCAAAATCGAAAGAGAAAGTAATCGCAAAAAACCCACGTGCGCTACTTTTAGACGGCGAGTTTACGAGTTTATAAATCAATATCTACTTTGCTTCTCTTGATCTGGTATTTACACTGGTTTCTCAGTTTTAAAAACAAAGATGGAAAACGAAACAGCAATCTTCGGGTTTTCTTGCGCTGCATGCGCCTTATTTTTGTTATACATAGAATTATAGATGAAAAAGTATTATTACATCTAGGTAGAGGCATTATTATTTGTTTTTTATCATATCAAAGCTTAGTTGGGTGATTTTTATGATTTCCAAGGCAAAAACAAGCTAGGGACTCGTATTTTTACGTTGTTGATTTCCGCCAGCGCCACGCGGGGCGAAATCTTTAAAATCGCCAGATGGAAGATAGATAGATATCTAGAGACAGCACAGAGCGTGGACGCTGCACAGTTGGTGGTACAGATACTGTGTACTCTCACTTTATCGCATGGCATGGTTTGTAGGCTAACAGAAATATTCAACCTCGTGTTTAGATATCGTTTTTGAGAGTCTTGAAACCGTTCTCCTGCTGGTTATTGTTAGAAAGCTCCAGAAAGGACTAGACATAGCTGTTAAAAGATATTGATATTGCATTGCGTTCAGGAAAACCTTCCAGAATATATATTTACCTCCAGAATACATCTCTACAGAAAATTCCATTGGGGAGTGATTGAACTTGCTTAGCTAGGTAATAAATATTTTAACTTAAAGTTTCCCTGTAGCTAGCTAGCTAGCTATATACAGTATTTTTTCCATTTAACAGGACACAGTATTTTAAGCATAGCTATAGGCTAGCTATATATAGATGAGTTTTCAATGTTTACAAAGTTAGCTATGGAATTTGTGCGTGCATACTAAGAGGCAAAATGGAGTACAACATAGGCTTCTAACTGTACTGATTTCAGATGGAAAAGCAACTAGAATTTATTTGCCTTAGCTATTAACTTCTCTTTTTAAAGCTTACCTCCCACTTCAAAACAACTAAATATCACACTTAATAGCATTAGTATTTTTTGTCAAGATCAGGTTAAATTTAAAATATTTTTAAGTGATTATATAACCATTTAAATATGGCAGAGGAAAAGTGACGCAAGTGGAGAAAAATACAATCTTTAAGTTTACATTATATACGTTTTTTTACAATATACCAAAATTTTTTTTGTTCAATACTAAGGCTGTCCTTAATTGCTCGTTTGCCGTTTTCCGACTTGTAATTTTATTGCAGCTTTGAGGCATGCGTAATGTAAACGTTGCACCGGCTGACGTTATAAGATATCAAAATAAATTGATATTTAGATGTTTTCCTTATGTGTTAAAAAATTAACTCCAATTAGTGCACCTGCTTATCGCGAATTAATACCAGATGGAAACCAAGCTTTAGTGGCAAATATTTCTAGACCAACGAGAAAGCAATAAACTGGAGCGACGGGTAAGCTAGAGCTTAATATATTTAGTTATGGACTGATGCTATCATCAGAAGATGTTGTCAGTTGAAATGTTACTTTGACTTTCATAAAACTTTAATAACTTGTTTTTAAAATAGACTAATGCTTTTGCAGCTGAGCGCTACACAACAGTCACACCAAACATTGGAACCATCTTTACTAAGTTGAAACACATGAGCATAAATACAATCAATTAATACCGATCATTATAAACAAATATGGCGGCTGCTTGAAGTGAGTTATTGCGGCGTGCTCTGTTGTTTTCGTTATTTATTTGCTGAAAGATTTGTTTACAACATTTTTATTTAGCTATAATTCTACTTTAGAGAAAAATAATTTGAGTCAGTACAGTTTAACTCTTTGGGTCGTAAATCGGTGAAGATCTGGAAATATAAACAGAATGTTGAAAAATATCGCGTCAAACTCTTTGTAGTCCGCAAAAAATTGTGTAGGTTGTTCAGAAAACGGTAAACGAATAAGTTTTTAAGGAAAACCTAATCTATATAATAATACGAAAGTTGTGTCCGTCTGTACCAGGCAAAGTGGATATTATTTTTGAAGTCACCAAAAAACGTCTCATATGTTAATCGTCAAATTAAATGTCACAACGTAAATAACATGTATATATTTAACACCAATAGCTTAAATTTAAAGTAATAAAGCTATTACAATGCAATCATAGCTTTGAGGTTAAATAAATTGGAAAAGAGGTGGTGACTTCAGTCATTTTTCACTGCGTTGGTAACTAGGGACAACCTGGGACCAAATTGGGTAAGAATCCCGAATTGGGGTCCCTAAATCCGTTTCGGAATCGAAACGTTGATGACGTCATCAAAAATCCTATACATTTTCTTGATCAGTGTTTCCAGATTTTTACGATGAAGGCAACGGGTATACAAATTTTTTTGTTCCTTGGAAAAAATTTAAAACCTGTATATTTCATTAACCGTTTGTCAAAAACGCATGATCCGAGACATTTTCTTGATCAGAGTTTCACGCTATACACAGATGCAATAGGTATACAAATTTCTGGATAAAGTTTTGTGTACATTGGCTGGTTTTTACTGATGTCAGCAAAAGTTTGAAACCCTTGTATCTCCTTAAGAGTTTGTGGAAAGCACATGATCATATAGTTTCTAAATTTTTTTTTCCTATATGGACGGGTCATTGCTAACCCGTATATATACTTATACAACAGCCTAACCTGAAGGCCAGAATATGTAGGACCGGCGAATTCGTAGATTTCAACAGGCTAACTAGTATTTTATAAAGGTTTTTGAGGGTATAACTTATTTGGGCGTGGGAGGTAAGCTTTAAGTGCAAGTTTCATTAAATTTCTACTTTTTAACTTGATTTTTTTTATGTTGTTTATATATTTTGTCTATGTGATGCGTGTGGATGGCGAAACTAAAAATCACAACAAATACGTCACCCCACAACTCATCTTATGTCTGCCAGATTAGATAGAATACCGTGAGGACTTGGTATTCTATCTAATCTGACAGACATGTGAATTTGAACATACCTTGCCAATGAAATAAAAAAAATTACAATGAATTTAAATTTGTGTGTGCAGCGATTTTTAAGAGTATAAAATAGCCGCATAAATATTTAGCCATGAAGAAATGCACGCAATGAATCACTTTTTCTTATTTTTAGGTTCGACATTGACAACCAACACTCGACAGAGTATAAAAAGAAGAAACTCGACAGAGTATAAAAGCTAGATATTTAGACAATCAGATATTTAGACAATCAGATATTCAGACTTATCAGATATTCAGACTTATTTGGTAAACCTATTGGTTACTTATTGGTGAACTTACTGAATTTATTAAACCTGCTGCAAAACTATGTGTTTTTTAAATAATATGACAGAGGTTTCTCTAGTTTTAAAGGTTGTTTTTCTTGGTCACACGTCTCTACTGCTATTGTGAACCCCGCGTATAGAAACTGCCGCCGTATAGTTCTTTTACTTTCCGGTGATGTTGAAACTAATCCTGGGCCTTACTCTGTTTTAAAGTCGGTACAGGGATCTTTTCATCAAGGGGATGTCAGGCTTGGAACTTTTATTGGCACACAATGTATGTGTACTTCCCTGTTTGCGATCGTTTGGTCGGTTATTAAAAAGGTTTCTTTTTGGAACCCAGGTGATCTTGATCATATCCTCTGCGAAGGAACAAAGTTGTACACGAGCCTAAGTTACACAAACCAGTACTTGAGTGCAAGTGACCTCCCAAATAGTTTGACTGTTGAAAACGAGGTCATACAAATACAAAGTTTAGAAAATATTTCTCATATTGTTACAGAGAGTAGCACTACTTTGCGTACATTTCATAATTCATCACATTCCGATAAAGGACAAGGAATGTTGGGCATTATAAGCGGCGTTAGTTTTGCTATAATTTGGGGTCACCCACAAATTTATTTATTTGATCCTCATAGCCGAAATAGTTTTGGACAAATAACAGAATGTGGTACATCAGTCCTTTTAAAATTTGATTCGTTACAACAAGTTGTAAACTACATACGCGAAATATATGTGTCCCCTGGTCAAGGAAGGTGTCTGGAGACTCAATATTTTAAAATACTGACAACTGAACAGATAACCGATAACATTATGCTTTCCATTCGTAGAAAGAGAAAACTAGATCAGAACAAAAAATACCGTAAATCCGAAAGAGGCCGAGTAAAGCAAAAAGAGTCAACAAACACTTATAGAAAAACAGAACATGGCCAAGGTAAGGTAAAGGAGTGGATAGGCAAGTATAAAAAGACAGAACAAGGCCAAGCTAGACAAAAAGCGTCGATAAGCAAATATAAAAAAACGGAACAGGGCCAAGCGAGGCAAAGAGAGTCCATAACTAAATATCGTGAAACTGAGCAGGGCCAAAAAACGCAAAAAACTGCAAAGAAATGACATGCAGCCCAAGAAGGTAAAGCAACTAAACGTAAACGTAAGCGTGTTAACAATTTGCCCGATTCTAATGTAAAACAAGAAGCCCTTCGGCTTAAAGATTTCCGCCATTAGTAATAATCTGAAAAAGTACTGAACTTTGAAGAGGACTGAGTAATATGGGGGAACAAAATCATTGAATATTCTAAAATTTTAAAATTCAATTTTTGATTATTATTTTTTTACATAATCAGTTACGAAAGGTTATTTTCAGACTACATATACTTATTTTTTCTTTTATAACACACTTGTCACGATTTTATAGCTATAATACATTATCTTTCACCAAAAATATTCAGCCTCAACAATTCCTCTTTAAATTAAAATTCATCAATAATTAATTAGTTCTGCTGAATATAGCTTTAGTCTACGTGCTTGCAAAATTGTACAGAAGGAAATGACGTAATTGCGCCCCGCCGAGGGGGCGCACATTTAGTGGACCGCGGGTATATAGTGTTTGTGTTGTGTATGGCAGAATTTTTTTTTCCACTCTCTACTTCGCGGGGGACTTCTGCTCGATCTTCCAACCCGGCCCTGATATAACACAACCTATGTGTTTGGTACCACCAAGACAAAAAAAACACTCATCGAGCAAATCTTTTTTTGTCTCGGTGTCCTTGTTGTCTCTAAAGATTTGAATGCGATAAAAAATGTTAATCGAGATTCTTTTGTTATGCTAATATGGAGCTTTGTAATATGAGGCTTCGTTTGCCTCGTTTAATGTGCTTAAATGTCGCTGCAGCCCACGTGAATTTATCTTCAAGAATAGATTTGTTTTTGTCTGAACCACGTTGTTGCTAAACCTGTTAACGGTAAGTAAGTGGAAGGATTACTTATGTCTTATATGAAATTACACTTAGGACGGTTCCTGGCGTTGATCCAAAGGCCGCAATTTAGGGATGCATCGAAATTTATAACTGGGAAGTTTTCTTGTGCCGTTGATACATTTTTTGAACTTTTTATTAATGCTGTATGTCAATACTTGCCTTCTTGTGAAGAAGGATGTTACATGTTAAGGTTGTTATCTGATGTTAAGGTACATTATGATGTCAATTATCTCTAAAGATTTCGTGTATATACGGCCATGACTAAAACTGCTTACATTTTGTTGGTCTTGCCTTCCTGATCTGGCTTGTCGTAGTAGCTTTACTGATGTAGCTAGGGAGCTAAATACTATTTTTAAATTCCTCTAAAATTACTTTTACTAGCTATATATCAAGCTAGCCAGCTAGCTAGCTACACAAAATAGTGCTTTAATTACCTTTAAAAAACCTTTGTCCTGCTTTGCATAATTTTATCAACAAGGGTCCTGATAAGCCGCATACGCCGTAAAAAGTTAGGGCGAGTCCGGCGTTTCGAAAAAATTCAAGTATTGGCTCGAAAAAACTCGCATAACCTAAAAGATGCCCGAAAAAAGTGCCTTCTTCCAACTGTCGTCCGCATTGTATGTTACAAGGAATTGCATTTCATGAATGCTCCGGGTGAGTTAGGGAGAGTTCGGGAAAGTGCGTGCAGTTTCAGAGGACAACCAATAATTTCATTCAAAAAGCCGCCAAACTCACCCTTTTATATGCGGGCGTTTGCAGCTTATCGGCACCCTCTTTTTATCATGAGGGGCTGGATACCCGACTCCTGTTCTTTTGAGAAAAATGGGGCTAAAATAACTTCCGAAGGAACCTTTGTGAGGCTATTGCTATCAGGTAAACAGATATTCGTCACAGGATTTTTTATATCTTCAGCAGAAAAGTTGTCGAAGCCTGACAAAAATTTATTGTTGCTTGCACTGAACAGTCAAGGTTAACTAATAATTAGCCAATAACATGATAGTTAGCCGTTGCAGTATAACTACGCTACCCACAGTATAATTGTTGTTACAGGCTTCTTTGTGTTCTTAACTTTTCATGTTTTTTCTTAAAATCAGAATAGTGTCTTGTTAAATAACATGACATACTGCTACAGTAACACTATTATCTTCTTGGCACAAGCGTTTCTTGTTCCTATTTTTGGTTTTAATTGAAGTACAACTTTATGTGGATCTATATAAATATAGATGGCTATGGGGAGATCGATAACGAAGAAATGTGTGGAAATTTAAGTCAAAAAAATTTACATTGTATAATTAGCTGTATGAGCGGCTAATTATACTGTACGCACCCTATATATAATTATTCTGTATCGGCTAACCATTCTGTTACTGGCTAATTATCAGTTCTCCTTGAGTGCCTAATAGCCAGATATTTTGTTGAAAAAAATGGACCCTAATTTGCTTGAAAAACGTTCTTGACCTTACCTAAAGTATCAAAATATATTTTTCTAAGATTTCTTAGAAAAGACTTGATTTTAAAAATCTCATGAAAAGACCATCAATTTATTAAATTTGACAAATTTATTAATTTGAATATTAATTTGAATATGTTCAACTTTTTGAATTTGTCAAACAAAACAATGACCAATAAATTTCCTCAAAATCAAAAAAGGATAATAAACGATCAAATTTGTTCAATTCAATAAATCGATTTCGACAAAATAAATCCTGTATTGCCCACAGGTTTGAAAATCATTATTGCCTGCTTAAAATGTTCTTGTTTAACAATGATATCGAAAGCCAGCTTGACTAAATTTATATACATATATTGATATAATATACCTTGTGCATCACATGACATTGATTTGTATCTTTTTAATAAATTCTCACTTCAAATCAAAAAGGGAGACAATAATTACACAACCTGGTATTAATTCAGTTCCTGGTAAAATTGTATTCTTGTTTCTTATTTTTAAATGTACTTTCTTTTTCAGATCAACTGTTATCAAACCATGCACCATCAGCATTTTCGAAAAATCTTCAACGAGAGAGTAAATTTTAAAGGATTTTATTGGTAAATTATTGAGTAATAATTCATTGAAATTGAACTTGTTCAAAAGTTGTTATATTCGAATCTCAAGTTCATACATAACAATCTGTATCCTAGAATTTCAAGAATTTTTCAGATCAGTTATAAAAATATCCAGTTAAAGTTTTTAGAATATATACTATATATATGTAAAAAAATTATTTCTTAATTTTTATTTATTACTTGTATTTTAGGTTAGTGACAATAATAATTGAGAATTAGGATACTTATGCTTTGTTTACCCATTGTTCTCCGTTTTCAAAGTCTATACTTCAAATTTTAGAATCTTCCAGGCTAATGACGGAAATCTTCAAGCCGCAGGGCTTCTTATTTATAATTTTTCCCCTGGGCAATAAGCTTATCCACAAGTCTCTTCGATTCCGTTCTGCATTTCTGTTATCATACCCGTTATCACGCTACATGAAACATCCACCATTTTCCATTTTAAATTTCGATCCCGTTCTAAATTCGTATTTTTTAAATCGTTATTAGCAGTTCGGGGCGCATAAGTGGTAACTATGGCCAGTTATTAACGTTAATAACATCAAAGATGGCGCATTATAAGACGATCTTCATTATGCTAAACTGCACGAGCTTTAACTTTCGATAGCATATAAGTATTGTTCATTGGATAATAAAACAATTTGTTGCAGTGTTAGGATTCTTATTAGTTTAAAACTCATTTTAGCCTCGTTCTCAGAAAAAATCTGTCTAAACGAGGATTTAGGCTTTAGCCTGGATACGTTTCGGGTGTCCAGCCTAGCTGCGCTGTCTCTATCTCTCTCTCTATCTCTCTATCTCTCTATCTACCTATCTATCTCCTCAGGCGATTTTAAAGATTCCGCCTTTGCTGGCGGAAATCAAATAAACCAATTTAAAAAATGCATTGAGAATTTTATATTTGTGTCATATGTAATCGTTCTTTGTATAAGCGGTCAATTAAATTGTTTCGCCATGTCGATTATGCTGCCATTTCAGAAGAGCATTTTCGTTTCAGAATACAAAGTTTTGATAGCAAATAATATATATGTACAACATGCCATTTAAAACTTACGAAAGGAAAAATTCCTTCCCAAGCTGTATCTAATAATCTTCAAATGTTTGATCTCCCAAAATCAATGAGCACATTACGACGATTGGAAAAAATCGTTATATCCAAAAGAATTTTATTTAAACGAATTGCAATAATGCCTAAGGGTCAGTGTCCCAAAATAAAAGGGGCAATTTGTAATGTTCCAATAAAAGCTGATGAAATAAGCAATGTCTTGCCAAGAGGAATGGATAATAATGGTGTAGTGCAAGTTGCGTTAAAGAAGAAACTCAATTTCAAATCTAACGTTTACTTAGAGTCTGTAAGGCCAGATGTTATTCGAGAAGTCCTTTATTATCTAAAACTAGTTAACCCTCTTTATGCAAACATTGAAATTAATCTCACAAACATACCACCTTGTTGGATTAATTTAATATCTGAACATGAAACTAGAGAAAGTGAAAATGAAATGAACATTGACTTTGCAATAGAATCGACACCAAGTAATAATATCAGTGACGTAAAAACCAAGAATGAGGATTACTCGGACGATAGCGAAGAAGAGAATGAAAATCCGTTAAACGAACATCGCTTGCCTTGCCAAGAAACATCTTTTGTTCCAACTATTCCACATGAACAAATTAACGACGGAAATATTGTTATTGCTCCAGGCGAGAATAAATTTCCCATACCAATAATTTCTGATGAGCATTGTGAAGAACTTTCCCACCCGTATCTATTTCCAACAGGTAAATTCGGATATCACACGAAAAGAGAAGTACCACTTTCCCCGACCAAGTATTTCAACCAAAGATTATTGAATTAAAGACAGAAGTTTGCTTCTGATAGTGACTACATATTTTTTGCTCATGCAGTGACGCAACATCTTAATTTGAATAGTCGCATAAATATCGCTATGCAAAAAATTAAAGCGGACGGTCGAGTTAAGTCGTTTATAGCCAGTGACGACGCTTTTACGTTTATGAACACGTTGAAAGGAACTCCTGCATATTGGAAACGATTTCTTTTTGAAGTTTTGGCTATGGTAAAACAGCTAGGACTTCCAACGTTTTTTATGACTTTGTCTTGTGCAGATTTAAGATGGAATGAACTGGTTAAAATCATCACTAAATTGCAAGGAAATGACATATCCGAAGAAGAAATCGACAATCTAAATTACTATCAACGAACCGAGATTCTTAACAGTAATCCAGTTCTTTTAGCAAGACATTTCCAATACCGAGTTGAGACCTTTTTTAAAACCATAGTTGTCAACGGACCGATAGGTATAGTAAACTATTACGCCATTAGAGTTGAATTTCAGGTAAGAGGTAGCCCACACATCCACTCTTTATTATGGGTTGTTAATGCACCAATTTTACGTAGCGATAATAAGAAAGAATATATTGCCTTTGTGGTTAACATAGTTAAATGCCAGCTTCCTAGTAAAGAAAGCAACCCAGTTCTTCACAAACTGTTTCGACATATCAAACACATTATCATTCCAAATCTTGTCGTAAAGTATAAAAACAAGAATTGTCGATACTCTTTCGGGAAATTTTTTACAGACCATACAATTGTCGCTGAGCCTTTGCCTGACAACATCTCTAATGAAGAAAGGGAAACACAACTAAAGGAAAGGAAGACTATACTAGAAAAAGTAAAAACTTACATAGATTCAAATTTGAATCCAAGATTAAACAATATTCTGCATCCAGATGAACCTAATTATACCCAACCAGGTACAATTAAAGAAGCCATTACAAAAGAAGAGTATGAAAACGCACTGAGCATATCTCCTGATAGTGGATTTCAAATTCACTTTCAAAGGCTTCCAGATTCCTGTTTTATAAATAATTATTTTACTGAAGGCTTGATGGCATGGGAAGCCAACATAGTCATTCAGCCTGTTCTTGATTATTATAAAGCAGTATCTTTACATGTGTGCTTATTTATCTAAAGCTGAAGACGAATCTTCAGAAGCGATGAAAAAAGCCGCATCACAAGCACTGGAAACTGACGATTCGTTATTTGTACAAATTAAATCAATTGCATCGTGAAATGTCAGTTCAAAAAGCAGTTGCTATTATAATGCCAGAAATATGGTTACGAAAGACATTTTCTGTTGTAGTTTTTGCAAACAGTAACCTTCCTGAGAAGAGATGGATACATGGATAGATACATGGATAGACCAAATCCAGAATTTAAAAAAAGGAGATACCCTATGTTAGAACAAATGTGTTATGCCGAGTTCTTGTCAAGCTACTCTATGAAAGTGAAACCGAAACCAGAAGATAAAAATGACAGCCAACCAGAAGTACTTGAAGAAATAATAGCTGATACTCACATGGAATCTCCTTATCCGAAAAATCTACCTCTTTTGTCCTCAAAAGAACTGTTGTCTTTACGAAAAGAAAAGTGTGTTCTAAGGTACCATGTGCCTAGTCGAGAGAAAAATCCAGAAGGGTATGCACATCATTTGCTCTTTATGTTTTATCCTTTTCGCCAGGAAGCAGAATTGCTAAGCAAAAACTCGTGCACTTACTCAGAGAAATTATTAGAAAACGGTTTGTTAGAAATTATAAATACAAATAAAAGAATATGCGAACCATTCGGTGAACTTGTGGAAGAAGCAATGATAAATTTTCACACGAATGTAAATAATCTTGATTCCTTCGCTGAACAAGAAAATGACGATGTTTTTGATGAGATGAGCAATATAAATTACCATAGCAATGACAAAGTTCCAAATGAAACCGAAAACGTCACAGTTATTGGGAACAATTTTCCATCGGTTAGTAAACCTGGAATTTCTGATGACGAACTCCATGAAAAAATTCGAACATTAAACGATACTCAAAAGCAAGTTTTTGAACTCGTAAATGATTGGGTTAGAACTTACACAAAAAGCTTGCCATGTAACGCACACCATAAAATTGAGCCAATTCACATCTTTCTAACAGGAAGTGCAGGTTGTGGAAAGTCACATTTGATAAAAACAATTTCTGACATGCTAAATAAAGCACTTTCTTATCGTGCAGGGAACTTAGAAAAAGATAAGATTCTTATTTTGGCGCCAACTGGTGTTGCTGCTATCAATGTAGAGGGAAATACAATACATTCAGCCTTAGGTATACCAGTTGATAGAAGTTTTACTAAAAACATTTCTAAGTTGAGTGATAAAAAGAGATGCATGTTGCGAAATAAGCTTTCAGAGCTAAGCATTATCGTAATAGACGAAATCTCAATGGTTTCAAAAAGCTGCTGTTGCACATTCACCAACGGCTAACTGACATATCTGGATGCGCAGATGACATTCCATTTGCAGGAATATCTGTTATAGCATGTGGGGATTTCTACCAACTTCCACCAATTCAAGCAAGACCAATTTATGCAGACTACAAAGATGTACTGTTAAATCTTTCGCATTGCTGGAAATATTTTAAGATTGCTGAACTAACAGTTATGAGGCAGCGTGGTGATCAATGTTTGATTGAATTATTAAACAATATCAGAGTGGGAAACTTAGAAACGCAACACGAAGATTTACTAAAATCTAAATTTATTTCTCAAAATGACCCAAACTACCCCAAAGATGCGATCATATCTTTGCTGAAAACCAACCTGCCTCTAAACACAACAAAAAGATGCTAAACAGTATAGCATCGGATGAAATAAATATCGAGGCCATTGACAAAATTCCAGAAAATATTCCTGTGTCAATGGTGCAAAAACTCCATAGCCGCACTCAAATGGAGACAGGTGGACTAGCTCAAAACCTTCTTTTAAAACTTAACGCGAGAGTCATGTTGACATCAAATATCGACATATCAGATAAACTTATTAATGGACAGATTGGGACTGTTCATCGTATAAAAACCGATGGATTAGGAAAAGTAACAAAAATATATTTGAGAATGGAAGACAAAAGTACAGGAGTTAAAGCTATGAGAACAGATCCATATGCTATGCACGAAAATGTTATTCCAATAAGCAGAATAGAAAAGGAAATCAAATTTAATAAACAGAATCTAACTTCACCTACTATGAAACGATTGCAATTCCCATTAATGCTGTCATGGGCCTGTACTGTTCACAAGGTTCAAGGAAAAACGTTTGATAAAATTGTTGTTTGTTTTGATTTAATAAAGCAACGAGCCTTTCACTCAGGACAAATCTATGTTGCATTAAGTCGAGTCACAAGCTTAGAGGGTTTATACCTAACGGGGACATTTTCCAGATCAGCTATTAAATCAGACACACGAGCAACCGAGCAATACAATTATATGCGAGAACACTCAAAATTGACATCAAAAGATACTGGCATAATTAGTGAAAATTCTATAATAGTAACTTTGCTTAATACAAGATCCTACAACAAACATAAAAATGATATTAAGTCCGACCGCGTTCTCATGGAAAGTGATTTATTATGCCCAGCGGAAACTCAGATACCAATTAATTCATACTGCGACACAAAACTAGATTACTTTACTTTAATTCCAAACAACAATGTGGATAGGTTTTCTAGTCTTTTAGTTGGTCATAATGAAACTATAGAATTGTTTGATATTGTGAAAATTCCAGGTGCAATATTTTTTAAAATGACAAAGAAAACGTTTCAACAGAATGCTGTTAGTTTTCTACTTATATATCGTAAAAACTCTCTTAATCGAGATGAGTCATTATACCTTATTCAGACTATACTAGAAAAAGTAAAAACTTACATAGATTCAAATTTGAATCCAAGATTAAACAATATTCTGCATCCAGATGAACCTAATTATACCCAACCAGGTACAATTAAAGAAGCCATTACAAAAGAAGAGTATGAAAACGCACTGAGCATATCTCCTGATAGTGGATTTCAAATTCACTTTCAAAGGCTTCCAGATTCCTGTTTTATAAATAATTATTTTACTGAAGGCTTGATGGCATGGGAAGCCAACATAGTCATTCAGCCTGTTCTTGATTATTATAAAGCAGTATCTTTACATGTGTGCTTATTTATCTAAAGCTGAAGACGAATCTTCAGAAGCGATGAAAAAAGCCGCATCACAAGCACTGGAAACTGACGATTCGTTATTTGTACAAATTAAATCAATTGCATCGTGAAATGTCAGTTCAAAAAGCAGTTGCTATTATAATGCCAGAAATATGGTTACGAAAGACATTTTCTGTTGTAGTTTTTGCAAACAGTAACCTTCCTGAGAAGAGATGGATACATGGATAGATACATGGATAGACCAAATCCAGAATTTAAAAAAAGGAGATACCCTATGTTAGAACAAATGTGTTATGCCGAGTTCTTGTCAAGCTACTCTATGAAAGTGAAACCGAAACCAGAAGATAAAAATGACAGCCAACCAGAAGTACTTGAAGAAATAATAGCTGATACTCACATGGAATCTCCTTATCCGAAAAATCTACCTCTTTTGTCCTCAAAAGAACTGTTGTCTTTACGAAAAGAAAAGTGTGTTCTAAGGTACCATGTGCCTAGTCGAGAGAAAAATCCAGAAGGGTATGCACATCATTTGCTCTTTATGTTTTATCCTTTTCGCCAGGAAGCAGAATTGCTAAGCAAAAACTCGTGCACTTACTCAGAGAAATTATTAGAAAACGGTTTGTTAGAAATTATAAATACAAATAAAAGAATATGCGAACCATTCGGTGAACTTGTGGAAGAAGCAATGATAAATTTTCACACGAATGTAAATAATCTTGATTCCTTCGCTGAACAAGAAAATGACGATGTTTTTGATGAGATGAGCAATATAAATTACCATAGCAATGACAAAGTTCCAAATGAAACGAAAACGTCACAGTTATTGGGAACAATTTTCCATCGGTTAGTAAACCTGGAATTTCTGATGACGAACTCCATGAAAAAATTCGAACATTAAACGATACTCAAAAGCAAGTTTTTGAACTCGTAAATGATTGGGTTAGAACTTACACAAAAAGCTTGCCATGTAACGCACACCATAAAATTGAGCCAATTCACATCTTTCTAACAGGAAGTGCAGGTTGTGGAAAGTCACATTTGATAAAAACAATTTCTGACATGCTAAATAAAGCACTTTCTTATCGTGCAGGGAACTTAGAAAAAGATAAGATTCTTATTTTGGCGCCAACTGGTGTTGCTGCTATCAATGTAGAGGGAAATACAATACATTCAGCCTTAGGTATACCAGTTGATAGAAGTTTTACTAAAAACATTTCTAAGTTGAGTGATAAAAAGAGATGCATGTTGCGAAATAAGCTTTCAGAGCTAAGCATTATCGTAATAGACGAAATCTCAATGGTTTCAAACAAGCTGCTGTTGCACATTCACCAACGGCTAACTGACATATCTGGATGCGCAGATGACATTCCATTTGCAGGAATATCTGTTATAGCATGTGGGGATTTCTACCAACTTCCACCAATTCAAGCAAGACCAATTTATGCAGACTACAAAGATGTACTGTTAAATCTTTCGCATTGCTGGAAATATTTTAAGATTGCTGAACTAACAGTTATGAGGCAGCGTGGTGATCAATGTTTGATTGAATTATTAAACAATATCAGAGTGGGAAACTTAGAAACGCAACACGAAGATTTACTAAAATCTAAATTTATTTCTCAAAATGACCCAAACTACCCCAAAGATGCGATCATATCTTTGCTGAAAACCAACCTGCCTCTAAACACAACAAAAAGATGCTAAACAGTATAGCATCGGATGAAATAAATATCGAGGCCATTGACAAAATTCCAGAAAATATTCCTGTGTCAATGGTGCAAAAACTCCATAGCCGCACTCAAATGGAGACAGGTGGACTAGCTCAAAACCTTCTTTTAAAACTTAACGCGAGAGTCATGTTGACATCAAATATCGACATATCAGATAAACTTATTAATGGACAGATTGGGACTGTTCATCGTATAAAAACCGATGGATTAGGAAAAGTAACAAAAATATATTTGAGAATGGAAGACAAAAGTACAGGAGTTAAAGCTATGAGAACAGATCCATATGCTATGCACGAAAATGTTATTCCAATAAGCAGAATAGAAAAGGAAATCAAATTTAATAAACAGAATCTAACTTCACCTACTATGAAACGATTGCAATTCCCATTAATGCTGTCATGGGCCTGTACTGTTCACAAGGTTCAAGGAAAAACGTTTGATAAAATTGTTGTTTGTTTTGATTTAATAAAGCAACGAGCCTTTCACTCAGGACAAATCTATGTTGCATTAAGTCGAGTCACAAGCTTAGAGGGTTTATACCTAACGGGGACATTTTCCAGATCAGCTATTAAATCAGACACACGAGCAACCGAGCAATACAATTATATGCGAGAACACTCAAAATTGACATCAAAAGATACTGGCATAATTAGTGAAAATTCTATAATAGTAACTTTGCTTAATACAAGATCCTACAACAAACATAAAAATGATATTAAGTCCGACCGCGTTCTCATGGAAAGTGATTTATTATGCCAGCGGAAACTCAGATACCAATTAATTCATACTGCGACACAAAACTAGATTACTTTACTTTAATTCCAAACAACAATGTGGATAGGTTTTCTAGTCTTTTAGTTGGTCATAATGAAACTATAGAATTGTTTGATATTGTGAAAATTCCAGGTGCAATATTTTTTAAAATGACAAAGAAAACGTTTCAACAGAATGCTGTTAGTTTTCTACTTATATATCGTAAAAACTCTCTTAATCGAGATGAGTCATTATACCTTATTCAACATTTTTTGGGAAACGAAATCGTTGATGTTATACTCGGAGATTTTAATGTAAATGCATTTAGTGATGAAAACTATTTCCTTGATTTTCTCACTGAATATAAACAAGTTGTAACCTCTCCAACTCATATATCTGGTTCACTTATTGACCACATCTATGTCCATAAGAATGTCCTCAACACCTTTGAAGTCGATACGCTCGTCAAAAATGTATATTTCAGTGATCATGACGCAGTCAGGCTTAAACTTTCTCTAACATGATGTTTACGAAATCTTCTAGAAGGGCTACTTCAAGTCAATTTCGTCCTCAGAACGAAAGATATTTACGCTGGGTTGACTTTATTGTTTTCTTTTTGTTTTTAAACTTGTTAAACTTTGGTTGCAGATAACATGAATGGCGTTTTTCTTCTCTGAGGATAGTCTCGCACTATATACTTATTATCTATGCTGATAGCGGAAATCTTCAAGCCATCGGGCTTCTTGTTTGTTTACATTCTTTACTGCCTTTTCTGCGCGCGCATATGGATTACGTAATGTTATGATATGCGCGCGCAGTATTTTTTTGAAACTGTGAGCCCGTGTATTGGTTGTTTACCTTTTCAAAGCTTTCAGCTGCAGCTGCCATTTGCTGCTAATTCGCAGACCAGAGCACTGCGCCCTTGGCCACATGCCGCTGTTTTTCTAAAATCATCAGCAGAAAGATACGCGCGACCGCGTCGTTCACCGCCTGTTTTACCTTGAAACTAGCGGCAAAATCAGCCGTAAAAGGCGCGGCCGCGTATTTTAGTACCTGTTTTAACTTGGGCATTATGCAGACCAGATTTGAAAACTGGCGGTGAAACATGCGGTCGCTCCTATAAACACGCGGCCGCGTGCGCTCTCACAAAGCACAACTCATATTCGGTTTTTCTTTCTGCATATTCTTTTGAAATAAACTCTCACGCGCAGAGGATGACAGCTTGCATACAAAAGTATGTATTTTTGATAACAAGCACCTGTCCGAAGTTTGACGACCTCGTAAATTTAAAATGTATGTCAGAGTTACATCATTTTTTTGAGTGAATAAGGTTTTTAATAAAAGTTGTACCAGTAAAAAGCATGTTTTAATAAAACAAAATCCCTGCATAAGAGCTAGTTTATCATTCTCGACCCCAGAGCTCTTTGAGATAAACTCGAAAGTAGCTCTGGACCTGTCTGCTCACGTGATGGATTCTGATTGGTCTATTATGAGAATTCTATATTTTTCCGCGAAAGATTGTATTTAGCATTTGAATGTAAACAAACATGGCGGTGAAGACACGAAGGATCAAAGTATGCTTGCGTTTGATTAAGTTGTGACTGAATTTAAATCAGTTATTAAAGGCTATATATATCTATATATCTACCAAGAACATAATTCGGCT
Organism: Hydractinia echinata; assembly: GCA_030067915.1. NCBI lineage: Eukaryota > Metazoa > Cnidaria > Hydrozoa > Anthoathecata > Hydractiniidae > Hydractinia > Hydractinia echinata. The sequence continues at coordinate 312,393 of JASGCC010000165.1, forward strand.
TTCTCTTATTGTTAACATGACATATTTTTGACAAAGTGAACTGATAAGACATTTAAAACATAGAATGGTTTTTGTTTTTGTTTTTTTAGCTTGCAATGTGCATGCTTTTGCTTTTTCAACCTAACGCTGGCTTGCCAACATAGTGATATTACATGAATCGAGTCAACCTACCGATTCAACTCATCCGAGTTGGAAAACGAGCCAGCTGGCTATAAGAGGGCTGACTCGCTTCATATAATGTCAAAGAAATTTGGTAGTGGTGTACCTATGCCCAGCTGGTTAACTTAATCACAAATGGCTCAATCCATCTTATATAATCAGGCTCTAGGCTGGTTTAACAAAACAGTTTTTTACAGAAATATCTAGATATGTGTATATAGCTAGAGCTAGAGATAAATAGATGGCAACTTTTTGGGAGTCTTTCAGTAGTTGAAGCTACCCTGGTTAAACTTATGATTAAAAATATAAGCTCATAATTGAACACTGCAATATACTGGATAAATAGTTAGCTAATTATTTGTGCATTTAGCACACTTAATTAGCTAACTTGTACTATAGTTAGACTTTCACTTAGCTAGCTAGCTTAATATAGCTAAAACTAGCACCTAAGCTACAAAACAGAGACTGGCTACGTAACTAAGTTTCAGATTTTTAAAAATGTAAATAAGTGCTTTGAAGTCATCATCAAATTAAATTTCTTTTTAGATCCGGTTTCTCAAGTTGTGCTAAATAACGAACCCAATTAGGTCCACACAAACGATAAGTCAAATTAAAAACGAAAATATGCCACTATATGTGGCATATTTTCATCACGTGACCAGACAGGTCCAGAGCTACTTTCGAGGTTTTAATCTCAAAGAGCTCTGGGGACGAGACTGCTAGTTTATGTCAATAAGTATATACAGCATCGAGAAATCACTTTAAAGTGCTCATGGAAGGAAGCAACTAAAGGTTAGCATTGCAATTTAGGTTGACCACTTAGTTCAGTTAAACCATTTCGCACAACCAGTGTGGAGTGCTTCCAGTTATAGAAAAAACTGTCAGACAACATATTTTATTTTACTTAATCTGTTTCCCTATAAAGGTTGCATAACTAATGTTAAACAATGACCGGTCAAGCGGTCAATATAATAAACCACATTGACCATCAGGATACAGGTACGTGTGCTACACATCCAATGAGAAGCCCTTTTAGAAATGCTATTTAAAAAAAAAAACCATGTAACTTCAAATTAAATAAAATGATAAACAGGCTACAGTCTGTCGTTTACCATGCCAATTAATTATCTCTCTAGGTTAAGTGCACAAGATTGAATATATATACTGTATCACAAAAACAGGCTGCTCTATTTGAGCTTGCATTGTAAATACTTTATTCATCATAAATAATAAAAAATGAGCTTATCATTATGGTGCTTGTTTTACAGACGAAAAATTAAACAGGCTGGCAAAATTGTGGAACCCCTCCTGTGTAGTCACTGTGCAGCAAGCTCAATAATAATATGCGTATTTTATTCAAACTGGTAGCCAAATTGCCATTTTGTGCTGAGGATAGTCAACCCTTGTTTCATTCCAATAGAACGCCCTTTTAGACATGGTCTGCAGAAAATTTCTACAAATCTGAGTAATTTCAGACTAGTTTCATTGTGATGTGGTGTTGTATATATTCCCAAGATCTTTTGCGCAAATCGACAGGCAAAATAAACATGCGATAAGCCATAGATCAACCAGCCTATTATATACAAACTATAATTTTGAGTGAAGGCATCTTACTGTTGATCTTGAAATTAAAATCTAGTTTTTGCATGCATCAGTGAAAAATTGCTACTAGCCCAACAATTTTTTAACCATAACTTAACCAGTCAGGGAGAACTGATAACCCTGTAAAGGATAGTTAGCCATTGCAGGATAATTATACGGTACATACAGTAAAATTAGCAGCTTGTGCGGCTAATTATACGGTAGAGATCTTATTTGCTTAAATTTCCACACTTTTATTTGATATTGATCTTCCGATAGTCATCCACCTTTCCATAGCTTGTTATGCTTCAATAAAAAACAAAAAAGAACAAGAAACGACTGCGCATGAAAGATATTCATTTTCAAACTGATACCGGCTAATTAACCGTATAAATACCGACTTTGCTGGCACTACATGGCCTCGGCTTCATCATAACAAATATGGTGGCTGTTACTGTATAATTAGCCGTATATATAGTGTATATATAATTAGCTGATTCAATTTATGAATGCTCTTGAAATGACAACGCTACGTTTATGGAAAAACATTGAAAAGACGTAGTCAGGCGTGAAAAACATGGGGAAGGCATACACTACAATATCGACATATTAAAGAAAATCGTGGAAATTTAAGCAAAAAAGATCTCCACCGTATTATAGCCGTATAAGCATCGACTAACTATCCTGTTACAGGCTAATTATAAGTTCTTCCTGACTGTTAACTTTCTTCTTCTATATAGTCTGCATTTTATTATCCGTCGATTTTTCAGATTTTATACACAAACGTCGAAATCCCGTCAAAACGTAAACATTGAAACTTGTTTATACCGCTAGGATAAAATATTTTATTCTGCTGCTGTGAAGCTAACACAATAAAATTATGATGTATGGAAAGATACTTTGTTAAGCAGAGCATCATAGCTAAAATTTGCAAGATTATTATTACAAGATCTATATATGCCTCCTTACAACTTTGTAGCTAGTTTTAGGTTGGTAAAAGATAACACAAGAAGTAATAACGATGGCTAGCACAAAGTGCACTTATACCAAACTAAATGGAAAATGTGGGAGAAAAGCTCAAAATAGGTAGCTAGCTAGCTAGCTGTCTGTCTATTGCTATCTAATGACTGACACTGTCTACGTTAGCTGGCCTGCTATATACGTCAGTTATAGCCAAAATAATAAAAATGATTTTACTAAGATTTACACGGATGTGATGGTAATTTTATTAGCATATAGAAGTATAGAAAACATACAAAGTATTTACAAGACAAAAATATCAAAAAGAGATCTTTTTCAGCCCTGAGCTGTGCAACTTTAAAATGGCGGATTTAACGGAGTAAAATGTAAAATAACCATAGCTAATTATCACAGGTTAATTTGGGACTGTCAATTTTGTTGCAGCCTAACTTCTAGCATGTTAGCTACTGGCTACTTTCACTAAAGAGCTAAATATCAACAAAGAGCTAAAGAGTTAAATATCAACAACCCCAGCACAAGTGGAAATATTCTTGGCTAGGATAAAAAATTGTTATGCCAAATTAATAAAAAAATTAAAAAACAGCATAATTTTTTTCTTAAGCCAGCTAGCTAGCTGGCTTAGGAATGCTCCCTCATAATCTTCGTTCGTAGCCAAAATCCTAAAATTGTTCCGTTTAAGATTTGTACGTGGCTAAAAAACGTGGCAAAATATTGATCTTAACATGTGAAAACATACAGGAAACAAATGTTTCAGAGGACAAAAAGGTCAAACAGACCTACAAACCAACACTGACCAGAACCATTTTCATAATCAAAATGGCCTTCGTCATGATGTCCTTCGTCATGTCCAGGCCGCGAAAATCTTTGATTGCTTTTTCAAAGAATCAGGCGTTGTGATTGGTATACTACGCGCGCGCGGTCAAAACAAAGTCGGTAAAACTATGTCGCGTTTGATTTTTGTGGCTTGTGAGCGGAATCGGAGATTGAGTCATATTAAAAATGGCGTATTAAAATAATAGTGTAGCAATGGGTTCACCACTTGCTCCTATTCTTGCCAACATTTTCATGGGATATCATGAGAAAAAATGGATTGAAAATTATTCCGATAAAACCTATTCTATATAAGCGTTATGTTGATGACATTTTTGCTGCATTCACAAACAGAGAAGACATTAATTTCTTTAATTATTTAAACTTAAGACATCCTAATACTAGCCATAGTTACCACTAATGCGCCCCGAATTGCTAATAACGATTTAAAGGGATCGAAATTTAAAATGAAAAAATGGTGGATGTTTCATGTAACTGCGTGATAACGGGTATGATAACAGAAATGCAGAACGGAATCGAATAGAGACTTGTGGATAAGCTTATTGCCCAGGGGAAAAATTATAAATAAGAAGCCCTACGGCTTGAAGATTTCCGTCATTAGCCTGGAAGATTCTAAAATTTGAAGTATAGACTTTGAAAACGGAGAACAATAGGTAAACAAATCAAGTATCCTAATTCTCAATTATTATTGTCACTAACCTAAAATACAAGTAATAAATAAAAATTAAGAAATAATTTTTTTACATATATATAGTATATATTCTAAAAACTTCTGAACAAGTTCAATTTCAATGAATTATTACTCAATAATTTACCAATAAAATCCTTTAAAATTTACTCTCTCGTTGAAGATTTTTCGAAAATGCTGATGGTGCATGGTTTGATAACAGTTGATCTGAAAAAGAAAGTACATTTAAAAATAAGAAACAGAATACAATTTTACCAGGAACTGAATTAATACCAGGTTGTGTAATTATTGTCTCCCTTTTTGATTTGAAGTGAGAATTTATTAAAAAGATACAAATCAATGCCATGTGATGCACAAGGTATATTATATCAATATATGTATATAAATTTAGTCAAGCTGGCTTTGATATCGTTGTTAAACAAGTAACATTTTAAGCAGGCGATACATGATTTTCAAACCTGTGGACAATACAGGATTTATTTTGTCGAAATCGATTTATTGAATTGAACAAATTTGATCGTTTATTATCCTTTTTTGATTTTGAGGAAATTTATTGGTCATTGTTTTGTTTGACAAATTCAAAAAGTTGAACATATCTAACTTTTGAAATTTCGAATTGAATTCAACAAGTTGAAACAAAAAAGGGTAAACGCACAATTAATATATTTGTCAAATTTAATAAATTGATGGTCTTTTCATGAGATTTTTAAAATCAAGTCTTTTCTAAGAAATCTTAGAAAAATATATTGTGATACTTCAGGTAAGGTCAAGAAAGTGTTTCAAGCAAATTAGGGTCCATTTTTTTCAACAAAATATCTGGCTATTAGGCACTCAAGGAGAACTGATAATTAGCCAGTAACAGAATGGTTAGCCAATGCAGAATAATTATATATAGGGTGCGTACAGTATAATTAGTCGCTCATACAGCTAATTATACGATATAAATTTTTTTGACTTAAATTTCCACACATTTCTTCGTTATCGATCTCCCCATAGCCATCTATATTTATATAGATCCACATAAAGTTGTACTTCAATTAAAACCAAAAATAGGAACCAGAAACGCTTGTGCCAAGAAGATAATAGTATTACTGTAGCAGTATGTCATGTTATTTAACAAGACACTATTCTGATTTCAAGAAAAAACATGAAAAGTGAAGAACACAAAGAAGCCTGTAACAACAATTATACTGTGGGTAGCGTATAGTTATACTGCAACGGCTAACTATCATGTTATTGGCTAATTATTAGTTCACCTTGACTGTTCAGTACAAGCAACAATAAATTTTTGTCAGGCTTCGACAACTTTTCTGCAGAAGATATAAAAAATCATGTGACGAATATCTTTTTACCTGATAGCAATAGCCTCACAAAGGTTCCTTCAGAAGTTATTTTAGCCCCATTTTTCTCAAAAGAACAGGAGTCGGGTATCCAGCCCCTCATGATAAAAAGAGGGTGCAGATAAGCTGCAAACGCCCGCATATAAAAGGGTGAGTTTGGCGGCTTTTTGAATGAAATTATTGGTTGTCCTCTGAAACCGCACGCACTTTCTCGAACTCTCCCTAACTCACCCGGAGCATTCACAAAATGCAAATGCGAGTTTTTTCGAGACAATACTTGAATTTTTTCGAAACGCCGGACTCGCCCTAACTTTTTACGGCGTATGCGGCTTATCAGCACCCTTGTTGATAAAATTATGCAAAGCAGGACAAAGGTTTTTTAAAGGTAATTAAAGCACTATTTTGTGTAGCTAGCTAGCTGGCTAGCTTGATATATAGCTAGTAAAAGTAATTTTAGAGGAATTTAAAAATAGTATTTAGCTCCTTAGCTACATCAGTAAAGCTACTACGACAAGCCAGATCAGGAAAGCAAGACCAACAAAATGTAAGCAGTTTTAGTCATGGCCGTATATACACGAAATCTTTAGAGATAATTGACATCATAATGTACCTTAACATCAAATAACAAGCTTAACATGTAACATCCTTCTTCACATGAAGGCAAGTATTAACATACAGCATTAATAAAAAGTTCAAAAAATGTATCAACGGCACAAGAAAACTTCCCAGTTATAAATTTCGATGCATCCCTAAATTGCGGCCTTTGGATCAACGCCAGGAACCGTCCTAAGTTTAATTTCATATAAGACATAAGTAAAGCTAGTATAGGGAGGGCATATATCCAGGATTTTCCAAAAACCACGGTCAAACTCTCATAAATAATATCATACAGAATTTGACTTATGACGTCACAACTTTCATCACATCTTGAGCAAGATGGAAATTGATCAAGATATAACAAAGAGAAGATGAGTTGGTTTAAAAATGTTATCAGTAAACTATATAACACCATGTCGGCACCAGTGACAGCAACTCGCGACGCTCTTGCCGATCGACTACAGAGTGTGCGGAATACCGTTGCCTTCTACTACAATAGAGCAAGGGAACAAATTTCGGGAGGGACAACGCTTCACGACGAGGTCGAACAGGAAGCACGGGAACACTACCACGACACGGAGGACACCCAGGATGAATATCAGGGCATTGAGGACGATATCCAAATGTTGGAAGATGGATATAGGGTCAAAACATGGCGGTTCAACAAGCATCTAAACCAACCTCTAAAGGACGCTATTATTCCAAAAATTACACCACACGTGGACATGCGCGTTAAGGTTGTTAAGGATATTTACAAGGGTGGGGGCGATGTGTCTGACTACCACAAAACTAAGAGCTCCAGGTCACTATCAAGCATCGCCGAAATCGAAGCGTTCGTGGAAGAATGCGAGATGAAGCGCCTCGATCTGGAGGATCACGAGTTCTTGACCAGGGCTTATCTACCACCTGTTAGGACCACCGAGACCCCGGGAGCGTATGAAGGCAAAATTATCTTTGGTCACGTACAGATCAAGGTGATAAGCACACGTGAACCTCTTCTGGGATGCGGCCCTCTCCCGGGTTGGTTGCGAAACAAGAGGTGCATCTATGGTATGGATGGTGAGGATGCCAGAACGGACAACCTATGCTTCTGGAGATGCTTAGCTGTAAGAGATAGGGTTAACGTAAAACGAGGAACAGAGTTTCTAACAAGACCAGCCCTCACATTAGCCCGAAAGTACTATGGGGACCCCAGGCTAAAGCGTAAAGATGTGCGCCCTCCGAGGCTGGTGGATCTGGAGGGCGTTGCCAAAGAATTCAAGATCAACATCAGGGTCTTTGAACCCAAGACAAACTCCGAGAAAGCACCATGGCGACTCGTCTATGGTCAAAAGCAGTACAAAAAAGGTTTGGGCACCACTATCAATCTTGGTATGCTGGACGGGTACTGTTTTTACATCAAAGATTTAGATGTGCTGACCCGGCACTGGCAATGCGAGGTATGTGGCCAAGTTTTTAAAGAGGTTTGGAATCTCACGCGGCATAAGAAGAATGAATGCGAGGGTGTCAAGACGACGATCATTTGCAAAGGGGGTAAGGTCAAACGTATACCGGGCAGGGCCGAGAAGGTCTTTTACGATGAGGGGTATAGTTATGATGCCTCAAAATGGCTAGAATACATATCAAAGCAAAACGGAAGACATATTCATCATGCCTTATGCGGTCATGGCGGTGAACGTGTTATCCGTGAGGGTAAAAAAGAATGGAAGGTAGATGGGTATGAACCTATCACAAAAACTGTTTACGAGTACAACGGCTGTAGGTGGCACGGATGTCCCTGCCTGTCCGAGAGAACCAAAGCGGACAAGGCTCATTACGCTGCAACCCAGTCTAAGGAAAGGATGATAGAGGAACAGGGGTACAACCTCGTCACGGCCTGGGAATGTGAGAAACCGCCCAAAATCACGAGGTACTTCCAGAAGGAGTTCAGACCATATCCCCACTACCTAGTATTTGACTTTGAGGCCCTCCTATCACCCTTAAATTACCGGCAAACCTCTGATCTAACATACCTTTCGAGACATGTTCCAATAAGTGTTGGTATTGCTGATAGCTTGAATAACCACCCGACGTTCATTGAGCACGAGAATCCCAAGGCCCTGGTTAAACAGTTTGTGGAGGAGCTGGAAAAGAGGCATGCCCTGATTGTGAAAGAGGTCGAGAGAATGTACCCGAAGCCTGACGACTTTGACATGCTCTCCAAAAAGAACCAGGAGTTGTGGAACGAATGGGTAAATCAAGTAGCTGTAATAGGGTTTAATTCTGGCAAGTACGACATCAACCTGATCAAGCGGTATTTTGTCGAAGAGATCGCGCAAGGCGATCATATCAAGGTGGCGAAAAAAGATAACGACTACATGTTCCTCACCACCTCAAGATTTAAATTTCTCGATATCAAAAATTTCCTTGCTCCCGGGCTAAGCTATGCCGGTTGGTGCAAATCGTTGGAATGTAAGCTTGAGAAGCTCATGTTTCCATATGAGTGGCTAACAAGTCACGGCAAGTTAGACCATGTTGGGCCTGTCGCACACGAAGATTTTTATAGTCGTCTAAGTGGGAAAAACACACTATCCCGCGAAGAGTACGAGACATTCTGCGCCGAATTTTACAAACGAGGTTGCGTCACCATGATGGATTGGCTGCGTGAGTACAATATAGCCGACGTGGAACCGTTCATTGAAGCTGTGGATAAAACAAGGCTGCAATATTACACCGACGAGATAGACATTTTGAAGGACGCGGACAGGAATGGTGGGTGGTCCTGCTATTGTATTCTGTAGATACCACGAACGAGATTGTGACAGGTATCAGATCTCACATGTACGGCGACCCCACAAGTGTAGGACCATTCTGGGGTACGACGCAAATATTCTCTACCCGAGTACCCTGATGCAAGACTTTCCTTGTGGAAAGGAACAGGCTGATCAAAGGTGGCCACACCGACATCGGCACATAACTTAGAGCTACTGGTGCGGGGTGTGATGGATGGATCGTTGTTTGGGTTTGCCCAGGTTGATATCGAGGTACCCGAGTATCTGCGTGACAAATTCAGCGAAATGGCTCCCCTGTTTGTTGTCAAGGAGATACCCGACGAGCAAATCCCCGAGCACATGCATGCATATTTTAAAAAATACAGGCCGCAAGCGTTTTCCGGGTACGCTTAAGCTTCTGGGGTTGCTAAAGGCTGAAAAAATATTACTTTATACCCCTGTGCTACAATGGTACCCTTGACCATGGGCTGAAAGTGACTGCCTTTTACCAATTTCTCAAGTATGCTAGAAGTAGGCCATTTGAATGGTTCCCGGAAGAGATTGCCGACGCCCGGAGACAGGCTGATAAAGACCCCGACAAGCGTATTGCTGGGGATACGGCAAAATTGAAAGGGAACAGCTTTTACGGTAAGATGATTGAAGATCTGGCAAGGCATGCAAATACTACCTTTACGAGGGATGCAAATGAGGTTGATGCCGCCCTGCGAAGCCCGTACCTAGAGGATCTTGAAGAGATCGGTGAAGCATATGAGCTTCGAAGAGGCAAACACCAGTGTACCATTGATAGAGCCTACCAATGTGGGCATCGCGGTATATCAGCTCGCGAAGTTGCGCATGCTCGAATTTTACTACGACTTTCTGGATAAGTACGTGGATCGTCCCGAACTTCGAGTACATTTACATGGACACTGATAGTGGCATATTTTGCCATCTCAGGAGAAGAGTTACGAGAGGCAATATGCCTGTGACCTGGGGTAGATATCTGAGTGCTCTGAAGGGTGGCTTGGATATGGCCAAAAATGTAGGTTTTCGGGTACATGAGCAGGGTATGGTCACGTATGAACAGAACAAGCTTGGGCTCTCGGCTTTTTATGATTAAAAGGGTCGTGGCCACGATGACGGCGGTGCATACATCCCCGCTTGCGGCCCAGGGACACAAGTTGGCAGCACCGATGAGGATAATAAAGGAAGAAGAAATAGAGAGCACGGCAGAGCCTGCAGCCAAACCTCTTCAGGAACCAGCAGTTCCGTACAGTCAGTGGGTGTAGGTATGCTGGCCATATTGGCGATATCCGTCTGCGTCTGCGTCTGCGTCTGCGTCTGCGTCTGCGTCTGGTATAAATGGAAGTATGTTTGTATATAATTATACTTCTACCGTATACCATGATTGCCCTACATACTTTTTCGATATCGACAATTAATAAAGATGTCGTCTGATATTGTACAAATCTTTGACAATGCCTCTGCAGAATATGAAATATTGAGAAGCCCATCGATAAACGTCAAATTTTAAAAGAGGCTATACACAAGGGTAAAGGGCATCTCCTGCCCAAAAAATGTACCGAGGGGTTTGTTAACAAGGCTCCGGAGGAGGCTATCGATAAGGTACATACAGAGTATGTACAGCGGGAACTCCAGGAGAAGGGGAAGAAAGACGGCAAAAGCACTGTCTACCCACGTGATCAGTCCATATGCCAGCATGATTGGGAACTTCGTGGATATCGACAATATAGATGAATTACGTCGAGATATCGAGGAAGACCCTATAATCCGAGACTCCATAACAGATCTTGGTATTCTAGTGTACTGTACCATTGGGAGATGTCTAGCACCACTACTCGTTGCAGGCCACACAGCACGGCATATTTCTAAAAAGAAGGATGGTGTGGTGGAGGATAAGGAAGAGCCTCGGGCTACTGTAATAAATGAGTGAAGATGTTAAGAAACAAGAAGAGAGGGTCATAACCCAAGAAAAATGGAGGGTCGGGTTGCTGTTGGCAAAGACTTGCTGAGTGGAAACCGTAAAAACAAGGCCGACCTACGGAAGAACGTGGGCAAAGAACCTTCACAAGATGATCAAGAACCTGCGGCAAGTTCTAGCAAGTCAACGGGAACATATACATGTACGGTGTAGGGACGCTTGCCGTGTTGGCGATAGCTGTTGGCGTCTGGTATAAATTTAGTAGGGGTGGGAATGAACCTAACAAGCCAGCGACTAATCCAGAGCCCTGGCAGGGAAAACAGGGTAAATCTCAACCAAATATCGATATTTTCAAGATGCAATGATTTCACTTAATAAATGGCTAGTAAACACGATGACAGCAATATAAGTCGAAAGAAACGATGGTCATTGACTCACTTTGGGAGTCTGTCAGGTTGGTATCGTACACTATCCTAATCGCCATGGGGGCAAAAAAGGCCTTGGGGGTTTCTAGGCCCGGGGCAAAGATGGACCTAGAGGACGGCTGAAGCTCGCAGGCTATATGACAGCAGCAATCCTATTTGACGAATACGCCATTAAGCAGGGATGGTACAAAAAATCTCTGATACCTCCAAAATAGACCGCATGGCAATGTTTCTATTTCCCTTTGGGAAATGGAAATGGATCCGACGCTTTCCGATGAGGATGGCTGGGGGTAATAAATGGAGGTCAAATGTTGCTCCAAGTGCAAAAAACTGTTAACCCTGGACATGTTCAAGATTAGAGGCAATGGTAGGACGAAGAGTTGCATAGGTTTGCCTCGATAAAGCTAAGTCCAGGCGGCGTATAAAATGCAGGGACCCTGTTATCGAATACAAGGTAGACCCTCTTGATATTGACAGGGAGATTCGAGAGCTAAAGCAGGATAAGGATTACCTGCTTTTGTATACCCTATTCACATACAACATCATACCCCAGTACATTGAACTCATCGAAGCACCCCCTGAGAGCCAGGAAAAGGCACTGCTCGTCGAAAGGTACCGCAAGGTATTGCGGTACCTAGAGGGTAAGATAATTTTTGATCCTCTACCCCCGGAATACCGGACCCAAAAAACTACTAAGCCCTGCCCCGCCTGTCAGGGTTCCCTGGAGAATGGACATGGAGGTGTACTAATATGGTAGTGATTGTGCCGGGGTAGTTTCAAAGGTCTGTGACCAGAAGTGGGCATATTAGTAAATGGTGGATGTTGTAAGGGATCCGCATACGGCTATATTCACAGGACCGACGGTCTTGCGGAAAAACGCAGTGTGTTTTAGATTTATTGGAAAAGGCGTATAGGGGACACTATCGGCAACGTAGTGATACTGTGCCCTACCATACGGTGGAATACCACCTATCTTCACTCTGGGAAGGACCGTTACGTCTTCCTTATAGACCCTAAGGATCAGCTGTTTGAATGGATTTTCGAATTGTCGTCGCTGCTGGCAGGCGAGGAAACGTTGTTTGTGATTGACGACATGATTTCTGACGAGAGTCTCGATAAACGTCGACAGCCCCTGCTTGAATTGGCGGTCTCGGGTAGGCACAGAAGGCATAGCCTGTGGCTCTTAACCCAGAGCTACACTGCTCTCCCAAAGAACCTAAGGAGGCAAAAAGGAAGCAACTCTTCCTCTGGTATCCCTCGGAAAGGAGTGATATGAGGAATGATTGACGAGGAGACGAACATGATTTCGGACTGGGAAAATACTTAAGGTCAAGCTGAAAAACTCAAAGCATGCTTGCCTCTTCGTGAGATTGGAGCACCCTCGAACTTGGGAGATTATTGAATGACTGTTGAAAACCTCTGGGTAAGCATTGGTATATAGAAATGTCTTCACAACTCGCCTTATTCAACGCAATACCTGCAGGATCCATCGAAACCTTATTTGAACAAACAAAATCAGCCTCTGTTCAAAAGGGCTGACCTGGAGAGGTTTTTGGGTATTCCAAATGCCAGGCAGTTATGGTCTTGATCGTAATATGACCAATATCAAGGGGAGAAATAGAGGGTATAACAACTGTAGTCACTGACTACAGTTCTTCAGGAGGGAAAAAAACGACATGAAATATTCGTAACGCTGGACGGGGTCCCTTGAAAATACCGTCAGGTCAAGAAAGCCCCAAAGCTGTAGTTTGGCCGGGAAGGGGTGGAAAAATTATAGGAGGCCATCGAGGAGCAGCGTCAGGCTCTTGAGGATAGAGATAACGCCATGGCGATCCTTGAGGATGACTTGGACGATAGGGACAATCAACTCATGGCATTGGGGGATGAAATTGAGGAGCTACAGCAACGTGCCGTACCACATCTCGAAGATCCAGGAAAGGATAACAGTATGGTGATTATCCAAAAGAACAACGACGATCCCTGGCCATACCTGGCCATATGCGGCCAGCAGGGGTATGTAGCACAAAAAAATAGAAATAAGCTTGTTGATTACCCCGGGGGCGAGATTGTGATATTGGCAGAGACCCCTAATTCCATTGTCCATTACAATTGGCTTCGAGAACGTGGATGTATTGAAGTCAACCCAGAGAGGGTAAGGGCATTTCAGGCTTGGTGAGCATTACACACATGAACGTCTCCTGGAGCTCGCTGAATGAGTGTCGCTATAACCGGCCTCCAAACACAATTATTACTACCTCTGCGGGTAGTAATAATTACCCTCACATCATATATTGGTTACAACCCCCTTTGGGAGACTTTACCAATCCTTCACATATTCCGGAGGTAATCTGAACGTCCTCCGGCACCAGCATGAGTTCCTCCGAAACAAAGCTCCTTTCCGGGACCGTCTTCCAAATAGTACAAAATACGGCTACCCCGCTACTATACGATCCAACCTATACATTTTTCCTGCTCCAAAATGCATCGGTAGCGCGTCTTTTCGAATCACCGTGCTCTTCACCAGGCTGTAGCAAATACAGGTACAAGCCATCCTCAGGTAAGGGTTTTTCTTCGGGGTATTCTTGACTTTTTGCAAGCGGTACCTCCTCAAGCTTGATCGCTTTGTTAGGGTTCAGATCGATCATGGTGGTCTTGGTGTTGTTTAGACCTTTCCACGGATGGTATACAGATTCTTGACCCATATACTGCCAGTATCATCAGAAGCCAATTCTTGTGCATCTTGAGGCTTGAAGACCCTTTCTGCGGAGGACCCTGTTATAGCTCTCCACAAAGGCCGTGAAGGTATGGTGATATTTGGTGGTAGCCCGCTTAATCTCGACGCCTTCACCCTCTAGTAGCTTCGTTACATCTGATTTTAACTCAGACCCATTATCGCACTGAAGGGTTTTAGGGTAGTGTAAAGGTCCTGCCTTGTAGATATCTTTGATCATGTCAGCGACTTCGCTAGCCTTCTTGGTACGCAGGGGTCTTGCTACTTTGTAACGCGAGGCAACGTCAATGCTTGTCAAAATATACTTGTAGGTGTTCCCATATAGCTTGTCATGGGGCATATATAACAGATCGAATTGGTGCATCTCATTCGGTGCCTTGATGGTAAAGTGGGGGTAGTCTATACGTTTTGGACCCCGAATGGTGTCGCAGCCACAAGAGTTGCCTACTAAGCCAATGTATTACCTTCTTTTTGGATAGGCCGGCTTCTTGCAGCGAGTAATTTAATAGCCTTGCGCCCGACCCAGAGATTCTCCGGAGTGTAGTAGATATTGCTTAACTTTTCTGCCTCCTCATTGGTAACGATATGTAATGCTTTTGACATGTCCCTTTATTTATGCATGTTTAAAAACGTTCTTACAAATACTTGTAGGCAATGAAGCCCAGCAGGGACAGTGATCCTACTATGAATGTGAGCTCGCCGTCTTGTTGGGTTTTGGATGGTGTATAATAATCAGATAATTGTGGGGGCCCTTTTTCTGAGGCCAATGTAGTATTTATAGAGGTCGTCATCGAGCTCGCGGAAGGCTCTTCCAGGCCCTTATTTGCATCTCCCTTTGCTGGTTAAACCAATCCAATTTAGCCTGTCGGTCTCTTATCCATTGGGCCTGGGCCTCATTCAATTTTTCAACTGCCTCGTCATGCCGTTTCCTCTAGGCCTCCCCGTGTCCCCGATAGCTTAGAAAATAGATAGTTTGTTCCGGAGAATGCGAGGGCGTTTATGGCTGCCCCGGCGACAATCACAGCAATAGTAGCCATTTTATTTAATATTCAACACGATCCAATCTGCCATCCAAAATATTCATTTGCGCATCCTGTAGCAGGTATACATAACATTTAAAATCCCCGGTTCCGTCGGCCTCTTTGGTGATGTGGAGGGTTATATACCATCGCTCAGGTCTTTGTAGTGGTCTACCGCTACCATGTAGAATATCGTCCGGGGAGGTCCGGAAGTCTACAAACAGGACATACCTTTCGTTAAAAAACTGTCCTATTGTGACACTTGAGTCGTGGGCCCCCAAAGATATTGACGATCTGTTCGAGATGGTCCTTGGGTAACATCGCATGCGAGTACAACTCATTAGGCTCTCCCTCGACAGTGACGCTAATCTTCTCGATCTTGGGGTTATAGAAGACCTCGTTAACGCCGGCATACGACTTCACTTTCCCGGGGTCTATGAATAATAGCAGGACACCTTTGAACGATTTTGATGGAGAATCGATCTGGAGGTTGTAACTGGTATCTGCTTTCTTCATGGTGACAACTTTCATTCTAAGCACCCTTTCATATGGCAAGGCGAGTCTTGCATATCTTGACATCATAGCACCTGCCAAGCCCTCGTGGGTAATCTTATCGAATTCCAACCTAATATTGGTAATTGTATAAGTGGCATCAGCCGGCTTGGCTGCTGTAGACCCTGAGACTGCTGTCCTCCATCCTTGATGACGTCGGCGTAAGGTGCGAAATTTACGATGAATTGCAACCGGTCATAGAGTCCTGCCGGGTAGATGGTAGATCCCCCGTCAGTTCAAACATCTTTCCAAGGGGTATACAAAACGTGTTCCCATAGGCCTTAACGATGGCCTTCTCTTCATCCGTACCCACGTGATCACTGGCTTTTACCTGTAGAGCCCTGATGGTCCCATCATTTGGATTTATTCCTTGTAGAATAAGGTTGTTGTCTCTATCAAATTTTGGTAACCAAGAGGTCCCTGTACACTGACAAGATGTTATAATCAGATATGTTTTGGGACCTCCTTACCGTTCAGGGTAACACGTAAATTCTTAACCAACGCCTTGCCTATGTTCGACACGATGGTACGTTTTGTTATTTGTTCCAGTCAGTGTCAGATCAAATAGGAGCTTGAAACTACCCGGGATAATAACATCATTTTGTGGCATGTTGGGTATGTCGACGTACAGATCTTCGTTCTGGCCGATGGTTGAGGGTGTATGGGAGATTTGAACCCTCTGTCTCCTACCTTTCATGCCCAGGAGCTGCTTGTTTCTACATAGGGATCCATTAGAGTACCGTATGCATTCATTGTTTATTATATAGAAAGTGAAATGTTCAAATAAAATGGCTGATAACCCAGTATTTACGCATGAAGATGATTTTGGAAAGGATGATAAAGGCGACAAGGAGGATACCCAACAATCAACGCAACTCCCCGGAACATCCGAGACTTCAACGCCGGGACAGCAGCAGGGAGGTGCGCGTAGACGATTGGGGTTGGGCCTGGAGGCGCAAAGACCAGGCTATTTCATTCGAAAGTTAATAACCTGTAACACGAATCTTAGGGATGGGCTGGGAATGACGCCCAATGCAATGCATTACGATAGGTTCCGAACGGGTGAGGGGGGTGAACTTATATTAAAGAAGGTTGTGACAGGGAAGAAATTACTACCGGAAGTAATACTTACGCTGCAAGATGGTAATTTTTCCAACCATGAAACAGCTCCAGGTCAGGCTAGGTGTGGCACGTATGATAGCGATAGGCTTTGAAGACTATCAGACACCCAACAAAGGTAGTAGGACAGAGGCCCAGAATCTTATCCGTGGATGTTAATGTCCTTATGAATAGGGATGAGGATGATGAGAGGACCCCTTTGATAAGGCCTGAGGTTGATAGAGATGGAAACAATTGATAGTATTCAAAATTTTGCTCAAGACGTCGAAGGCTATATAGATACCTCATTTGCAGGCATTGACGACGAGGAGGAGGAGATTAATATAGGAGCCATTAAAATTGGAGATTGAGACTCTTCAGAAGAATATCAAGGAGGTGAAAGAAAAAATAAACAAATATAATAGTAAAATAAGTACGGCAGAGGGCAGACTGAAAGAACTTAAGAAGCAGAAGGCTGGGGTTCGAAGGCTTCAGGATATTGATGGGCTTGAGAAGGAGATCGCAAAATTGAAGGAGGATAGGAAGAATGAACTGGGTAGGCATGGTATACTTTCCTCCGAGGCCTTTAAGCATCTGAGAAATATTAAGTCTGAATTGATGAAAATCGCCGGGGATGACATGCCTTTGCTAGAGAAGCTTAGGACACTTTTTCGTGAGCAAGGTCTTACCTTGGCCAGTATCGTCTCCGCTATTGGTCTACTGGTTTCCACCATTGTCCTTGCCTTTACAGGAGGAAGTGCAGCGGCAGGTGCTGCGGGAGGAAGTGCAGCCGGAGGTAAAAAAGGGTTTGTACAAAAAGCAACTCGAGAGGCTTGGGAATTTCCTGAAATACCTGGCAGGCAAGGCAGGCGCTGCATTACCCGGCATCATCGGTACCGTAGTCTCCTTCTTTCTGAGAGTAGCGTCAACTATCGTTACATATGCCGCTGTCGGGTTTGTCGTGCTATACATTAAATAAGCCCTATTTTTTTTTTTCTCAACCATATATATCCCAAATAATTCCGACCCCTATAGTGATTATCGAGGCCTTGGTATCCTCGTGTTTGGTTTGGTTGGAGTTGTTCGGGTATGGGAGACGATGTTGTGGGCCTGGGAGGTATTATGGATGGTATGGCCTGTATGGTATGATCTGGTATATGGGGTGTGGTATGCTTTGGAGGTATAGGGAGTATGGGTGTTTTGGCAGTATGCCTAGTGAGTGCAGTATGACGCACAATAGGTTTGTTATTTAGGTCAAGCCTTATACCAATCATCGCACTTGCAGGGGCAATCAAAAATGTTATTATTATACCCGACAATTTTGCCTATGCGTAAGTTCATATCGGATGGTAGCATGTACACGCCATGCATGACGGCAAAGTTTTACCGGAGTCCGGGCATATTGGAGTACTTTTTGGAACTCCGTAATATCATGGCTTACATTTTCTTGACGTTGGACCATGGCCTCAAATTTTTGCACTAGAATTTGCTTTGCTGTATAATTGTCTGCACCGGTACCTAGTAGTGATGCTTTGGCCCCGGCCTGTGATCCCAGTAAAAGTATCACATAGACCCTGATGCTCTCACTCAACTTAGTCAAACCCTCCGACGTCAGACCTTGGCTTGTGGGCATAATAAACTTTGCCCAGTCCCATAAAATCTTGGGCCCACCATCTACCGTCTGTTAACGACGACATGACCGCCTTAAACCTGTACAACGCATCGGATCTGCACCGTATTCGCGGCATACCTGGGCATAGCCTGAGCTCGAGTATGGATTTTTGTATTGCGAGAAGGAATCGTCGTATGGCATGGGGACCTTCATCCTTGCCAGAATACCACACATGTGGTAGTACACGTGAAATTTGAAGATAGAGTTGATAAGGGGTACGGAACCTGTCATGTGTTTGGTACAGATGCCTAATGCCGTTGTTGCGCAATGGGTAGCAAAATTGACCTGAATGTTCCAGTAGTCCAACGCTTGCCCTGTCCATCCAACTCTAATAGGGTCGTTCAGCAGATTGGTGGGGATTTTGATGGCATACTTGGTAAACTCGGGAAATACAACAGAGATATGGGAGTCTGTGCTCACGTACAGGTCCTGATGTTCCAAGTGGTTACACCAAGCGTCATTCTCCCCTGTTACTTTTATACTTTGCAGAGTGGTTGTATTGGTAGATGTTCATCTCCTTTTCTTGTTAGAAGAAAGGAGATGAAACAACTGTACATCACCGATATATACAAATTACTTAGGGCAGGATAGTAGAATAGCTCTTAAATCCATCAGTATCGAGCTGAGTGGCTAAATATTTACAATAATAATGATTTCACCATCCGTAAAACCGGACCTGATCAAAGAGAGACCAGGATACGGATTATGGCAGGCCTGTATCGTATTGAAGACATAGTTTCCATTGTTAATGCCCAGTCAGAGGATAAGATTAGGCTGTTTGTTATGAAAAATGGAATCTGTAGGCTCCGTGTCAGTGACGGTACACGTTGGCTTTTAATCGACAATTACATGAACTTCTAGGGTTTAAATACGATCCTAGTAAGAAGTACTATCAGAAGGGTGACTATGATGCATATTATAAAACCGATATTTACATTCGGCTACGACTCGTTTGCCCTCAGTTGGATGAGGATGACTGCCTGTTAGATGGTAAGAAGTCGAAAATTCTCGCCTTGTTACCCACAAAGTAATTAAACGCCTGGGGGATATGATAACTTGGACTTTTGATATGCCTGTATACCTCCCTTTAAAGGGTAGTACGGATCGTCTCGAATTCATGCTAACAGATGAATTTCATCATGACAAGAATGTGGCCTTCACTGGGTTCACAATGCATTTGCTGGTAGAAAAAATGGCTGATATAACCAAGCTGTACCCAAATTTACCAAGTGCACTACACAAAGCGCGGATATGCCGGAGGAAAGCCAGGTCTACAGGCTCAAAAAGATCGAAGAAATTGAACAGTACCTGAGAAAGGAAATTAAAGAGCGGGATAAGCTATCGAAGGTTTTTTAAAATGCATGGGACCTGGGTCCGCTACTGCGACCACGGACTGCTTGGCATTACTATAGTAACGTCTGGTGTCGGAATCGGGGCGTTGGCCTCGGGGCTTGGTGCTCCAATCTGTATCGCGATGGGGGGATTACAATCGCAGTGGGAGTTGGGCAGGCAGGTCTGAGACATCCGGGGAGGCTGGGTGTGAAGCCTAAGAAACATGAGGCAATTAGGCTACTCGCGGAAACAAAGCTTAACTCTATTATTGATCTTATATCAAAAGCAATTGAGAATGGGGTTATCAGCGACTATGGTTTAGTCTCATATGAGGAAAACAAAAATATATGCTTTTGAAGGAACAGATGCGACAGCGTGCTAAGAGGATAATTGACCACATCAATGAACGAGAACGTGCTCAGCTAGTTGCGAAAGGTCGGGAGGAGGGCAGAAGCGATGTTTTAAAAAAACTTCAGTCTGCACAGTATGTCAGCGGTATCTAGATTCCCCACCTGAGTATAAACCTTATTTTATAATATTTTATAGGCCTTTTGTAGGGCCTATAAATATAAGGGTTTTTTAATCCTCGCTCAGTAGTGATTCTTTTTATATCGACATTCCACGACATGTACTTGGGGGTAGTGGTTTTTACCTTGCACGTACATCGATGAAATGGCCATGATTGCACTGGCTTGACAGGGTTCATCATACGGTACCGGCATACTGTGGAAATTAGTTGTGATAGCGTCCTTGTAATATTCGAGTTTGGCATTCACGTAACGGTCCTTTTTGACCGGCTCAATCGTCATTTGCTCGGAGATCAACTCTTCGATTTTGTTCCATATTTGACGATACTTGGCAACCCAATCAGGGTACTCCTCGAAATCAAGACTCATTGCTGGTACATCACTGGCATTATACCGAGTCACCCCATGCGCGGACCAGATTTTCGGTGTCTTCACCCTGAGGGCTACCACAAGGTCTCGTGTATGATACCCCACTATGTACCGCTGATCCTTGCCTCCATTGGCAGGTATTGGATCTGACACCGTCAGGCAGTTCACATTGATATCATTGATGTGGTCAAAGGTAGTCGCAAAGTTGTAGAAAATTTTAGAGCTTACGATTTCATTCTCAAATTGTAGCATCTTGTTTATTGTGATTCAAAACGATGTCAGAGGATTGCATGTCATTGTACATGCGCAGCCACCCCCATTATACGTGATATATGCATGGTAGCACTGGCCAGCACAATAATTTTATCATTTATCACAAACCTTCGGCCGCATCTACATCTGTCATATTCATCCAGCATACATTCACAGTCATTACATTGTTCCATTTATCTTACAGCTTTTGCTGTAAGATAACCTTGACCTTAGCCCCATAATTTTTCAAGGTCTACCTTCTCATCCTCTGAAAAACCACCAATCGATAACCCTATCTGGATGCCAGGGCTACCGGTGCTAGCTCGTCCTTAATTCTAGCCTTTCCGCTTTCCTTTGATGGTAGGCAGAGAGTAGTTCAGGCCTAGTGTTCATGAATACTAAGACATGCCCCGGGTGACAAACCAGTCCGGCACATACTCGATCACCCAGGGATCCTCTTTCAACGGCTTTGTTGCACATGCCTCGCGTCTTGAGCTGGTCCGGCACATACTTGAATAGAAAATGATACTTTTCAACGGGCCTTGTTGCACATGTCCTGCGTCATGAACCGGCCCGGTACATCCACGATCACCAGGGGATACTTTTCAACAGCCTTGTTGCACATGTCCTGTATCATGAACCTGTCCGGCACAATACTCGATCACCAAGGGATCCTCTTCAACGGCTTTGTTGGCACATGGCCTCGCGGTCTTGAACATGTCCGGTACATGCCCGAGCACCCGGGGCTCCCCCTCGACAGCCTTCATTACACATGTCCTGCGGTTTTGAACCGATCCGGTACGTGCCCGGGCAACCAGGGCTCCTCCTCAATGGCCTTGCTGCCACATGTCCTGCGTCTTGGAACCTGCCGGGGATATAGGGAGAAAGAGGGGCTCCTCCTCAACAGCTTTGGTTGGCATATGTCCTGTGTCATGAATTGATCCGGCACCCAGGACTAGTGTATGAGGATTTTTTTCAACTACCCTGCTGCACATGTCTTGTGTCTTGAAATGGTCCGGTATGTACCTGAACAGATGGGGATATTTTCAATGGCCTTACTGTACATGTCCTGCGTCTTGAACCAATCCCGGCACACATCCCAGTAGATAGTACTCACCTTTCAAAAACCCTATTGTGTAGGGTATATTCGAGTATATAGTACTCCTTTTCAACGGCCTTATTGCACATGCCCTGCGTCTTGAACCTGTCCGTACATGTACGAACAAAATGGGGTCCTTTTCAACAGCCCTGTTACACATGTCCTGTGTTTTGAAGCCTGTAGGGGACATACCTGATCTCATGGGGATTTTTCAACAGCCCTGGTTGAATAGGTCCTGCTTATACCCGGTCAGCTCGGCAAGAGCGTCGCGTGTTGCTGTCACTGGTGGCCGACATGGTGTTATATAGTTTACTGATAACATTTTTAAACCAACTCATCTTCTCTTTGTTATATACAGATTTTTTGAAAAATGGGTGATTTCCATCTTGCCTCAATTTCCATCTTGCTCAAGATGTGATGAAAGTTGTGACGTCATAAGTCAAATTCTGTATGATATTTTTTATGAGAGTTTGACCGTGGTTTTTGGAAAATCCTGGATATATGCCCTCCCTATACTAGCTAGTAATCCTTCCACTTACTTACCGTTAACAGGTTTAGCAACATCGTGGTTCAGACAAAAACAAATCTATTCTTGAAGATAAATTCCTCAATTACGTAAGGCGCGAAGCGCCGCAATGTAATTGGGATTTTATGAATAAAATCGAAGCACGATATAATATTGGATAATCGAGCCCAATCTCGTAGCATATTGGAACCCAGACGAAAACTCATATATACGAAAACAAATATATACGGTTTTTTTTTTGGTTTTTTTTTTGTTTTTTTTTTGAAGTTAACAAATATATACATTAAAATCGTGAAAACATAAATATGAATGGCGAATCCATTCACTTCTTCTGAAACGAATAATTCGTGAAACTCTGGTTCTGATAACGTCGATTGCCTAAACAAAATGAAATAGGGCATCAGTAAATAATGATCGTATGCCACAGGGCTGGTGGGGGGGACAATATTATATCGTGCTTCGATTTTATTCATAAAATCCCAATTACATTGCGGCGCTTCGCGCCTTACGTAATTGAGGAATTTTATTTCATAAAATCTCCGCCGATATAATATTGGATAATCGAGCCCAATCTCTACATATTGGAACCCAGACTCCCACACAACCTCTGTTCAAAGCGACAATCATCATGAAAATACGGCCTTCTGATAAACATCAGCCTCATTGATGCAAAGATTCTTATGATAATGCTTTTGCCAGGTTGATTCCCCTGACCAATTACCCCTTTTCAAAATATCCTTCAAGGACAGACCCATGACTTTAGCTTTCGATGTAGAAGCCGAGCGGGCAAGAATGTGCCTTGAAGACTGATGTATCAATTCCAGCCTCCTTTAAAACAATTTTAATCCAACCTGAAATAGTGGATTTTGCAACTTCAACATGAGGTGCAACTGAACTTAAAAGCAACTGTGTTTTAGAGCCCTTACGCCAACTTTGTGTGCGGTTCAAATAGTTCTCCAAAGTGTGAACAACACAAAGTTTTTTATTCAAACGAAACTCATGTAATTCCAAATTGGAGGGGCTTCACCCTTTTTCCAGCTTTTTGGTCAATTTATGAAAATGAAAAACATATGAAGAGGTTGAACGAGTCATGTATCTGATATCAAGATGTTTTATTTCAGAACAGCGACCTGCTGAAGTAAGAAAAATTAGCATAGTCACTTTCAAAATCAGCATCCTAGAAGAAAGAGAATCATTACAAGGCAGTTTGTCTAAGTATTGTAAAACTTGTTCAACATCCCACACAAATACATATCTGGGTTTAGGAGGGTTGGAATTGAAACCTCCTGTCATGACGTGAACAAACCCTGGGATGTTGTCCAACAGGGGCATTGTCTATATATTCATGATAAGCCGAAATAGCAGACCTATGACAATTTATTGTCCTATATTCAAGTTTCAACTCAAAAAGGTAAGCTAAATAATCTAGAACATGATTCAAATCACAGAAAATGGGATCAACCTGTTGTTCACCACACCAGCTCACCCATTTTCTCCAGGACGATTCGTAATTAGAAACCGAGCCTGGTCGTCGGGAACTTGTGATAAGGTTTGCAGCCCTTTCTGAAATTCCTTGACTTGCCAAGCCTTTTCCTGAGACTTTCCACGCCACTAATCTTATTGATTTGTTGGCCACTAATGGATGTAACTTCTTCCATGAGGATTCATTAACAGATTTGGATTTTGAGGTAACAGAAGAGGAGCTTGAACTGCCATATCCAAGAACTTGACTGTACCATGGCTGTGTCTGCCAATTGGGTGTGAGCAAAATCAAGCAGAATCTCTTCCATCCTTGCTTTGGCTAACACCCTGCCTATTAACGAGAAAGGAGGGAATGCATAAGGAAGACGATAATTCCATGCTTGCTGGAATGCATCTTGTTGCCCGACTTCCCGGGTCTGGTTTCCAGGCCATGTAAACTGGATCTGATGACACAGCCGGGATGCAAAAAGATCCACGTCTGGTCGACCCAAAATTTGACATATGATTTTGAACACCTGTGGATTCAGAAGCCATTCGCTGGTGTCGTGGAAATGGCGAGATGCCAATCCGCCTTCACATTCAACACCCCTGGAAGGTACTCGGCAGTAAAGTGTGATCTGATTGGAAAGAAGAAAAGCCCAGATCTTTTTGGCTAGAGCAGCATTGGAGTATTGTGAGTTCCCCCCATTTTCACTAGATAAGACAACGCAGTCATGTTGTCCATTTGTACATGTACAGTGGTTAGTTTGAACATTTCGCTGAACGTCAACAATGCTAGGTGAACTGCCTTCAACTCCAAATATTGATGTGAAGCGATGCTTCCTGTTTGGACCACTCCCCTCCTACATATTGATCCCTGCAGAAGGCACCCCATCCTTTTTTGGAGGCATCTGTCTGAAGAAGGGTCTGAAAATTCTGGGACCAGAAGAGATTTTCCATTTGATAAATGAAGATTGTTCACCCACCATTCTAATTCCTGTATTGATTTTTTGCTTAGAGTGAGAGTTGCCTGATAGGAACAATTTACTTTGAGAGCTTGAATCTGATCCTGTTGTAAAACCGATACTGTAATCGGGCTGGAAGAACAGCTTGAGCTGTTGATGAAAGAGAGCCTATCAGACTGGTCAAGTTCCATAAAGTCATTAGAGGCTTTTTTATTGCCTCTTGACATTGTTGAACTAATTTCCGCACCTTTTCTGGTGGCAACAGAAGTGACATTGTCCTCGAGTCTATTTCTAGACCTAAAAAATTGATTTTTTGAACCGGAGTCAAATAGATTTTTTCAAGTTTATCACAAAACCCAAATGTTGCAACAGGAAGATCAATGTGTCCCGAGCCATGTTCAAACCTTCTATAGTTTGATGCATGAGAAGCATATCGTCCAAGTATATGATCACCCGGATATTGATCCGACGTAAAATTGACAAAGGAATTTTCATTAACTTCGTGAAGATCCGTGGTGCCGGTCCTAACCCAAAGCAAAGGCATAGAAATTCGTAAAGATTGCTTGCCAGAGAAACCGAACATATTTCCTTGATGAACGATGTAAGGGTACATTGAAATATGCATCCTTCAGATCTATTTTGCACATATAGTAGTCTTGTTGCAACATTTCTTTTAGCAAATTCAAATTTTCCATTTTGAAGTGATTGTAAGGAATGAATGAATTCAGATTTTTTAGATTTATCACAGGTCTGTTCCCTCCATCCTTTTTGGAAACTAGAAACAGATTGCTCAGAAATTCCCCTTTTTGGGGGTAAACTTTTTGAATGGCACCCTTTCTCAGCATAGTTTTCACTTCTTCGGATATCAAAAGCGACTGATTTGCATTCATACGAGGTTGATGAGGTTTTACAACCTGGACGGGTTGAGACATAAAAGGAATTTTTAAACCCGATACCCATTCTAGGATCCTCTGGGGTTGCTTGTTAAACACTGCCAATTTTTTTGAAAGTACTGCAGTCTTGCAGCAATTGGAAATTTTCCAAGTTTTTGTTGAGGAAACATCCGTTTGACAACTGGATGCACCTTTTTTAATGTATGCAAGGGATGATATCCGGCTCCTCGAATGAGATTCTTTGTCTCGGAGAAGCTATGCTGAGAAACGGTTCCCTTCTGAAAGATATTTTTACCTGGAAACCTCTGTTGTGAGTACTCTGCTCATATCCATATCCACCATCTTTGACGCCTTTGTTGATAATAAGTTCGTCTACCGGTAGCTGTTCGCCCCCCATTTTGGTCGACTGAATGAGGGGCCTTTTCGAAAGGGCTGTTTACCACCACGGCTCGAACCTTCGCCATGTTTCGTCATGTTGTAGATCTCCTTGGATTCTTTTCTTGCTTTAGCCGTATCAAGTACATGTTTCTTGAAACCATCACCAAACAGATGCTGTCCAGATGATTCCAAGGTTGGACCTTGATCGCGAACGGTTTGTTTCGCCTTCTTGGCATCCGCCATGATGGCTGATAACGCTGACACCCGACGTTGATAGCTGACAGCATTGATCGATTGCCCCAGCAACGTGACAGTTTGTTCCATATAATGAGACAGTTGGTCTAAATTGAGCACAGGTGGTTCATCAGAATTGAAATTCATAGCTTCCTCAATGGATAACCATAGTTTGGACAAGGGTCCAAAAACATTAATAGTTTTTTGCTGTAATTTTTCCAATATACTATCCGTAGTGATTTCAGACTTCTTATTTTTATCTTCCAATAATTGTCTGAAAAAATCGTCCATTTTCAATGCAGGTGATACATTCGAAGGTACTGGATGAGGTATCAAAATCGTATCATTTAACACTTTATCCGTGATATAACGAGTTGTATGCTTCTCTATATATTTTTCCATTTCAGTTGGAAGCTGGTAACTGTTCAAAGCCTCATCGGGCACAGCTTCGAATCTGCAACGTTTTTTATTTGGTTCAATGACCGAAACGTTAGAATCTTCTACATTTCGTCGTTTTCCCTGCGAAAGTTGCTCATTGGCAGCAGGGTAGATGGTTCGTGATAAACATCACGGTTTGTTTGCATATCTTCACTCATTTTGAAGTAGATAAAGCAGGATATAAAATATTGTTGCGGTAGAATATCAAACAACGTCTTCTTCGCTACGAGATGAGTCGAAAGAGGTTGTGTGGGAGTCTGGGTTTCAATATGTAGAGATTGGGCTCGATTATCCAATATTATATCGGCGGAGATTTTATGAAATAAAATTCACGTGGGCTGCAGCGACATTTAAGCACATTAAACGAGGCAAACGAAGCCTCATATTACAAAGCTCCATATTAGCATAACAAAAGAATCTCGATTAACATTTTTTATCGCATTCAAATCTTTAGAGACAACAAGGACACCGAGACAAAAAAAGATTTGCTCGATGAGTGTTTTTTTTGTCTTGGTGGTACCAAACACATAGGTTGTGTTATATCAGGGCCGGGTTGGAAGATCGAGCAGAAGTCCCCGCGAAGTAGAGAGTGGAAAAAAAATTTCTGCCATACACAACACAAACACTATATACCCGCGGTCCACTAAATGTGCGCCCCTTCGGCGGGGCGCAATAAAATTTACTATGGAAACAGAAACTAACGGTAAATTAGCTTTTTAGATGTATTAATTGATAACTCTACTTCATCATTAAAAGCAAGTGTTTTTCGTAAAAAACCTTTTACTGGTATTCTCACTAACTACTTTAGCTTTATTGCTTTTTCTTACAAAGTTGGACTCATCAAATGTTAATCGATAGAGCATTCAAAATAAATAACACTTGGCGAGGGTTTCGCACTGATCTAACCGATATTAAAACTATTTTAAAGCGTAACCTTTATCCTGAGTATTTAATTAACAAAATATTTCGTAATTACCTAAATAATAAACACAGTGAACATAAGAGCATAAATGAGGCGGACGATACACACTACTTTAAGCTTCTATTTATCGGTAACTCGTCCAAACAAGTAAACATAAAAATTAACAAGGTTATTAAAAAGTATTGCAAATCACGCTCCATTAAAATTGTTTTTCAATCATTTAAAATAGGTAGCTTATTCTCAACTAAAGACAAAATTCCTAAGCATTTGAAATCAAACGTTGTCTATAAATTTACTTGTGCTGGCTGTAATGCCTGTTATATTGGTGAAACCACCAGACATATTGGACAACGTATTGACGAACATTTGAAGAAATATAAAAACTCTCATGTGTACAAACACATTCGAGAGAAAGAGGAATGTTTTGATAATGCTACTGTTGAATCTTTTTCTATTCTAGATTATGCACAAACAAAATGGCAACTCAAATTGAAAGAAGGGTTGCATATAAGTTGGAAAAATCCAGATTTAAATAAACAGGTTAAGTATGTTGATAAAACTCTAATAGTCTAACATTTTTTCTCTCTCTTGGTACTTACACTTTTTCTTTTGCCTCCTTCTGGCACACTTTCTTTTTTCACCGCTTTTTCTATAGAGCCGTTAATGATTTGTTTATTATGTTCTTTCATCTATTACTCTGTAAAAAATGTTTTATCATATTTTAATACTCTTTAATTACTTCCCATTGTATTAGGTATATACTGATTATTTTAACTAGTTTTGTATTTATATTTACGACAACTTGTAATTTTTATCATATTGACTGAAGATGACATGAGATAATGTCGAAACATGTTTCAAATAAAACAAGAAAACCTGTCGGTTTGAACACACAATCCAATCCTAATAAATCAATTAGAACATGGTTAAAATCTGCCTATGCAAGAAAGTGGGACGGCTTAAACACTCACAACTGCCAGAAGGCTATTCTGACCTTCTGTCAGTTGAAACAAGAAGGTTTTCAACTATCTACACTTTTGTGGAAATGTTCTATTATAAGGGGTAGCAGCAGTACTTGCATATAGAGGGTGATGTCGATTAAAAAAACACTGTATATAAAGAACTTTTACTATAAAAAATATCAGTAATATTTTTTATTTATTTTCTTTTAATAAATTGTTTTCCAAAAAGAATACACAATTAACTATATATATAAGTATATATATAATAAAAACAAAGATACAACACTGGGTATGCGAAAAATTGATTCCTGTAAAACCCAATAGACAAGTCCTGTTTGTACCATCAGCACATCATATTACTGCAATTTTAAGTAACAAATTTGCAAATGAGAAAAAAATATCACTTATAAAAGACAAGGAATTTATAAAAAGTAGCAGCTTGGATGTGATTCTCAAAAATCTTCACAAACATATCGGAATAGAAGTAACATCAGGAAAAAAAGTACAGGTACTTCGAACTTCAATCCTCAAAATTGTGTTATTTAAGGTGGCCATTCAAGGTATATTCATTTATAGAGTGTCTACACATTTCATACAATAATTTCGGATTGGATGAAGTTTTTTATACCAAATTTTGAGACAATGTTGCCAATAAATTTTTTTTTCCAAAAATTAAAACTTTTTCTAAAATAGAAATCTCGGACGGGGGTAATGACCAAAACAGTAAAACACATAAATATACTCTGCAATTCATAACGTTAGAATACTTTAAAACTATCAACAAAATCATACATCGATATTTCAGAAATAAAAATGACTATGTTATGAGTGTCAAATTTTTTCAAAAAAATATTAATCCAGGGGGTAAAACCGAAAAAACATGTTTTTTGAAGCTATAAAATCAGAAATTAAAAAAACTCAAAATTCATCACACTCATTGCATACTTTGCATAAAGGCACAACAAAATACAAATTTGGTAGATTTTGCTCAAGCGGTTAGAGAATTATAACCCGCAGAATGTTTTTACCCCCAGATTTGCGAAAACCGTAGAAATGCAATAGAAAACTATAAAATGCTGTATTTTAATGAAAAATCAAGCAAATCTGTTCAAACTTTTGCACAAGCGCTATAAGAACAATATCAAGGATGCACAATATTATTAAGACTTTAAATATCCATAACAGTTCTAAAATTAAGATGTTTAGGGCATATGATAATGACCGGCAAACGCGAGAAAATTAGCAAAACAAAAAAGAAAAGAAAGAAATTACGAAAACACATTAAAATGTAACAATATATACATGTAACATTACTGTATTACTGTACTACCATATCAATGTCATATTCTTCTGCTGTGTTATATGATTTTAAAATGGGGATGGTAGTGTCATCAACAAATACAAATACAAGACTTTGCATTGTTCAACTTTCTCTAGCAGAGGTTTTGGTGTCGATGTTTGCTCAGTTGCCGGTATGCGTCCCACTGACATTTTTCGCACCGCTGTTGGTTTTGTCCCTGTTGTCAGTTTACGCTTGGATTTCATTTTGACTGTCATATCCTCGGGTTCATCTGAAAGCCCAAAGCTGCCAGCATTGTAGCTACTTGCTAGTTTGTTTGAAAGCTTGTCCCTTTTCATTTTCTTCTGGCTCCTGTTTATGCGCCTTTGTCGTCTCACTTTTTCAAGAATTTTCTTTGCTGCAAACTTAATTCTAACACTGTCCTCTTTCTCAATGCCACAAAGGTGTCCCTTGATGGTAGTGAAAAGGTTACAGATTCTAAAATAGCAGCTCTAGATCCAGCACCTGTATTAAAATGTGCAACTGTGCTGGAAACTGCCAAAGAAATTTTTACTTTCCCACAAAATTTTATTTTGGGGCATTTGTTCCAAAGTACTCCGTTCAAACTCTCATTTTGATTTTGAGTAAACCCTTTATTACACCTTGCAAGGAGATCAACATTAGTTAGGTTATCAAAAATAGGTTTGAGCTCTGAAAGAAACACTGAGGGCAATCTTCCTTTTTCTGTGTACTGTTGTGTATTTAACAATAAACGTTAAAACTGAGAAAATGGAGCTGACAGCTATTCTCATAAATCTCTATAACAATATTATGTAAATAATTAACATATATACATGAAATATATTAGGCAACCACATTGTTTTTCTTTCTTATATTATTGCCTTTTTAGAAAGTTAAAAAAATATATGTCCTCAACCATCCTTTTATTACTCCAGCGATGATCTGGTGACTCATCTCGCCGCATAACTTCATGGTTTTTAACGAGGGTGCCGATAAGCCGCAAACGCCCGCATATATAAGGGCGAGCTCGGGCGACTTTTCGAATTAAATTGACGGTTGTCCGCCGAAACCGCCCGCACTTTCCCGAACTCGCCCGGAGCATTCCCGAAATGCAACACCTTGTAACATAAACATGGCGGACGACAGTTGAAAGCATGCGCTTGAAGAGAAAGGAGTTAATAAAGTTTATGTATAAGTTATTTATCAAGTAAATCTTATTAAAAACCATCAAAAACAGTTCTTTTAAGCACTTCGCTACCACATAGTTAGTTCATTTTAATTTTTATACTTTTTTAAATAATTCTTGGTGAATCATTGAGTGTTTTTGTGGTGAATCTTTTTTTTTGGGGGGGGCATTGTTCGGTTCTATGTGGGTTTTTTCAGGCGAATACCTGAATTTTTTTCAAAATGCCGAACTCGCGCGCACTTTTCACGGTGTATGCGGCTTATCGGCACCCTCGTGGTTTTTAGTCTATAAAATAACTTTGCAAAAATGCAGGTAAACAAAGTGGAAATTTTTCCCGGTTGAACAAAAGATGAATTAGCTAAAACGTCCTAATTTCGTGATTTACGTCTTAATTCTGTGATGTGTTTTTTTTCCAATGTGAGATACGCTAGGCTCTACATATAATACATACTAAATAATATAAAAGCTCCTACACGCAGCTTATTTCTCTTCAATTTGAAAAATCTCAACAACATAACAAATGCAAAATTCTGGACTTCATTGGCGATAAATTTGTGATGTAACCAATGATGTTGTTGTCTATAATAAAGTGAAACCTTGTGTTTACAATTATATTTGATTGATGTTAAGACTTTTGGGGTGAAGAATCATCTGAAATGACAAATTTCAAGATGATTGTATCATCATAATGGAGATACAAAATCATTAGCAACACTGGTAAAAACTTTAGAAATAGAATAAAATGGAATAAAAAATAGAATCAAAGTCTGCAGAATGAATTTCCAAAATGCACCTAATTTAGCTATAGCTAGCTATAAGTTCCTTATAATTGATGCAATCAATATGTTTTAAGCTCCAAAATGATATTAAATCAATGTAAAACCATAGTTGAAAGACTAAGATAAGGACTAAATACATACATTAAAATCCACGACAAGTAACCAGTAACCATCCAACATCCAACACATGTGAGATAAGACTCATAATGGCAGAAAAAATCAGTCAAACTTTTGTACGGAAAGCGAAATATGCGCCTTTTGCACAAAAATGAATAAACGGCGCGCCATTAAACAACTTTTCGTTCCTGAAGTTTCGTTTCCAAACACTAGCCACCTCTAGGTGTGAGTCGGTAACTTGTACAGGAATATGAAATACGTTTATCTTAAGCTAGACTTAACTACACTATAATAAATACAACATTATGAGCACTAGATCTTAAGACATTCTTTTAAAAATCAATGTCAACCCGCTTTATAAATAAAATTTTTACCGCCTCGGCTAGTTTCCCATGTAATCTCGCACCTGAATTGGCTCCGCGTAAAATATTCACCAATGTGTTCATTTTTTATTCCAAGACGAAGAAAGGCTAAACCAAACACACATTCCTGCGGATTGTGTGAAAAATGCGTATTTTTTCTTAAAATATTAACTCACATTGTGCTATTACGATCATTTGGAAATAGTGCATTTATTTTAATCACTTAATTTATTTATTTTGACTAAATTTATAAATTAAAATCTCTTATAATAATACGGAGAGTGTGTCTGTCTGTGTGTCTGTAAAAGGCAAAGTGGATGTGTTCATTTTGCTTTGATGTCGCCGAAAAATGCATGTCTAATATGTCAAATTTTCTGACGTTACGGCGCGACGTCAATAACACTACTTTAACGTCAATATCCTATATTAAATTAATGAAGCCATTACAGTGCACCTAAAACTTGGAGGCCAAATAACTTGGAAACGAGGTGGTGACGTCAATGATTTTTCACCGCGTGGGTAACTAGGGACCACCTAGGACCAATTTGGGTAATTTTCCCAAACATGGGTCCCCAAATCCGTTTCGGAATGGACGGGTTGATGACGTCATCAAAAAACCTTTAAACGGCAATATTTTCGTAACTGTTTGTCAAAAGTACATGATCCTATACCTTTTCTTGGTCAGCGTTTCAAGATCTGTACGATATGAAGGCAACGGGTATATAAATTTCGAAAGAAAAATTTTTTGTACTTTTATTAGGGACTTTGCTGACGTCAGCAAAATTTTTAAACCTTTATATCTTCTTAACCGTTCGTCAATAGCACATGATAATACACATTTTTCTTATCAGCGTTTCAATGTTTGCATATTATATTTGCATATTACAGGAAACGGATAAACTAAATTTCGCCAATTGTTTCTTTGTATATGCACTGCTGACGTCAGCAAAAATCTAAAACAACATATTTTTCCATTGTCCTTCTGCCTAAGTGGATTTCTCCACGGGCCTTTATCGAAATGTTAAATTTTCTGACGTTACGGCGCGACGTCAATATCACTACTTTAACGTCAATATCTGACAATATTTGTCTTAAGTTTCCCTGGAAACTTCTTTGGAATAATAACTCTGAATTTAATATATTGGTTTCTTCGTATAAAAATGATCGTTACACAACAAACAGAATTTTAGAACTGATAGCCAACAAACACGTGCGCATACATAAGGCATAATGTGCGCATGCGCAAAAATAAACATGACGTAATACAACATATTCCCCTTTTTTTATATAAACCGTAATTAAACTAATAAGCTCATTGTCCAAATAAACAAAATATAACGTTCAATGTTCAACCGTAATATATACATGTCTCTTTACGTTTGTTCTGTACGACGTCGAATTAAAATACCATTATCGGCTGCCATTCGTGTTGGTCGCACTACAGGTGCATTATCTTCAACCTTTTCGTCTGTAATGACAGGCAACTGTTTTTCGTTAGCAGTAACCTCGAAATTCGCGTTGATTTCCAAAGGATACAGTTTGGTCACAGGTCGTTTGATGTTAAACATGCTTTCTCCACTTCTTATTTTAACGACAGCTGCTCTAGGGATATTGTCACTACCTGTGATCAGTTCGATAATCTTTCCAAGCTTCCAGTGATTTCTTTTCGTTTGACGATTGTGTACCACAACGATGTCTCCTTCGGATATTTTCTTTTCTGATTTGCCAATAATCTGAAACTCACGCAAAGATGTTAAGTACTCACTTGACCATCGATGCCATAGATTATCGATGAGTCGTTTCATATACATCATACGTTTGGATAAGTTAACCTGATTATTTTCGTTTTCGTTCTGGTTGGTGTATACAGTTAACAAACGCCGTCCACTGAAGAGGTGTGACGGTGTAATTTCCTCTTCTATGTCGTCAGAATAATGATAACATAATGGTCGTGAGTTCACAATACCTTCAATTTCTGCCAAGATCGTTATAATAGCTCATCGCATGTAACAGTGGCGCGAAACAATATTTTACGTAATGCTCTTTTAACTGAACCAATTAACCTCTCATAAAACCCTCCCACCAGGGAGCGCCTGCGACAATGTATTTCCATTTGATTTTTAATGACAGAAGTTCTTCACTTAACTTTAGCTCTTCATTTTTAAAGCATTATCAGAAATAAATAGCTGTGGCGTGCCTCTTCTCGAAATAAACGTTTTAAACTTAGAATGAAAGCATTAGCAGACAAATCGGGTACCAGATCCAGGTGTACTGCACGAGTAGCTGCACATGTGTACAAAAACAATTTCGACTTTATGCATGTATAAAGTATAAAGGAGGCACTACATTACGGATAGCTACTACACGGTTTTCAACGAATAATGGCCATTTCTTTTTATCACCTTTGATCCAATGTACAGAATCTAATGAGTCACTCCAACACGTGACCCTCTCAACTTTTAACTCATTTGGAATGGAGTCCATAACCTTCTCCATCAGTTGGCTAAGTAATAAACAAGCCAATAATTCCATTTTTGGGATTGACAACTTTTTGATTGGTGCAACTTTCGTTTTTGCTAAAACAAAATTTCCTACAAACTGTTCTTCGCGTGTTTGACCAATGATGTAAATAACAGCTGAATAACCACCTTTACTTGCGTCACAGAAACCATGCAGATTTATGTTTGTAATGTCGTGAATATCGGTATTTGAGAAATAAAAACGTGAAATTGATGCACTAAATTGGAATAAGTCTCTGAGTTTTAGTCATTTTGATACAAGTTCATCAGAAAGTTTTTCATCCCATCCATAGTTTGATATACACAACAGTTGGAATAGAATTTTAAAGCTCATAACGATCGGTGACACGATTCCAAGCGGATCGTATATGCTGGCGATTAACTTTAAGATATTTCTTTTTGTGGGCGTGATCATAAAACTATCTTTGTAAATTTCATTTAGATCGACAGTAAAACAATCTTGATTTAAATTCCAATTGACACCCAACACTTTGCACTCCTTCGTAGATGTTCAAAAATCATCACTTTCAGTTTGATTAATCTTGTGTTGTAAATCAGGATGGTTGGTCTGCCATTTTCGTAATTGTAAACCCCCATCTAGCATGCACTGCTTCGCTTTTGTATAAAATGCAAGCAAATAGTCGATTTTGTGTCCACCACTAATTAGGTCATCCACATACAGCTCCTTTAAGAACTTGTTAACGAATGCAGCATCAATTTTTGCATAATTTTGAACATGTTTATGGATGGTAGTATTTAATAAGAATTGTGAAGAGGTACTTCCAAATATAACTCTGGTGAATCTACGAATGATGATGTTTGGATCAATGGTGTCAATATTGTCAATCCAAAGGAAACGTAATGCGTCCCGATCATTTTCTTGGACTCCAATATTTAAAAAGGCTTTCTTAATAACGCCAATTAAACCAATTTTGTTGCTTCGAAAACGTATTAAAATATCTGTTATTTGCGGTAACAAATTAGGACCAGTTTCCAAACAGTCATTAAGTGATGGTTTTCCAGGTTGTTTCGAACTTGCATCGTAGACAATTCTAACTTTTGAAGTGTCTTTGTCCTCTCTGATGACAGGGTGTGTGGTAGGTGTTGCGACAGATCAACGAGTTAGCCTTGATTTTATAACTTCTTATATTTCGTTCTTCATAATACAACCCTTTTAACTTAACTTGACAAATGCCGCTTTCTGTCTATATATATAACTAAAAATAATGTTCTAGAATGTTCTTTCCGAAGGTTCCTATTATAACAAAACAAAGGTCTATTGTTCAGTAGAGTTCGAATATCATGCGCTAAATCATTCTTCGAATGTTCTAGTTAGTTTGTTATGTCTACTCAGCGATTTGAATGTTCCAGAATAATCTCGCATTCGCGACATTCCCAACACCGAGAAAGTTGCCCGTCTATCGATTAATTATCGGGTAGCGTTTGTCCAACGATTCGGTCTCGTGCTTCTTGTGCTGGTCTTCGGCGTGGTCTATTTGTGTTAGAATGTTCTATGTCGTTGCTCTCGTTGTAATCTGCAGCCGAAGATGTTGCGTCTTGAACGTGTTGCTGTTGATTGTCATCTCGCTGGTCTTGTTGTCCCTCTCGTCCTCATCACATTCCAGTGGATACAAATGTACAATCGATCTTTGTAGTACGGTTTTTGCTTTGGCATAAGAATTCGAGCAGCTCTCTCCTCTCCGTCTTGACTTTTGATCATTTCAACAATTCGTCCAATCTTCCATGTGCCTCTTGGTGCTGCATCTTTAATTTTGTACTATGTCTTCGACTTTTGCTTCTTTTAAATTCTGTATTCGTGGCTGTTTGTTGAATCTCTGACTGCGTTCTCGAAGGTTTAATAAGTATTGATCTCTCCATATTTTCCAAAACTGTTCCAAGTGTCGATTTCCTTTCTTCCATGTTTCTAATAATTTTTTCGCGGTGGACATTTCTTCGTTCTGGTAGTTGGGGTCATCTCGGTCGTCATCTTCGTCAGCTTCTTTAAGTATCGGTGTTCCAGTTTTTGGATTCAGTGAAAGGAAATGTGCAGGTGTTAGCACTTCGTTCTCTATGTCGTTGTCTATATAAACTAGTGGTCGACTGTTGACTACTCCTTCGATTTCAGTGATGATGGTTTGTAATTGTGTTGACGTTAGATGAAGCTTACCAATGCTTTTCTTTAATGCCATCTTTGTAGTCCCGACTAGTCTTTCGTAGAACCCTCCCATCCAAGGCGAAAGTTCGATGATGTACTTCCACTTGATTCGTTTCTCACTCATATAACTGTGTACTGTTGGATCTGCCAGGATGTTCGCCCAGGCAGTATCAATTGTATTCTGAACTGTCTTAAATTGTTTCGCGTTGTCAGTGATAATCTCATCAGGTTTTCCTCTTCTTGCCACGAGTCGACGAAGTGCATCAAGAAAACATTCTGCTGACATATCTTCAACTACTTCCAGATGCACGGCCCGAACAGCTGTGCAAGTAAAGAGACAAATCCAGACTTTCTTTTGATGGCCTTCTTTCTTTACGTAGAGTGGTCCAAAGTAATCAATACCTGTATTGGTGAAAGGTGGTGACACAGTAACTCTGCTTTTCGGCAATGGTGACATCTGTTTTGCCTTGTATGGTCCTCCTTGATATCGAATGCATGTAAGACACTTCCTGAGTGTAGTTTTAACAGCAGTGCGTCCATGTGGTACCCAATATCTTTGTCGTAGCTCTGCTAGTGTATGTGCCACTCCGCCATGACATATATCTGCATGACTTTTCTTTATCAGGAGGTTTGTAAAGTGTTCTTCTCTAGGTAACAAAATAGGTGCTATTGTGTCTTCTCGTAAGCTTGAATTTTCCAATCTTCCATTAAGTCGGACAATTCCATCTCGATATATCTTCGGGTTGAGTTGGCTTTGGCTCTGCTTCTTATTTAAACTTCCATTCGACAGGTAGTGTTTCCTTTGTAGAGAACTGATCCATAGGAGTTCCGCTTCATTGAGTTCTTCAGCAGTCAATTCAGTAATCCTTTGTGGTTGTGACCTGGCTTTGTTCTTTATGTTCTTGATAAATCGATGTGCGTAGGCAGTCACTCTAAGCAGCTTGGTCAGAGAAGAGTATCTTGTTTCATCTATCCCAAATGGTGTGAGAATTGGCTTAACCTCAGGTTGTGCAGCTGTCATTTCGAAGATGATCTGTTCGTTTTCTTCTTGATCTTGACTTCCTGGATTTACGATTTCTGTGTTCCATTTGGGCCATTGACTTTGATCATGTAGCAACCATTTTGGGCCATTCCACCACAGCTTCTCTTTCTTCAACTCACTAATCGAAATTCCACGTGTCGGTAGATCTGCTGGGTTGTGCTTAGTATTGATGTAGCGGAATTCTACTTCATCCTTTTCAGTAATTTCTTTTATTCGGTTTCGAACAAACACATCGCTGTTTTCCTTTTGTTGTAGCCACTTTAGCACGCACTGTGAATCTGTCCAGAGTATCTTCTCAGTGTTCTCTAACTTCAGTTCCTTTGATATGAATCGCAGGCATCTTACCCCAATCAGTGTTGACATCAGT
Source organism: Hydractinia echinata (assembly GCA_030067915.1). Classification (NCBI taxonomy): domain Eukaryota; kingdom Metazoa; phylum Cnidaria; class Hydrozoa; order Anthoathecata; family Hydractiniidae; genus Hydractinia; species Hydractinia echinata. Next base: position 350,944 of record JASGCC010000165.1, read on the forward strand.
TCCAGTCTGGGAATCGTCAGTCGCTTCTTTGGTGCATTTCTTGCTTTGGAAAATATGAGGTTGACGTTCACTTTTCCATCAATAACTGTGCGTAAGTAGATCGCTGCTGCATATGCCTTACTTGATGCGTCACAGAATCCAATCAGCTGACTCTTTTCGCTTCCAACATACCGTGGCAGTTGAATGGTTGATAACGCCTGCAAGTGTTTTGTCAATTCTTTCCAGGTTTCTTGGTCCTTTGGCTCTAAAACATCGTCCCAACCAATATTTTTCTCCCATAGTTCTTGAAGAAATATCTTCATTTTGATCGTACCAGGCGTCAGCATTCCCAAGGGATCGTATACCGACGCTATTGTAGCCAATACTTCGCGTTTTGTTGTTCCAGGTTTGTCTGAATTGATTCTTTTTGTAGAGATCGACAATTCATCAGTGCTTGTGTTCCAAACTAAGCCAAGAACCTTCGTTATCTTTGATTTGACTTGGTCCTCAGGATCAATTTTCTTGTTCACTTCGTCTGAGTTTGTCAACCATTCCCTCAAGTTCATCGATGCATCTTTAAATAAGGCCTTTGCATTTCGGTACAAGTCAATGGCTTCCTTTTCGTTGTCTGTGCCAGAAATCATATTGTCAACGTAAATACTGTCCTTTATTTCTTCTGCTACTGGCTCATCTGTGTTCGCGATATGATTTTGAATAGTAGCACCCAGTAGGAATGGACTCGAAATTATTCCGAAAGGCAATCTTACAAATCTCCACATCTCCAAGTTATCATCAGAAACCTGTTTCTTGACGTCCTTTAACCAAAGAAATCGAGTTACATCACGATCATTTTCTTGAATTGCGATTTGTAGAAAAGCTTTCTCGATATCTGCGATTATTCCAATCTTCTTCGTCCTAAACCGAAGTAGCAATCCACACAAATCTTCCATGATGACAGGTCCTCGGTGTAAGCACTCGTTCAAGCTCTTGTTGCCTTTCTTTGTTTTTGCGGATGCATCGTAAACAATCCTCAACTTCGTTGTTGCACTGTCAGCTTTGATAACACCGTGATGTGGAATGTAATGCTTTTTGTCTGGTTGTTCACCTTCGAAGGATCAACCCTTTCCAGTACACCCTTTTCAACTTGCGATCGAATCATCTCATCATTAAGGTGAAGTAATTTAGGATCTTTTTGCAGATGTTTCATCAGGGACTTCAATCTCCCAAGGGACAATTCGTAGTTCTCTGGGAGAACAGAATCTTCGTTTCTCCACGGCCAGCTTACAAAATATCTTTTTCCATCCCTCTTCACTGTATTCTTGAACATTTCCATCGCAGCTTTGTCTGAATCCCTTTCTTCGTGTTGGTTAATGCCAATTGTTTCCATCTTCCACATATCTTCTAGGCTTGGTTCAAACGGTGATGTCACGTCTTCACTCAGCATCCTTCTGTTCGTTGACGATTGACTTTCTGTTGAGAGCACAAACAGAGCGTTTTCTTCTCGATGCCAATTTTCTCTTTCAATTCTCCCAGATATGATCCACCCAACCTTCGATTTCAATAGGTATAGGTGATCTTGTATCTTCACCTTTTCGTCTAGAATGATGTCGTCATAGTAATCATTCCCAATAAGAAGACCAAGGTTGTACGTCTCCATATTCGATGGTATTGTGTCTGCAAGTTCAAATTGTTTTGCAATCTTTCTTTTATCCTTCAAGTCCAAGGGCATTCTCTGTAGTGGTCCAGTTATTTCTTTCGTCACAGTTGCTTTGATCTTCATGTCTGCTCCAAACTTTGTCTTCAGTGTCAGCTGTACCAATGGCAGACATTTCTGACTGCGCTTCGCATTCCCAAACGTGTTGACATAAAAATTCTGCGTTTCTTTTGGCTCTAATCTTAATTGATTCGCAAGTTCTTCGGTGATGTATGTCCTCGAGCTTCCATCGTCAAAGAATATTCGTGACTTCATTCTTGTGTTTTCTCCTTGAAGTGTAACAATCGCTGTCTTCATAATGACTGTCTCTCCCACTGCTACCATTCCGCTCTCTGTTTCTTCTTCCGGTTTCTTTTTGTGATCGTTGGTTTGCTGGAATTTCGTAGGGCAGAGTGTACGATGATGCTTGTCTTTTTCTCCACAGTGTACGCAAATCTTCCCAGTCAACTTGCAGTCCCTTATTTTGTGGTTTCTTTTCATGCATCTGAGGCATCGGTCTTTAATCTGTCGTTTTCTCGATTGAATGTCCGGATATCTTTTACATTCGTCGCTCCAATGTTCACCATTGCAGAATAAACATTGTCGGCCATATCTCATTTTGCGAGTTTCATTGGACAGTAGCGATTCTCCTGTAAAGTTTCTGCTGTAGCTTGGCGATGGCGACTTGTAGGCTTCTGATTGGACTCTTGACAATTCTCTGCGTGGATTGATTTCATATTGGTTGTCTGCTACTTCTTGTGCTGTGATGTATCTCTTCAAAGCTTTCCTCAATGTTTCCACTGTCCATTCCTCTTCTTCTCCCCTTTGCTGTTCTAACCGTGCAATCACCACCCTCGGTAGTTTCGTACGAATTAGGGATATTGTTGATCTTGTGTTGGTATCTTCTCCTAACGAGTTTAGCGATCGTAAATGTTTTTCTATCTTGTCGTACGTTGCTCGTAATGAGGTCGTCTTGTTGGCGGCCGGCTGCAAATCCATTAGTTGCGTGTAGTGGTTATCGATTATCAACTGCTTGTTTCCAAATCGTTCGTGTAGGATACCAAGTGCCACCTCGTAATTCGCATTGGTCAGTTCCAGGCCGTCAATTGCCCTTAACGCTTCGTTCTCCAGCTCTGCTCTCAAATAGTTGAACTTGTCGATGGGCTGGAGAGAGGGATTTTTATGAATTGTTGCTTCGAACGCATCCCAGAAGGATTGCCATTTCAATACTTGACCTCCAAATCTTTGAAGTTCCAGCTTGGGTAGACGAACCGTAGGTACCTTTGGTGTTGGATAAAAATCATGTTGTGGCAACGTCATTTTATATGCTCGCTGGTTCTCCATATCTTTCATCTTAACTTCGGCTTGTGCCTTCTCGGAATCCCTTTCCATTTCCAATTTCATCTGCAACATCCTTTCTTCACTTCGCAATTTTTCTTTCTCCATTTCCAACTTGTATATCCGTTCCCTTTCACGCTCCTCAGCTTCCCGTCTTTTCTCCTCAGCAACAACTTCACGCTCGAGTCTTTTCTCCTCGGCTTCACGCTTCAATCTTTTCTCCTCGGCTTCACGTTCCAGTCTTTTCTCCTCGACTTCACGTTCCAGTCCTTTCTCCTCGGCTGCACGTTCCAGTCGTTTCTCTTCGTTCACGTTCCAGTCGTTTCTCTTCGGCTTCACGCTTCAGTCGTTTCTTCTTCTTCGGCTTCACGCTCCTTTTCACGCTCAAGCTGTCGTTGTTTCTTCACGCCGATGAGATGCTCCACGTCTTCCAGGATGTCTTCTGCTTCGAGCAACATATTCCGGTTTTTTCCAGATTTTTCTTCGTTCTCCTCCACAGCCGTTTCGAAATTAGCAATGTCCTTCTCGAATTGAGCGTGTCTTTTTTCTAGATGCTTCTTCAATCTTTTAAGTTCATCAATGTCATGTTCCTGCTCATCTTGAAGGTATTTCGTTATTTCGTTAATCTTTTCGCGTAATCTCTGTCTGGAATGTTCTATTCTTTTTCCTTCCATGTCTTCTGTTTACTATTTATTCGCGCTTCTTAGAAATTATAGAATAAAATGGAATTAAAAATAGAATCAAAGTCTGCAGAATGAATTTCCAAAATGCAACCTAATTTAGCTATAGCTAGCTATAGTTCCTTATAATTGATGCAATCAATATGTTTTAAGCTCCAAAATGATTTAATCAATGTAAAACCATAGCTGAAAAGACCTAAGATAAGGACCTAAATACATACATTAAATACCACGACAAGTAACAGTACCATCGCAACATCCAACACGATAAGACTCATATGGGAAAAAATCAGTCAAACTTTTGTACGGAAGCGAATATGCGCCCTTTTGCCACAAAAAATGAATAACGGCGCGCATTAAACAACTTTTCGTTCCTGAAGTTTCGTTTCCAAACACTAGCCACCTGCTAGGTGTGAGTCGGTAACTTGTACAGGAATATGAAATACGTTTATCTTAAGCTAAGACTTAACTACACTATATAAAATACAACATTATTGAGCACTAAGATCTTAAGACATTCTTTTAAAAAATCAATGTCAAGCCCACTTTATAAATAAAATCTCTTTACCGCCTCGGCTAGCTTTCCCACTGATAATCTCGCACCTGAATTGGCTAACCGCGAAAATATTCACCATGTGTTCATTTTTTTATGTCAAGACGAAGAAAGGCGCTAAACCAAACACACATTCCTGCGAGTTGTGTGTGAAAAAGTGCGTATTTTTTCTTAAAATATATTAACTCACATTGCTGGCATATTACGATCAATTTGGATAATATAGTTCCGCATTTATTTTAATCATCTTCATAGTTTTATATTAATTTTGACTAATTTATAAATTAAATCTCTTATAATGAATACGGAGAGTGTGTCTGTCTGTGTGTCTGAAGAAAGCAAAGCTGGATGTTGTTCATTTTGCTTTGATGTCGCCGAAAAATGCATGTACTAATATGTTCAAAATTTTCTGACGTTACGGCGGACTCATAACACTACCTTTAACGTCAAGTACTATATAAATTACTGAACCATTAACAGTGCACCTAAAACTTGCGGAGGCAACATAACTGAAACGGACTCGGTGGTGACGTCAATGATTTTCTCACCCGCGTGAGGTAACTAGGGACCACTAGGGACCAAATTTAGGGAATTTCCCAAACATGGTCCCAAATCCGTTTCGGAATGGACGGGTTGATGACTGTCATCAAAAAACTTTAAACGGCAATATTTTTCGTAACTGTTGTCAAAAGTACATTGATCCTATACCTTCTGTCTCAGATCGTTTCAAGATCTGAACGAATGAAGGCAACGGGTATATGAAACTCAGGATGAAAAAATTTTGCTATCTAGACTTGCTGACGTGTCTATTTCAAACCGTGTATAGTATCGCTGTATGTAACGTCGTCAAAATAGCACATGATTAATGTATCATGTTTTATTCAGCGTATTTATGTTGCATATATAATTTTGCATTATTACAGGAAAACGGATAAAACTAAATTTTCGCCATATTGTTTCTTTGTATATGCATCTGCTGACGTCAGGCAAAAATCTAAACAACATATTTTTCACATTGTCCTTTCTGCCTAAGTGGAATTTCTCCAGCGCGCCTTTATCGAAATGTTAAATTTTCGAACGTTACGGCGCGACAGTTCAATATCACTACCTTTAAACTGTACAATATCTGACAAATATTTGTTCTTAAGTTTCCCTGGAAAACTTCTTTGGGAATAATAACTACTGAATTTAATATATTGTTTCTTCACTATTAAATGATCGTTACACAACAAAACAGAAATTTTAGAAACTATAGATTACTGCCAACAAACACGTGCGCATACATAAGTGCAAAGTGCGCCATGCGCAAAAATAAACATGACGTAATACAACATATTCCCCTTTTTTTATATAAAACCGTAATTAAAACTAATAAGCTCATTGTCCAAATAAAAAAAATATAACGTTCAATGTTCAACCGTAATATATACATGTCTCTTTACGTTTGTTCTGTACGACGTCGAATTAAAAACCATTATCGGCGTGCCATTCAGTTGTTGGTCGCACTACAGGTCACATTATCTTCAAACCTTTTCGATCTGTAATGACAGGCAACTGTTTTTCTTAGCAGTAACCTCGAAATTCGCGTTGATTTCCAAAGGATACAGTTTGGTCACAGGTCGTATGATGGTTAAACATGCTTTCTCCACTTTTATTTAACGACAGCTGCTTCTAGAGGATATTGTCCACTACCTGTGATCAGTTCGAATTAATCTTTCCAAGCTTAACCAGTGATTCTCTTTCGTTTGATGATGTGTACCACAACGATGTCTCCTTCGGATATTTTCTTTTCTGATTTGCAATAATCTGAAACTCACGCAAAGATGTTAATGTACTTCACGTTGACCATCTGATGCCATAGATTATCGATGAGTCGTTTCATATTTACTCATACGTTTGGATAAGTTAACCTGATTATTTTCGTTTCGTTCTGGTTGTGATTAACTCAGTTAACAAACGCCGTCCACTGAAGAGTTGTGACGCGTTGTAATTTTCCTCTTCTATGCGTCAGAAATAATGATAACATTAAATGGTCGTGAGTTCACAATACCTTCACATTTCTGCCGAAGATCGGTTAATAGCTCTATCGCACTGTAACCAGTGGCGCGAAATACAATTTTACGTAATGCCTCTTTTAACTGAACCAATCTTAACCTCTCATAAAACCCTCCCCCACCAGGAGCGCCTGCGGACAATTGTATTTCCATTTGATTTTTTTAATGACACGAAGTTCTTCACTTAACTTTTAGCTCTTCATTTTTTAAAGCATTAATCAGCAAATAAATACTGTGGCGTGCCTCTTCTCGAAATAAAACGTTTTAATACTTAGAATGGAAAGCATTAGCAGACAAAATCGGGTACCAGATCCAGGTGTACCTGCACGAGTAGCTGCACATGTGTACAAAACAATTTAGCTTATGCATTGTATAAAGTATAAAGGATGCACTACATTACGGATAGCTACTACACGGTTTTCAACGAAATAATGCCATTTCTTTTTTACCTTTGATCCAATGTACAGAATCTAATTGAGTCACTCCACACACGTGACCCTCTCAACTTTTAACTCATTTGGAAATGGCACGTCCATAACCTTCTCCAATCAGATTGGCTAAAGTAATAAGACAAGCCAATAATTCCATTTTTGGGATTGACAACTTTTTGATTGTGCAACTTTTCGTTTTTGCTAAACAAAATTTCCTACAAAACTGTTCTTCGCGTGTTTGACAATGATTGTAAATAAACAGCTGAATACACACACCTTTTACTGCGTCACAGAAACCATGCAGATTTATATTTGTAATGTTCGTGAATATCGGTATGATTGAGAAGAAAATAAAACAGTGAATTGATGCACTTAAAGTTGGGAATAAGTCTCTGAGTTTTAGCAATTTTGATACAAGTTCATCAAGGCAATTTCATCCCATCCATATTATATACACAACAGTTGGAATAGAATTTTAAAGCTCATAACGATCGGTGACACGATTCCAAGCGGATCGTATATTGCTGGCGATTAACTTTAAGATATTGCTTTTTTGGGCGTGATCATAAAAACAATATTCTTGTTAAATTTCATTTAGATCGACAGTAAAACAATCTTTGATATTAAATTCCAATTGACACCCAACACTTTGCACTCCTTCGTAGATGTTCAAAAATACATCACTTCAGTTTGATTAATCTTGTGTTGTAAAATCAGGAGGTTGGTCTCCATTTTCGTATTGTAAACCACATCTAGCATGCACTGCTTCTGTTTTGTATTAAAATGCAAGCCAAATGATCGATTTTGTGTCCACCACTAATTAGGTCATCCACATACAGCTCCTTTAAGAACTTGTTAACGAATGCGATAGCACAATTTATTGCACTAATTTTGAACATGTTTATGGATGGTAAGTATTTAATAAGAATTGTAAGAAAGGTACTTCCAAATATAACTCTGTGAAATCTACGAATGATGATGTTTGGATCAATGGTGTCAATATTGTCAATCCAAAGGAAACGTAATGCGTCCCGATCATTTTCTTGGACTCAATATTTAAAAGGCTTTCTTCAATAAACGCCAATAAAACCAATTTTGTTGCTTCGAAAACGTATTAAAATATCTGTTATTTGCGGTAACAAATTAGGACCAGTTTCCAAACAGTCATTAAGTGATGGTTTCCAGGTTGTTTCGAACTTGCATCGTAGACAATTCTAACTTTTGAAGTGTCTTTGTTCCTCTCTGATGACAGGGTGTGTGGTAGGTGTTGCGACAGTATCAACGAGTTAGCCGATTTTTAACTTCTTATATTTCGTTCTTCATAATACAAACCCTTTAACTTAACTTGACAAAAGCTGCCGCTTTCTGTCTATATATATTACTAAAAAATAATGTTCTAGAATGTTCTTTACAGGTTCCTATATAAACAAACAAAGGTCTATTGTTCCAGTAAGAGTTCGAATATCATGCGCTTAAAATCATTCTTCGAAATGTTCTAAGTTAGTTTGTATATGTCTACTCAGCGATTTGAATTGTTCCAGAATAATCTCGCATTTCGCGACATTCCAACACCGAGAAAGTTGCCGTCTATCGATTAATTATCGGGTAGCGTTTGTCCAACGATTCGGTCTCGTGCTCTTGTGCTGGTCTTCGGCGTGGTCTAATTTGTTTAGAATGTTCTATGCGATTGCTCTCGTTGGTAATGCTGCAGCCGAAGATGTTGCGTCTTGAACGTGTTGCTGTTGGATTGTCATCTCGCTGGTCCTTGTTGTCCCTCTCGTCCTCATCACATTCCAGTGGATACAAATGTACAAATCGATCTTTGTAGTACGTTTTTTGTTTGCATAAGAAATTCGAGCAGCTCTCTCCTCTCCGTCTTGACTTTTGATCATTTCAACAATTCGTCCAATCTTCCATGTGCCTCTTGGTGCTGCATCTTTAATTTGTACTATGTCTTCGACTTTTGCTTCTTTTAAATTCTGTATTCGTGCTGTTTGTTGAAATCTCTGACTGCGTTCTCGAAGGTTTATATAAGTATTGATCTCTCCATTTTCCAAAACTGTTCCAAGTGATCGATTCCTTTCTTCCATGTTTCTAATTTTTTTCGGTGGACATTTCTTCGTTTCTGGTAGTTGGGGTCCATCTCGGTCTCATCTTCGTAGCTTCTTTAAGTATCGTGTTCCAGTTTTTGGATTCAGTGAAAGAAAGTGCAGGTGTTACACTTCGTTCATCTATGTCGTTGTCTATATAAACTAGTGGTCGACTGTTGACTACTCCTCTTCGATTTCAGTGATGAGGTTTGTAATTGTGGTTGACGTTAGTGAAGCTTACCAATGCTTTTCTTTAATGCCATTCTTTGTATCCCGACTAGTCTTTCGTAGAACCCTCCCATCCAAGGCGAAAGTCGATTGATGTACTTCCACTTGATTCGTTTCTCACTATATAACTGTGTTGTACTGTTGGATTCTGCCAGGATGTTCGCCCAGCAGGTATCAATGTATTCTGAACGTCTTAAATTGTTTCGCTGTTGTCAGTCGATTAATCTCATCAGGTTTTCCTCTCTTGCCACGATCACGACGAAGTTGCATAAGAAAACATTCTGCTGACATATCTTCAACTACTTCCAGATGCACGGCCCGAACAGCTGTGCAGAAGAGACAATCCAGATTTCTTTTGATGGCCTTCTTTCTTTACGTAGAGTGGTCAAAGTAATCAATACCTGTATTGGTGAAAGGTGGTGACACAGTAACTCTGCTTTTCGGCAATGTGACATCTGTTTTGCCTTGTATGGTCCTCCTTGATATCGAATGCATGTAAGACACTTCCTGAGTGTAGTTTTAACAGCAGTGCGTCCATGTGGTAACCCAATATCTTTGTCGTAGCTCTGCTAGTGAATGTGCCCACTCGCCATGACATATATCTGCATGACTTTTCTTATCATGGAGTTTGTAAAGTGTTCTTCTCTAGGTAACAAAATAAGTGCTATTGTGTCTTCTCTGTAAGCTTGAATTTTCCAATCTTCCATTAAGTCGGACAATTCCATCTCGATATATCTTCGGTTGAGTTGGCTTTGGCTCTGCTTCTATTTTAAAACTTCCATTCGACAGCGTAGTGTTTCCTTTGTAGAGAAACTGATCCATTAGGAGTTCCGCTTCATTGAGTTCTTCAGCAGTCAATTCAGTAATCTTTGTGGTTGTTGACCTGGCTTTGTTCTTTATGTTCTTGATAAATTCGATGTGCGTAGCAGTCACTCTAAGCAGCTTGGTCAGAGAAGAGTATCTTTGTTTCATATCCCAAATGGTGTGAGAAATTGGCTTAACCTTCAGGTTGTGCAGCTGTCATTTCGGAAGATGATTGTTCGTTTTCTTCTTGATCTGACTTCCTGATTTACGATTTCTGTGTTCCATTTGGGCCATTGACTTTGATCATGTAGCAACCATTTTGGGCCATTCCACCACAGCTTCTCTTTCTTCAACTCACTAATCGAAATTCCACGTGTCGGTAGATCTGCTGGGGTTGTGCTTAGTATTGATGTAGCGGAATTCTTACTTCATCCTTTTCAGTAATTTTTTTTTTTCGGTTTCGAACAAACACATCGCTGTTTTCCTTTTGTTGTAGCCACTTTAGCACGCACTGTGAATCTTGTCCAGGTATCTTCTCAGTGTTCTCTAACTCAGTTCCTTTGATATGATCGCAGGCATCTTACCCCAATCAGTGTTGACATCAGTTCCAGTCTGGAATCGTCAGTCGCTTCTTTGGTGCATTTTTGCTTTGGAAAATATGAGGTTGACGTTCACTTTTCCATCAATAACTGTGCGTAGAGTAGATCGCTGCTGCATATGCCTTACTGATGCGTCACAGAATCCAATCAGCTGACTCTTTTCGCTTCCAACATACCGTGGCAGTTGAATGGTTGATAACGCCTGCAAGTGTTTTGTCAATTCTTTCCAGGTTCTTGGTCCTTTGGCTCTAAAACATCGTCCCAACCAATATTTTTCTCCCATATTCTTGAAGAAGATATCTTCATTTTGATCGTACCAGGCGTCAGCATTCCCAAGGGGATCGTATACCGACGCTATTGTAGCCAATACTTCGCGTTTTGTTGTTCCAGGTTGTCTGAATTGATTCTTTTTGTAGAGATCGACAATTCATCAGTGCTTGTGTTCCAAACTAAGCCAAGAACCTTCGTTATCTTGATTTGACTTGGTCCTCAGGATCAATTTTCTTGTTCACTTTCGTCTGAGTTGTCAACCATTCCCTCAAGTTCATCGATGCATCTTTAAATAAGGCCTTTGCATTTCGGTACAAGTCAATGGCTTCCTTTTCGTTGTCTGTGCCAAAATCATATTGTCAACGTAAATACTGTCCTTTATTTCTTCTGCTACTGGCTCATCTGTGTTCGCGATATGATTTTGAATAGTACACCCAGTAGGAATGGACTCGAAATTATTCCGAAAGGCAATCTTACAAATTCCACATCTCCAAGTTATCATCAGAAACCTGTTTCTTGACGTCCTTTAACCAAAGAAATCGAGTTACAATCACGATCATTTTTCTTGAATTGCGATTTGTAAGAAAAGCTTTCTCGATATCTGCGATTATTCCAATCTTCTTCGTCCTAAACCGAAGTAGCAATCCACACAAATCTTCCATGATGACAGTCCTCGGTGTAAGCACTCGTTCAAGCTCTTGTTGCCTTTCTTTGTTTTTGCGGATGCATCGTAACAATCCTCAACTTCGTTTTGCACTGTCAGCTTTGATAACACCGTGATGTGGAATGTAATGCTTTTTGTCTGGTGTTTCACCTTCGAAGGATCAACCCTTTCCAGTACACCCTTTTTCAACTTGCGATCGAATCATCTCATCATTAAGGTGAAGTAATTTAGGATCTTTTTGCAGGTCTGTTTCATCAGGGACTTCAATCTCCCAAGGGACAATCAGTAAAACACATAAATATACTCTGCAATTCATAACGTTAGAATACTTTAAAACTATCAACAAAATCATACATCGATATTTCAGAAATAAAAATGACTATGTTATGAGTGTCAAATTTTTTCAAAAATATTAATCCAGGGGGTAAAACCGAAAAAACATGTTTTTTGAAGCTATAAAATCAGAAATTAAAAAAACTCAAAATTCATCACACTCATTGCATACTTTGCATAAAGGCACAACAAAATACAAAATTTGGTAGATTTTGCTCAAGCGGTTAGAGAATTATAACCCGCAGAATGTTTTTACCCCCAGATTTGCGAAAACCGTAGAAATGCAATAGAAAACTATAAAATGCTGTATTTTAATGAAAAATCAAGCAAATCTGTTCAAACTTTTGCACAAGCGCTATAAGAACAATATCAAGGATGCACAATATTATTAAGACTTTAAATATCCATAACAGTTCTAAAATTAAGATGTTTAGGGCATATGATAATGACCGGCAAACGCGAGAAAATTAGCAAAACAAAAAAGAAAAGAAAGAAATTACGAAAACACATTAAAATGTAACAATATATACATGTAACATTACTGTATTACTGTACTACCATATCAATGTCATATTCTTCTGCTGTGTTATATGATTTTAAAATGGGGATGGTAGTGTCATCAACAAATACAAATACAAGACTTTGCATTGTTCAACTTTCTCTAGCAGAGGTTTTGGTGTCGATGTTTGCTCAGTTGCCGGTATGCGTCCCACTGACATTTTTCGCACCGCTGTTGGTTTTGTCCCTGTTGTCAGTTTACGCTTGGATTTCATTTTGACTGTCATATCCTCGGGTTCATCTGAAAGCCCAAAGCTGCCAGCATTGTAGCTACTTGCTAGTTGTTTGAAAGCTTGTCCCTTTTCATTTTCTTCTGGCTCCTGTTTATGCGCCTTTGTCGTCTCACTTTTTCAAGAATTTTCTTTGCTGCAAACTTAATTCTAACACTGTCCTCTTTTCTCAATGCCACAAAGGTGTCCCTTGATGGTAGTGAAAAGGTTACAGATTCTAAAATAGCAGCTCTAGATCCAGCACCTGTATTAAAATGTGCAACTGTGCTGGAAACTGCCAAAGAAATTTTTACTTTCCCACAAAATTTTATTTTGGGGCATTTGTTCCAAAGTACTCCGTTCAAACTCTCATTTTGATTTTGAGTAAACCCTTTATTACACCTTGCAAGGAGATCAACATTAGTTAGGTTATCAAAAATAGGTTTGAGCTCTGAAAGAAACACTGAGGGCAATCTTCCTTTTTCTGTGTACTGTTGTGTATTTAACAATAAACGTTAAAACTGAGAAAATGGAGCTGACAGCTATTCTCATAAATCTCTATAACAATATTATGTAAATAATTAACATATATACATGAAATATATTAGGCAACCACATTGTTTTTCTTTCTTATATTTATTGCCTTTTTAGAAAGTTAAAAAAATATATGTCCTCAACCATCCTTTTATTACTCCAGCGATGATCTGGTGACTCATCTCGCCGCATAACTTCATGGTTTTTAACGAGGGTGCCGATAAGCCGCAAACGCCCGCATATATAAGGGCGAGCTCGGGCGACTTTTCGAATTAAATTGACGGTTGTCCGCCGAAACCGCCCGCACTTTCCCGAACTCGCCCGGAGCATTCCCGAAATGCAACACCTTGTAACATAAACATGGCGGACGACAGTTGAAAGCATGCGCTTGAAGAGAAAGGAGTTAATAAAGTTTATGTATAAGTTATTTATCAAGTAAATCTTATTAAAAACCATCAAAAACAGTTCTTTTAAGCACTTCGCTACCACATAGTTAGTTCATTTTAATTTTTATACTTTTTTAAATAATTCTTGGTGAATCATTGAGTGTTTTTGTGGTGAATCTTTTTTTTGGGGGGGCATTGTTCGGTTCTATGTGGGTTTTTTCAGGCGAATACCTGAATTTTTTTCAAAATGCCGAACTCGCGCGCACTTTTCACGGTGTATGCGGCTTATCGGCACCCTCGTGGTTTTTAGTCTATAAAATAACTTTGCAAAAATGCAGGTAAACAAAGTGGAAATTTTTCCCGGTTGAACAAAAGATGAATTAGCTAAAACGTCCTAATTTCGTGATTTACGTCTTAATTCTGTGATGTGTTTTTTTTCCAATGTGAGATACGCTAGGCTCTACATATAATACATACTAAATAATATAAAAGCTCCTACACGCAGCTTATTTCTCTTCAATTTGAAAAATCTCAACAACATAACAAATGCAAAATTCTGGACTTCATTGGCGATAAATTTGTGATGTAACCAATGATGTTGTTGTCTATAATAAAGTGAAACCTTGTGTTTACAATTATATTTGATTGATGTTAAGACTTTTGGGGTGAAGAATCATCTGAAATGACAAATTTCAAGATGATTGTATCATCATAATGGAGATACAAAATCATTAGCAACACTGGTAAAAACTTTAGAAATAGAATAAAATGGAATAAAAAATAGAATCAAAGTCTGCAGAATGAATTTCCAAAATGCACCTAATTTAGCTATAGCTAGCTATAAGTTCCTTATAATTGATGCAATCAATATGTTTTAAGCTCCAAAATGATATTAAATCAATGTAAAACCATAGTTGAAAGACTAAGATAAGGACTAAATACATACATTAAAATCCACGACAAGTAACCAGTAACCATCCAACATCCAACACATGTGAGATAAGACTCATAATGGCAGAAAAAATCAGTCAAACTTTTGTACGGAAAGCGAAATATGCGCCTTTTGCACAAAAATGAATAAACGGCGCGCCATTAAACAACTTTTCGTTCCTGAAGTTTCGTTTCCAAACACTAGCCACCTCTAGGTGTGAGTCGGTAACTTGTACAGGAATATGAAATACGTTTATCTTAAGCTAGACTTAACTACACTATAATAAATACAACATTATGAGCACTAGATCTTAAGACATTCTTTTAAAAATCAATGTCAACCCGCTTTATAAATAAAATTTTTACCGCCTCGGCTAGTTTCCCATGTAATCTCGCACCTGAATTGGCTCCGCGTAAATATTCACCAATGTGTTCATTTTTATTCCAGACGAAGAAAGGCTAAACCAAACACACATTCCTGCGGATTGTGTGAAAAATGCGTATTTTTTCTTAAAATATTTAACTCACATGTGCTATTACGATCATTTGGAAATAGTGCATTTATTTTAATCACTTAATTTATTTATTTTGACTAAATTTATAAATTAAAATCTCTTATAATAATACGGAGATGTGTCTGTCTGTGTGTCTGTAAAAGGCAAAGTGGATGTGTTCATTTTGCTTTGATGTCGCCGAAAATGGCATGTCTAATATGTCAAATTTTCTGACGTTACGGCGCGACGTCAATAACACTACTTTAACGTCAATATCCTATATTAAATTAATGAAGCCATTACAGTGCACCTAAAACTTGGAGGCCAAATAACTTGGAAACGAGGTGGTGACGTCAATGATTTTCACCGCGTGGGTAACTAGGACCACCTAGGACCAATTTGGGTAATTTTCCCAAACATGGGTCCCCAAATCCGTTTCGGAATGGACGGGTTTGATGACGTCATCAAAAAACCTTTTAAACGGCAATATTTTCGTAACTGTTTGTCAAAAGTACATGATTCCTATACCTTTTCTTGGTCAGCGTTTCAAGATCTGTACGATATGAAGGCAACGGGTATATAAATTTCGAAAGAAAAATTTTTTGTACTTTTATTAGGGACTTGCTGACGTCAAGCAAAATTTTAAACCTTTATATCTTCTTAACCGTTCGTCAATAGCACATGATAATACACATTTTTCTTATCAGCGTTTCAATGTTTGCATATTATATTTGCATATTACAGGAAACGGATAAACTAAATTTCGCCAATTGTTTCTTTGTATATGCACTGCTGACGTCAGCAAAAATCTAAAAACAACATATTTTTCCATTGTCCTTCTGCCTAAGTGGATTTCTCCACGGGCCTTTTATCGAAATGTTAAATTTTCTGACGTTACGGCGCGACGTCAATATCACTACTTTAACGTCAATATCTGACAATATTGTCTTAAGTTTCCCTGGAAACTTCTTTGGAATAAAACTCTGAATTAATATATTGGTTTCTTCGTATAAAAATGATCGTTACACAACAAACAGAATTTAGAACTGATAGCCAACAAACACGTGCGCATACATAAGGCATAATGTGCGCATGCGCAAAAATTAAACATGACGTAATACAACATATTCCCCTTTTTTTATATAAACCGTAATTAAACTAATAAGCTCATTGTCCAAATAAACAAAATATAACGTTCAATGTTTCAACCGTAATATATACATGTCTCTTTACGTTTGTTCTGTACGACGTCGAATTAAAATACCATTATCGGCTGCCATTCGTGTTGGTCGCACTACAGGTGCATTATCTTCAACCTTTTCGTCTGTAATGACAGGCAACTGTTTTTCGTTAGCAGTAACCTCGAAATTCGCGTTGATTTCCAAAGGATACAGTTTGGTCACAGGTCGTTTGATGTTAACATGCTTTCTCCACTTCTTATTTTAACGACAGCTGCTCTAGGGATATTGTCACTACCTGTGATTCAGTTCGATAATCTTTCCAAGCTTCCAGTGATTTCTTTTCGTTTGACGATTGTGTACCACAACGATGTCTCCTTCGGATATTTTCTTTTCTGATTTGCCAATAATCTGAAACTCACGCAAAGATGTTAAGTACTCACTTGACCATCGATGCCATAGATTATCGATGAGTCGTTTCATATACATCATACGTTTGGATAAGTTAACCTGATTATTTTCGTTTTTCGTTCTGGTTGGTGTATACAGTTAACAAACGCCGTCCACTGAAGAGGTGTGACGGTGTAATTTCCTCTTCTATGTCGTCAGAATAATGATAACATAATGGTCGTGAGTTCACAATACCTTCAATTTCTGCCAAGATCGTTATAATAGCTCATCGCATGTAACAGTGGCGCGAAACAATATTTTACGTAATGCTCTTTTAACTGAACCAATTAACCTCTCATAAAACCCTCCCCACCAGGGAGCGCCTGCGACAATGTATTTCCATTTGATTTTTAATGACAGAAGTTCTTCACTTAACTTTAGCTCTTCATTTTAAAGCATTATCAGAATAAATAGCTGTGGCGTGCCTCTTCTCGAAATAAAAACGTTTTAAACTTAGAATGAAAGCATTAGCAGACAAATCGGGTACCAGATCCAGGTGTACTGCACGAGTAGCTGCACATGTGTACAAAACAATTTCGACTTTATGCATGTATAAAGTATAAAGGAGGCACTACATTACGGATAGCTACTACACGGTTTTCAACGAATAATGGCCATTTCTTTTTATCACCTTTGATCCAATGTACAGAATCTAATGAGTCACTCCAACACGTGACCCTCTCAACTTTTAACTCATTTGGAATGGAGTCCATAACCTTCTCCATCAGTTGGCTAAGTAATAAACAAGCCAATAATTCCATTTTTGGGATTGACAACTTTTTGATTGGTGCAACTTTCGTTTTTGCTAAAACAAAATTTCCTACAAACTGTTCTTCGCGTGTTTGACCAATGATGTAAATAACAGCTGAATAACCACCTTTACTTGCGTCACAGAAACCATGCAGATTTATGTTTGTAATGTCGTGAATATCGGTATTTGAGAAATAAAAACGTGAAATTGATGCACTAAATTGGAATAAGTCTCTGAGTTTTAGTCATTTTGATACAAGTTCATCAGAAAGTTTTTCATCCCATCCATAGTTTGATATACACAACAGTTGGAATAGAATTTTAAAGCTCATAACGATCGGTGACACGATTCCAAGCGGATCGTATATGCTGGCGATTAACTTTAAGATATTTCTTTTTGTGGGCGTGATCATAAAACTATCTTTGTAAATTTCATTTAGATCGACAGTAAACAATCTTGATTTAAATTCCAATTGACACCCAACACTTTGCACTCCTTCGTAGATGTTCAAAAATCATCACTTTCAGTTTGATTAATCTTGTGTTGTAAATCAGGATGGTTGGTCTGCCATTTTCGTAATTGTAAACCCCCATCTAGCATGCACTGCTTCGCTTTTGTATAAAATGCAAGCAAATAGTCGATTTTGTGTCCACCACTAATTAGGTCATCCACATACAGCTCCTTTAAGAACTTGTTAACGAATGCAGCATCAATTTTTGCATAATTTTGAACATGTTTATGGATGGTAGTATTTAATAAGAATTGTGAAGAGGTACTTCCAAATATAACTCTGGTGAATCTACGAATGATGATGTTTGGATCAATGGTGTCAATATTGTCAATCCAAAGGAAACGTAATGCGTCCCGATCATTTTCTTGGACTCCAATATTTAAAAAGGCTTTCTTAATAACGCCAATTAAACCAATTTTGTTGCTTCGAAAACGTATTAAAATATCTGTTATTTGCGGTAACAAATTAGGACCAGTTTCCAAACAGTCATTAAGTGATGGTTTTCCAGGTTGTTTCGAACTTGCATCGTAGACAATTCTAACTTTTGAAGTGTCTTTGTCCTCTCTGATGACAGGGTGGTGTGGTAGGTGTTGCGACAGATCAACGAGTTAGCCTTGATTTTATAACTTCTTATATTTCGTTCTTCATAATACAACCCTTTTAACTTAACTTGACAAATGCCGCTTTCTGTCTATATATATACTAAAAATAATGTTCTAGAATGTTCTTTTCCGAAGGTTCCTATTATAAACAAAACAAAGGTCTATTGTTCAGTAGAGTTCGAATATCATGCGCTAAATCATTCTTCGAATGTTCTAGTTAGTTTGTTATGTCTACTCAGCGATTTGAATGTTCCAGAATAATCTCGCATTCGCGACATTCCCAACACCGAGAAAGTTGCCCGTCTATCGATTAATTATCGGGTAGCGTTTGTCCAACGATTCGGTCTCGTGCTTCTTGTGCTGGTCTTCGGCGTGGTCTATTTGTGTTAGAATGTTCTATGTCGTTGCTCTCGTTGTAATCTGCAGCCGAAGATGTTGCGTCTTGAACGTGTTGCTGTTGATTGTCATCTCGCTGGTCCTTGTTGTCCCTCTCGTCCTCATCACATTCCAGTGGATACAAATGTACAATCGATCTTTGTAGTACGTTTTTGTTTGGCATAAGAATTCGAGCAGCTCTCTCCTCTCCGTCTTGACTTTTGATCATTTCAACAATTCGTCCAATCTTCCATGTGCCTCTTGGTGCTGCATCTTTAATTTGTACTATGTCTTCGACTTTTGCTTCTTTTAAATTCTGTATTCGTGGCTGTTTGTTGAATCTCTGACTGCGTTCTCGAAGGTTTAATAAGTATTGATCTCTCCATATTTTCCAAAACTGTTCCAAGTGTCGATTTCCTTTCTTCCATGTTTCTAATAATTTTTTTCGCGGTGGACATTTCTTCGTTCTGGTAGTTGGGGTCATCTCGGTCGTCATCTTCGTCAGCTTCTTTAAGTATCGGTGTTCCAGTTTTTGGATTCAGTGAAAGGAAATGTGCAGGTGTTAGCACTTCGTTCTCTATGTCGTTGTCTATATAAACTAGTGGTCGACTGTTGACTACTCCTTCGATTTCAGTGATGATGGTTTGTAATTGTGTTGACGTTAGATGAAGCTTACCAATGCTTTTCTTTAATGCCATCTTTGTAGTCCCGACTAGTCTTTCGTAGAACCCTCCCATCCAAGGCGAAAGTTCGATGATGTACTTCCACTTGATTCGTTTCTCACTCATATAACTGTGTACTGTTGGATCTGCCAGGATGTTCGCCCAGGCAGTATCAATTGTATTCTGAACTGTCTTAAATTGTTTCGCGTTGTCAGTGATAATCTCATCAGGTTTTCCTCTTCTTGCCACGAGTCGACGAAGTGCATCAAGAAAACATTCTGCTGACATATCTTCAACTACTTCCAGATGCACGGCCCGAACAGCTGTGCAAGTAAAGAGACAAATCCAGACTTTCTTTTGATGGCCTTCTTTCTTTACGTAGAGTGGTCCAAAGTAATCAATACCTGTATTGGTGAAAGGTGGTGACACAGTAACTCTGCTTTTCGGCAATGGTGACATCTGTTTTGCCTTGTATGGTCCTCCTTGATATCGAATGCATGTAAGACACTTCCTGAGTGTAGTTTTAACAGCAGTGCGTCCATGTGGTACCCAATATCTTTGTCGTAGCTCTGCTAGTGAATGTGCCACTCCGCCATGACATATATCTGCATGACTTTTCTTTATCAGGAGGTTTGTAAAGTGTTCTTCTCTAGGTAACAAAATAGGTGCTATTGTGTCTTCTCGTAAGCTTGAATTTTCCAATCTTCCATTAAGTCGGACAATTCCATCTCGATATATCTTCGGGTTGAGTTGGCTTTGGCTCTGCTTCTTATTTAAACTTCCATTCGACAGGTAGTGTTTCCTTTGTAGAGAACTGATCCATAGGAGTTCCGCTTCATTGAGTTCTTCAGCAGTCAATTCAGTAATCCTTTGTGGTTGTGACCTGGCTTTGTTCTTTATGTTCTTGATAAATCGATGTGCGTAGGCAGTCACTCTAAGCAGCTTGGTCAGAGAAGAGTATCTTGTTTCATCTATCCCAAATGGTGTGAGAATTGGCTTAACCTCAGGTTGTGCAGCTGTCATTTCGAAGATGATCTGTTCGTTTTCTTCTTGATCTTGACTTCCTGGATTTACGATTTCTGTGTTCCATTTGGGCCATTGACTTTGATCATGTAGCAACCATTTTGGGCCATTCCACCACAGCTTCTCTTTCTTCAACTCACTAATCGAAATTCCACGTGTCGGTAGATCTGCTGGGTTGTGCTTAGTATTGATGTAGCGGAATTCTACTTCATCCTTTTCAGTAATTTCTTTTATTCGGTTTCGAACAAACACATCGCTGTTTTCCTTTTGTTGTAGCCACTTTAGCACGCACTGTGAATCTGTCCAGAGTATCTTCTCAGTGTTCTCTAACTTCAGTTCCTTTGATATGAATCGCAGGCATCTTACCCCAATCAGTGTTGACATCAGTTCCAGTCTGGGAATCGTCAGTCGCTTCTTTGGTGCATTTCTTGCTTTGGAAAATATGAGGTTGACGTTCACTTTTCCATCAATAACTGTGCGTAAGTAGATCGCTGCTGCATATGCCTTACTTGATGCGTCACAGAATCCAATCAGCTGACTCTTTTCGCTTCCAACATACCGTGGCAGTTGAATGGTTGATAACGCCTGCAAGTGTTTTGTCAATTCTTTCCAGGTTTCTTGGTCCTTTGGCTCTAAAACATCGTCCCAACCAATATTTTTCTCCCATAGTTCTTGAAGAAATATCTTCATTTTGATCGTACCCAGGCGTCAGCATTCCCAAGGGATCGTATACCGACGCTATTGTAGCCAATACTTCGCGTTTTGTTGTTCCAGGTTTGTCTGAATTGATTCTTTTTGTAGAGATCGACAATTCATCAGTGCTTGTGTTCCAAACTAAGCCAAGAACCTTC
This sequence comes from Hydractinia echinata, assembly GCA_030067915.1. Classification (NCBI taxonomy): domain Eukaryota; kingdom Metazoa; phylum Cnidaria; class Hydrozoa; order Anthoathecata; family Hydractiniidae; genus Hydractinia; species Hydractinia echinata. Next base: position 372,174 of record JASGCC010000165.1, read on the forward strand.
GTTATCTTTGATTTGACTTGGTCCTCAGGATCAATTTTCTTGTTCACTTCGTCTGAGTTTGTCAACCATTCCCTCAAGTTCATCGATGCATCTTTAAATAAGGCCTTTGCATTTCGGTACAAGTCAATGGCTTCCTTTTCGTTGTCTGTGCCAGAAATCATATTGTCAACGTAAATACTGTCCTTTATTTCTTCTGCTACTGGCTCATCTGTGTTCGCGATATGATGTTGAATAGTAGCACCCAGTAGGAATGGACTCGAAATTATTCCGAAAGGCAATCTTACAAATCTCCACATCTCCAAGTTATCATCAGAAACCTGTTTCTTGACGTCCTTTAACCAAAGAAATCGAGTTACATCACGATCATTTTCTTGAATTGCGATTTGTAGAAAAGCTTTCTCGATATCTGCGATTATTCCAATCTTCTTCGTCCTAAACCGAAGTAGCAATCCACACAAATCTTCCATGATGACAGGTCCTCGGTGTAAGCACTCGTTCAAGCTCTTGTTGCCTTTCTTTGTTTTTGCGGATGCATCGTAAACAATCCTCAACTTCGTTGTTGCAACTGTCAGCTTTGATAACACCGTGATGTGGAATGTAATGCTTTTTGTCTGGTTGTTCACCTTCGAAGGATCAACCCTTTCCAGTACACCCTTTTCAACTTGCGATCGAATCATCTCATCATTAAGGTGAAGTAATTTAGGATCTTTTTGCAGATGTTTCATCAGGGACTTCAATCTCCCAAGGGACAATTCGTAGTTCTCTGGGAGAACAGAATCTTCGTTTCTCCACGGCCAGCTTACAAAATATCTTTTTCCATCCCTCTTCACTGTATTCTTGAACATTTCCATCGCAGCTTTGTCTGAATCCCTTTCTTCGTGTTGGTTAATGCCAATTGTTTCCATCTTCCACATATCTTCTAGGCTTGGTTCAAACGGTGATGTCACGTCTTCACTCAGCATCCTTCTGTTCGTTGACGATTGACTTTCTGTTGAGAGCACAAACAGAGCGTTTTCTTCTCGATGCCAATTTTCTCTTTCAATTCTCCCAGATATGATCCACCCAACCTTCGATTTCAATAGGTATAGGTGATCTTGTATCTTCACCTTTTCGTCTAGAATGATGTCGTCATAGTAATCATTCCCAATAAGAAGACCAAGGTTGTACGTCTCCATATTCGATGGTATTGTGTCTGCAAGTTCAAATTGTTTTGCAATCTTTCTTTTATCCTTCAAGTCCAAGGGCATTCTCTGTAGTGGTCCAGTTATTTCTTTCGTCACAGTTGCTTTGATCTTCATGTCTGCTCCAAACTTTGTCTTCAGTGTCAGCTGTACCAATGGCAGACATTTCTGACTGCGCTTCGCATTCCCAAACGTGTTGACATAAAAATTCTGCGTTTCTTTTGGCTCTAATCTTAATTGATTCGCAAGTTCTTCGGTGATGTATGTCCTCGAGCTTCCATCGTCAAAGAATATTCGTGACTTCATTCTTGTGTTTTTCTCCTTGAAGTGTAACAATCGCTGTCTTCATAATGACTGTCTCTCCCACTGCTACCATTCCGCTCTCTGTTTCTTCTTCCGGTTTCTTTTTGTGATCGTTGGTTTGCTGGAATTTCGTAGGGCAGAGTGTACGATGATGCTTGTCTTTTTCTCCACAGTGTACGCAAATCTTCCCAGTCAACTTGCAGTCCCTTATTTTGTGGTTTCTTTTCATGCATCTGAGGCATCGGTCTTTAATCTGTCGTTTTCTCGATTGAATGTCCGGATATCTTTTACATTCGTCGCTCCAATGTTCACCATTGCAGAATAAACATTGTCGGCCATATCTCATTTTGCGAGTTTCATTGGACAGTAGCGATTCTCCTGTAAAGTTTCTGCTGTAGCTTGGCGATGGCGACTTGTAGGCTTCTGATTGGACTCTTGACAATTCTCTGCGTGGATTGATTTCATATTGGTTGTCTGCTACTTCTTGTGCTGTGATGTATCTCTTCAAAGCTTTCCTCAATGTTTCCACTGTCCATTCCTCTTCTTCTCCCCTTTGCTGTTCTAACCGTGCAAGCACCACCCTCGGTAGTTTCGTACGAATTAGGGATATTGTTGATCTTGTGTTGGTATCTTCTCCTAACGAGTTTAGCGATCGTAAATGTTTTTCTATCTTGTCGTACGTTGCTCGTAATGAGGTCGTCTTGTTGGCGGCCGGCTGCAAATCCATTAGTTGCGTGTAGTGGTTATCGATTATCAACTGCTTGTTTCCAAATCGTTCGTGTAGGATACCAAGTGCCACCTCGTAATTCGCATTGGTCAGTTCCAGGCCGTCAATTGCCCTTAACGCTTCGTTCTCCAGCTCTGCTCTCAAATAGTTGAACTTGTCGATGGGCTGGAGAGAGGGATTTTTATGAATTGTTGCTTCGAACGCATCCCAGAAGGATTGCCATTTCAATACTTGACCTCCAAATCTTTGAAGTTCCAGCTTGGGTAGACGAACCGTAGGTACCTTTGGTGTTGGATAAAAATCATGTTGTGGCAACGTCATTTTATATGCTCGCTGGTTCTCCATATCTTTCATCTTAACTTCGGCTTGTGCCTTCTCGGAATCCCTTTCCATTTCCAATTTCATCTGCAACATCCTTTCTTCACTTCGCAATTTTTCTTTCTCCATTTCCAACTTGTATATCCGTTCCCTTTCACGCTCCTCAGCTTCCCGTCTTTTCTCCTCAGCAACAACTTCACGCTCGAGTCTTTTCTCCTCGGCTTCACGCTTCAATCTTTTCTCCTCGGCTTCACGTTCCAGTCTTTTCTCCTCGACTTCACGTTCCAGTCCTTTCTCCTCGGCTGCACGTTCCAGTCGTTTCTCTTCGGCTTCACGTTCCAGTCGTTTCTCTTCGGCTTCACGCTGCAGTCGTTTCTCTTCGGCTTCACGCTCCTTTTCACGCTCAAGCTGTCGTTGTTTCTTCACGCCGATGAGATGCTCCACGTCTTCCAGGATGTCTTCTGCTTCGAGCAACATATTCCGGTTTTTTCCAGATTTTTCTTCGTTCTCCTCCACAGCCGTTTCGAAATTAGCAATGTCCTTCTCGAATTGAGCGTGTCTTTTTTCTAGATGCTTCTTCAATCTTTTAAGTTCATCAATGTCATGTTCCTGCTCATCTTGAAGGTATTTCGTTATTTCGTTAATCTTTTCGCGTAATCTCTGTCTGGAATGTTCTATTCTTTTTCCTTCCATGTCTTCTGTTTACTATTTATTCGCGCTTCTAGAATCTTCTTTGATCACAGTTCTTTGATTTGATGATCTTTGTGAATGATTAATTGCACGTCGTCATTTGATCTCAAGTTCGAGATTCTTGTACATAATTAATGAATTGTATCGTTTACGTTGTGTTGATGTAAATGTTTTTTGTTATGATTCTTCGTCTTTTCGAGTGTCTATGATAACGTAATTTCCAATTCGTGATTCGTATCTCGTTCCTTCTTATTCGTTCTCCTTTTCGTCTTTCTTTGCTAACTCGCTATCTTCCAACTACCCTCTGCTACCAAATGTTGCGACAGATCAACGAGTTAGCCTTGATTTTATAACTTCTTATATTTCGTTCTTCATAATACAACCCTTTTAACTTAACTTGACAAATGCCGTTTTCTGTCTATATATATACTAAAAATAATGTTCTAGAATGTTCTTTTCCGAAGGTTCCTATTATAAACAAAACAAAGGTCTATTGTTCAGTAGAGTTCGAATATCATGCGCTAAATCATTCTTCGAATGTTCTAGTTAGTTTGTTATGTCTACTCAGCGCTTTGAATGTTCCAGAATAATCTCGCATTCGCGACAGTAGGTAGTGTACGTGACCAGGAATGGCAATGTGGACTGCAGGAATTTGTTCGATAATTCCTTCTTTTTCTTGATCTTTGATTATATTATCATATTCTTTTAACAATTCAGGAGTTTTTTTTAATCTTCTTATTAACGCGAATAAGCGATTTTTGCTGTGGATATAATTATCGGGTAGGATACCATGTGACTGTTTCCATGGTAACGGAACTTCATACCTTTTTCCTTTGAATGTGGTCTGATTCTCTATATAATTCAGAAGGTCAGAATTGTGAATTTGCTGAGGCTTCTCTTTTGATTCTGGGCTGACACCTGTTAACTCAATTTCCCAAAATTTATCAAATGATTGCGCGAGATTTGTAAGAGGTTCAGAATCATCAGTTATGCACGACACCTTCATTACGTGACTACTAGATAGATTGACGTTAACTCGATCAAAGGGATTTTGAAGCACCCATTGGTCCGTTTAATACCCAGCCAAGGGTTGTTTCGATTGCGACAGGTCCACTTGTTCCTCGTTTGATAGATCCGGACAAAAAATTCCAGTAGTAATTCGCACCAATTAAAATATCGACATCTAAATCATCTTGGTTGTTATTGGTGTCGGCTAGATCGAGATTTTTTATGTGTGGGTATTGGTCTCTGGCTAAATCGATTGTTTGGTTTGCTAATGGAGAACAAATAATAGGTACGACCACTGCTTCAATGTTGTGATATGATTTACAATTAACTCCGTGAATTTTTAATGCTACGACGTCTAAAATTTGTAAGGTATGTTCCGTGGTTCCGAACGCTTTGACCATAATTTTTTCTTTTCTAACTGTGGGAAGCTTAAGTTAGTTACGTAATTTTTCAGATATAAACGTTTGCTGGGAGCAATTATCAAACAGAACTCTCCCCATCAGAGCTTTTTCGGTTAAACCAGTGGATGAAAGCCACGCTTTTGCTGTTTGAAGGAGAGTGTGACCGCTGTTATTGTTAATGAGCATTGCCGTAGCGCCAGGTGTTTCTGTTTCTTTGCGATCACGAGATTCTTGTTGTTGATCTTTTTGATCTTTTGATTGATGCTCTGAATTATTTTTAAACACTTTTCTTTCGCAAATCGATATGCGGTGCTTTCCACCGCACGAATAACATTTTGAATCTTTTTGACAATTTTTAATAAAATGTCCAGTACGTAAACAATTAAAACATTTATTTTTTTGTTGAAGAATAGATTTTCTTGCAGAAACTTCTGTAACAATTTTACATTGATTTGAAGGATGAGCCGCTTTACAATAACAACATGTGATCTTCGAAGGACCGCCCACAAAGAATGTTGAAGAAGAGTAATTTTCTTTGAAATCATTTTGAGCATTGTTGTTTGACGACATGAAAAAACATTTTTCTCTTGACGTTAATTCGTTTTTAAAGGTATCTAACAATTTATTAAGTTCCCATTTTCCTGCAGGCATCATTCTTGAAATATTTAATCTGAAGTCGTCTGGGAGTTTACTCATGATAACAGATATTAAAATTGGGCCATAATGTTCCGGATTGATGTCAAAATTTTGGAGATTTCGAGCATGGATTTCGATCGTGTCGTAAACATTTCTCAACTCTAGGATGTTATGAGAGGATGGCACGGAAGGGAGAGCTAGCAAGGCATCCATATTAGCGGTTATTATTATTTGTGGGTCACCAAATCGATCTTTCAAAATTTTTATTGCGTCTTGGTAATTTTCTGATGATAATGTTAATCCTTTTAAAGAGTTAGCTGCGCTTTTGTCCAAAAGTGAATTAAGATAATTAAATTTAGTGACGTCGTCTAATTTGGTGTTTTTGTGAATTGCACTGTCAAAACTGTCCCAAAATGTCTGAAAATTAAGAGGGTTGCCATCAAAATGTTTCAACTCGATTCGTGGTAATTTAGCGAAATTAGAAGCTGTTTCTACTGACCTGGACGATACGGTGTGTTCCTTTTCTTCATGTTTATGCAACCACTGGTCTATTCTTATCATTATTTCCTGAATTCCACTTTGAAAATCGCTATCATTAAAGATTTCTTCCTCGACTTCATCGTCGTCGGTTAGTTTATCCAAGATGTTTTCATGCAAATTTTTCAGAGTGTCAATCTTACTTGCTAAAGTATTCTTATGTGTTAAAGGCGCGTAATCACCCTGTAGGCAACTTTTTTTAGAGGTGCCTATTTTATTTTAAAAATTGAAAGATATACATAAGAAAACATTATCCTGAAAATTTTATTGAAAACTGACAACCAGAACAGGTTCAAATGTTTCATAGAAATAACAAACTCACCCCAATTTCTCTTCGCCTACAGAACCGCCATTGCATTTCATTGCACGAATCATGCAATAATAAACGCACGGCAAAATCGATCACATGGTTGCTGGATTCATGCCATTACAGAAAAAATAATGACGAATCATGCAATAATAAACGCACGGCAAAATCGATCACATGGTTGCTGGATTCATGCCATTACAGAAAAAATAATGAATGAGGGAGAGTATCCGTAGCTGTGTTTCCATCGTAATGCTTTTATAAATGTATCCACAAAGTTCCGAACATGATAAATCAGATAAATCAATCGAAGTTTCTGTGTTATTCTTTATTATTTAAACGTTTTAACTTACTGAAAACAGACTTCTTTGTAACACTGACCACTTCTTGTTGTTGTTTCTGAAGACAGCTTCGCCTCGCTAGCTGTCTTACTTTTTGATTATTTTCCTTTGTTCAAACAGTTAGTCGTTTCCTTATGGAGACAGTATCAGATCTAGACAATTAGAATACCTAAATTTTCAGAATTTCCCCTTTCATGCTCTAAATTTAATTATCTCCATAGTGCTTCACCTATCTTCAACTATCACAATGAGCATTCTCCCCCGTTAGGTTTTTTGGCTTATAATATGCAGTAATCCCGGTCATGCTGATAAAAAAAGAAAGAGCGTGATAAGCATTAATTATCATAATTAATAACCACGAGGCAATGATGTGATTTCTTCTTTCTGTTTTGTTTTGTCTGGTCTCCAAAAACAATGACGAATAGAATAGAAGAAAATTAAATCTAAGTGGAGAAAGTGATACGGATGTTTTTACGCGCGGCCACTTTTTTAAACAGAACCAAAATTTCTTTCCATTTTTTGATGCCATGTTTTGCAAAGAAAAAACAAGCCAAAAAGAACGGCATATGAGAAAAGTGAGACCCGATACCCTATGTGATACCCGAGACCCGATACCCGAGACCCAATACCCTGATACCGATACCCGAGACCCGAGACCCTGATTTTTTTTATTTATTAATTTTTCTCGGCGATGTTTTATTTTAATAAAAATTCTAATTTTTTCTCATTATTTTCTTGTTTTTTCAACCTAACATATCAGAGATGATATGTTGGTTTATTCGAAGCAAGACGTACGTTCATCAAAGTATTTGGCGATACATATTATGTGAAAAATGATAAAAACAACCATTCACAGTTGGAATGAACAAAGAAAAACATTTTACCGTTATCGCAGCCTACTATTGTTTCAACGACTTCACAGACACATACTTCATATTCAACGCAACCAATATATTATCTGCATACAAGCATCTTCAATACTACCATCAACGCAACCTATTCCACCTTAAACAACAGTTAATAAACCAGCACCACCTGTGCCAACAGATAATGATTATGTCTTGTTCTCCTTCCCAACTACGCCCACAAGAGTGTATCAACTTGCTATGGTTGTGGAGGAAATTTTGGACAATATACAAAATTTAATCGTGGTTTCGGAAAACCAAAAGGAGTTATTTCGACCCTACAACGAAAAAACAAACATACTCTAATGAATTTAAAAAGTCTACTATCACTTCAATCATGTTTGAGCAGACAAAATAAATTTTTTTATGCTAGTTTCATTGTAGTTTTTGGCGATATAAAACCATTGTTGCAACATATTTGCATATTACGTGCAACAAATATTTCCATATAACGAAGAAATATACATATCAAAATGTGTTTTTATCAAAATGTGTTTTTATCATCGTTTATATTAAAAAATAATAATAATAATAATATAATAAAAATATCAGGGTATCGGGTCTCGGGTATCGGTATCAGGGTATTGGGTCTCGGGTCTCGGATCTCGGGTATCACATAGGGTATCGGGTCTCACTTTTCTCATATGCCAAAAAGAACAGCATGGTGAACGGAGCCTACCATATTGGCGATTTTATCGAACTCCATCTCAGAGCTCATTTAAAGTTAAGGCCGTTTGTTTACCTACGGTTTCACACGAACATTTTGCGACGGCCCGCTTATTAGACAAGAATAAGAGATCAACAAGATCGTTAAATATGGCGGCTGGAAAAAAACCCAATAAATTCAAGATATTAAAGTACCATTATTTCCATTTCTAGTACGTTTTACATCCTCAAATTTTCAGGAAAGTCATAACTCCGTCTGAACTTTGAAATAAATAAATAAAATGTATATGTTAATTTTTTTTGATTAGGGTGATTACGCGCCTTTAAAAACTTGATTTTCAGTTCGGCCAATTCTTCAGCGGTATTTGAGACGATGTTAAGTAAGTCCTCAACTTGTTTGATAATTTTCGATGTGTAACCACGATGACCTTTACGTTGATTTTTTAGTAATGTTAACTCCACCATAATTAATAACGATGTAAATAAAACCTTGAACTTTGAACGACTGAATAATATTAATTAATGTTTTGAATGCGAACTTTTAAATAATCCCGGGTCTCGGCACCATATGACAATATTTGTCTTAAGTTTCCCTGGAAACTTCTTTGGAATAATAACTCTGAATTTAATATATTGGTTTCTTCGTATAAAAATGATCGTTACACAACAAACAGAATTTTAGAACTGATAGCCAACAAACACGTGCGCATACATAAGGCATAATGTGCGCATGCGCAAAAATAAACATGACGTAATACAACAATATCCAACCTCGTCCCCAGGGCATCTTGTATCTTTTCTGACCCCGGGACGGCGATACGAACATGGTCCTGGAGGAGGCTGGTCCGATATGAAACCTGATTGGCGCGGATATGTCACATAATTATTGCGTCATACAAAACATTTTGGTGAGGCGGCGAGTCTGTGACGAACAGGAGGAAGATGTTCGTATTAAAATGGCGGAGGAGCTGTATCAGTATCATGTTTTTTCAAAGTGAAAATTTAATAAAAAGCATTACTAAGCAATGCGAGTATAAAATAAGACATCATAAAGTAATACTGCTTACATAGAAATATTTCAATAGCTGGGAAATTTTAATAAAACTAGAATTAGAAAAGTAGCTAGCTAGCACACTATACCTAGGTAGCAAACTATCAAGATAAAAACAAAAGAAAGAAACTCAACTTGTTTCCAAGTGGCCAGGTTTAATTTGCAGCTTTATGTAAAGAATGACGTTGCATAAAATTGCCGCCCATGTCCTTTATAGACAAAATAATTTTGCACAAAATATCGAAAATGTTTTTTTTACAAATATATGTATCATTACGTTTTAAATTATATCAGGTTGTTATTAGTGGGCATGTTTTACTACTTTATATGCTTTGGTTACCATAAAAAATATAAAAAGCCAGTAGGTTAACCGTCGGAGCCATTTTATCATTGACTGACATTTACCCGGCCCAATTCAAGAAAATTCCAAGTGCAATAACTTCGGTGAAAAAATAAAGTTATTGACTTGAAACTTGTTATGGAGTACTTTTAGACCAATCCGATATTATTTTTATTTACACAGCCATTTTGAGGAAGGGAAAAAGGTAGGAAGATGTTCTTAAACTGATTCTTACTAGGCCTTCTTTAACACGCTATGAAGAAATTTCAGAAAATCGAACTCAATAAAATTTCAAGTCACACTTTGATTGAGCGCTCAATCTGGCATATGGTTAAATCCAGGATGTACTGAAGATAGTGGTAGATATTGAACAGCATATTATCTCAAGAGTTTTAATACTAATTACAAAGCAGTGAACATAAAAAAATAACAGAAAAGTCTAAACCGGGTATATAGTATATATAACGTCCCATAACTTCAGTAAAAATTAAAATATCGACTTGAGATTTGGTATGATATGGTTTTAGATTGGTTTGATAAAATTGAGCCAAAAAATAGTTCTATTATCATCATACTTTCTGAATTTAAGAATTTAGCCCTTTTCAGAGACGCCGATAAGCCGTTTTTGACAGCATATCAATTTTGACTAAGATACGGGTTCAGAAAATTTTAAATGCTATTCTAACCTCAGAAGTAGGTCAGATATAAGATTTAACCTAAAATTATGCCAGTAAACGAAAATTTAGTTGCAAAGAATATCTTTTTGCTGATATATTTTTGTGATTGGATGCTCTTATGAGAATCTATATAATAATACGCTTGTGTGAGTAACCATGTGAGTCCACGACACGCAAAGTATGGGTCACTTTCTTACGACGTGGCGTTACGCTAAAATTTACCAAGTTAAAAAAAACACGAATCAGGGGGTTACTATTTAAACATTTAGTTCTGTTTTTCATTATTTTAAGAAAGAACTCTCTTTTTTATTTTATCAAAACTAATTTATTTTTTTTAAAGTTCTTATTTGATATTTTTTGTTTAGTTTTAAAAGCCCCACGGGATCGTTATAAATAGAATAATTTAACTTTTCCCCCGGGTTACTATGTGCACGCCGTATCTAAGGGACACAAGTTGTTATCAACTGTAAAAAGAAACCCGAAGCAAAGAAGGCTGTCTCTTTTTCAAAGTAATCCTGAAAAATGTTATTTCAAACAATGTTTACTCATCATGAGGTTAGATTAAAGCTTATTTGTTTCTTCTATATTTTCCATTTTTGTGTTCTGGGACCGAGGTTGCTTTCTTCTTAAAAAAACTATCGAATTCGAATGATATTTCGAATCTAAAATGTAAAAAAACAAAACTGTTGAAGAGCGGTGGTTTTGTTTTTGAGCGAGTATGAAAAGTTTATGCTGTTGTCAGAAATGTTTTTTTAAAAAAGAAGAAAAACGTACGATGATATAACGTTAAAAAGAGAGCTGATTGAAAATGTATCAGACAATTGTAGCCAGCTATAGATTTTCAATTTGTTTTCTTTTGTGATGAAGCGAAGTTTAGTATTCAAAGTAAAACACTAATTGAACTTTCATCGAGAGAACGCTAGCAAGCTACCTACTGACGAGAAAGGGAAAGAAAAGCAGGTGTGTTGTTTAGTAGATAAATGAATTTGGGCGTATAACGATTATTTAGCCTTTTTTTTTAGACCTAAATTTTCCTAAAGTTTCTTGTTGTGTCTTCAGCCAGAAAATATATTCTTTAAGCACATATTTCGCAAGAATATACTCTGAAAAAATGAGTCAGAAGTTTAGAAAATCTTAAGAATATGTCTAAGCTTGATAGTTTGTTTGAAATGAATGACGCACAAAATTGTTTAGAAGTTTAGTTTTTTTAACGAACTGAACTTTTCGAACCAATGGGCCGTTACATGTAGTAGAAATTGCCATTATCTAGATATAGTAACTTACAGCATGCCTTATTTTATTAAGGCATTATATATTTTCAGGCCATAGTCATGCTAAGAACATATTAAGAATAATGAGGATAGCATTTGTCAAAATAGTTCAGAACATCGAGGCTGAAACTAAAACACAATATTCTTATAAAAACTATTCTTATAATTTACATAAACCGTAAAAAATAATTTTTCCGTTGTTACTGTTTTTAACACTACAGACTGTGAAATTCAGTGTTGATGTCGTTATCAAAAACCTAAAACCTAAAATCTAAACTTAAATCAATGTTTACATCTGTTACGATGTTACGATCGTTCGAAATATATTCGATTCTTAAATTCGAAAACACTGCATTGTTATCTTCTTTGATGTTATGCGTGATTCTCTTGATTATAAGTTTGGGTCTGTTCTGTTAATATTTTGGATTGAAATATTTCGGTAGATATACAATATACCAAATGATTCAAGTTTTTATTTTTCTCTTTTATGTGTTTCAACTACTAATTATAATTTGTTGTATTTTGAGTATAACTTTGGAAGGGCAGCCGTATGCAATAGATTGAATAGCTGATTTTGTATGAATTAACGAAAAATGTTGGATTTTTTTTAACGTCTGGTTTCCCTTTCTCCCTGGTGTATTTCTGGAATGATAAGCCAAGTATATAGTTTTAGTAGATTTAGCTTTTTACGTAACGGTTGTTAGACACCTTTGATTTTTTTGGACATTTTCCATTTTTATTTTATATATATATATATTTTTTTCGCACATGCTTATATTTTTAGACGTTTTGTTTCTGCGGTTATAAACATAGAATAATGCAGATTGTGAGCAACCTCGATCCCAGGGCTTTTTTCTTTTTTTGCCATCCCGTTGCAAAAGAGACAAAAAGCCCGGGGTCGAGGTTGAAATGTGAGTTTTGAAAATTCAAATTACTGTGTTGTATGTTTTTGTTTTTTATCCCTTACATCAGTTTAATGAGAGATTCAATGGATTCTTCCACGGGAATTCAGATAACTGTTAATTTCTTATATTTTGTGTAAAACTTTAAAAGGGTTGCTGTATGCAATAGACTGAATATCTGATTTTGGTATGACGTGTTACAAACTGTACTGTGTGGAAATTTTGTAATAACTTTTTTTGTATAACTCACCTGGCAAAATATGTTGCGTTTTTTAAATGTCTGATATACTTTTTTCCCTGGCGTACTTCTGGCATGGCAATGCAAGTATAAATTTTAGCAGATTTCGCTTTTTAAGTAACGGTTGTTAGCAACCTCGTTCCCAGGGCAATTTTTCGCCGTCCGTGATTGTCAGAAAGAGAAAAATGGGCCTGGAGACGAGGTTGGGTTGTTAGACGCCTTTGATTTTGTTATTTTGCATTTTGCTCTTTTTTTTTTGTTGCACCTGCTTATATTTTCAACGTTTTGGTTTCAACGGGTATAAATATAAAGTAATGCAGACTGTGAGCAACCTCGACCCCAGGGCTTTTTCTCTCTTTTTTCCGTCCCGTTATAAAAAAGAGACAAAGGGCCGAGGTTGGATTGTAAGTTTTAAATATCCAAATTACCATGCTGTATGTTTTTGTTTCATGGAGACATTTAGTGAGATGTATTTTGAAATGCTTTGGTAAACTTCTTTCCGAATAATTTTCGCATTGTCAGAGGGTCAGAGCAAGTAATTTTAGTAGATTTAGATTTTAAATGTCACATATATACTGCAGTTGTTGGACACCTTCAATTTTTTGGTCATTTATATAATAATGCAGATTGTAAGATTCGCACTGCTGTATTGTTTGCTTTTTGATGGTATATCTGTTCTATGAATACACCTTTACGATAATTCGGGAAAACTAACACTCCATCGCAGCTTATTTTGCGATCGGAGGAGGTAAACATCACACTTTTATAAGAGTTTATTAAGGAGAAAACACGTTTTTTCGTGATAACTTTTCTTGCCGCGTTTTGTTTTTAATGAAAAGTACACATAAGTTGTATCTTATTATTATTAACGTTTCCTGAAAATTTGAAAGAAATTGATAAGACGGAAGTTAAAAAACTGGAGAAAACACGCTTTCGTCTCTAACAAACTCTCATAAAAACACGATTTTTACCTCCTTTTTTCCGATATTGTAAAACGATGGAGAGCCATAGGAACGCATGTACAATTGAATTATCGTAAAGGTGTATTAAATGAGAAATTCAGTGGATTCTTCCACGGGAATTCGGCTAGTCTTATATATTAATTCCCTTGCGTGAGTAAAACTGTGAGTCCACGACATGGAAATCACGGGTCACTTTCTTATGACGTGGCTGTACGCTAAAATTTAACTAAAAAAATAAGTAAGCCACCAAATGAGAAAACAGGGGGTCCATTTGTCATTTATGCTACAGCGCGGTTCTCGGTCGTTACGGTTAAAATAATTTAATTTTACCCCCGGTTTACCATGTGCGCGCCGTATCTCACGGAAACAAGTTGTTTATCAACTGAAAAAAGAAAACCGAAGCGGAGAAGGTCGTCTGTTTTTCAAATTTATCCTGAAAAAATTATTTCAAACAAAGCATGCCAATGTTTACTCATCATGAGGTTAGCTTAAAGCTTATGTTTTTCTATATTTTCCATTTCTGTGTTCTGGGACCGAGGTTGTATCGCATTCGAATATGAATGTAATTCGAATCTAAAATGTAAAAAACAAACTGTTGTTGTCGAACGAATTAATGTTGTCATAAATATTTTTTAAGACGAATAAAAACGTACGATGATATAACATCACAAAAAGAATTGATTGGAAATGCATCAGACAATTTTAGCTATACATTTTCAATTCGTTCTCTTTGGGATGAAGCAAAATTTAAAAAAATGATTGGACTTTTATTCAGAGAACCCTAGCTAGCGACCTACTGAGAAAGCGAAAGAAAAGCAGGTGTGTTGCTTAAATAATTTGATAGAGAAATGAATTTGGGTGTATAACGATTTTTTAGCTGTTTCTTTCAGAGCTAAATTTTTCCTTAAATATTAAGTTTGTTGTTGTGTCTTGAGCCGGAAAACATTTTCTTTAAGCACTTATTTTGGAAGAATATGCTCTGAACAATGGGTCAGAAGTTTAGAATATCCTAAGAATATGTCTAAGCTTGATAGTTTGTTTTAAATATGAACATTTGTATGACGCACAAAATTGATTAGAAGTTTACTTTTTTTATTGTATATATATCAAACGAACTGAACTTTTTTCTGTCAAAGCAATGGGCAAGCGTTACAAGCAGTAAAAATTGTCATTAGCTAGCTATAGTAACTAATAGCAGGATTTAATTTATTAAGGAATTATATATTTTCAGGCTATAGTCATGCTAAGAACATATTGAGAATAATGAGGATAGCATTTGTCAAAAAAGTTAAGACCATCGAGGCTGAAACTAAGATACACTATTCTTATAAAATCAGCGTGTATATCCTAGAGAAAAATTTACATAAACTGTAAAAAGTAATTCTTCCGTTGTCACTGTTTTTAACACTACAGACTGTGTGATTCAGTGTTGATGTCGTTATAAAAAACCTAAACCTAAAACCTAAACTTAAATCAATGTTTACATCTGTTACGTTACGATCGTTTGAAATATATTCGATTCTTAAATTCGAAAACGCTGCATTGTTATCTTCTTTGATTTTATGCGTGATTTTCTTGATTAGAAGTTTGAGTCTGTTAAAGCAAACTGTTCTTTTAGTATTTTGGATTGAAAGATTTCGGTAGATATACAATATACCAAATGATTCAAGTTTTTATATTTCTCTTTTATGTGTTTTCAACTATTAATTTCTTATATTTTGAGTATAACCTTGGAAGGTTTGCCGTATGCAATAGACTGAATAGTTGATTTTGTATGACTTAACGAAAAATTTTTATTTTTTTTAATGTATCCTTTTTTTCCCTGGTGTACTTTTGGAATGGCAAAGCAAGTATATAGTTTTCGCGTTTTTCGCGTTTTTCGCGTTTTTCGCTTTTCGGTTGTTAGACACCTTTGATTTTTTTTGAACATTTTCAATTTTTATTTCATAATTTTTTTTATTTTTTTTTAGTTGCACATGCTTATATTTTTAGACGTTTTGTTTCAGCGGTTATAAACATAGAATAATGCAGATTGTAAGCAACCGCGATCCCAGGGCTTTTTTCTCTTTTTGCAATCCTGTTATAAAAGAGAGAGCCCGGGGTCGAGGTTGAAATGTGAGTTTTGAAAATTCAAATTACTGTGTTGTATGTTTTTGTTTGTTATTACCCGGGTAAAAGGGCGGCATCGATATTTTCGAAAATCGTGCAATGTGATTGGTTAGAACTTACGTCATAGCGGGCAATATTCTACGGTATTGCCCGCTACCATAGCAACCGTGTTTAAAGTTTAAATATGGTAGCATTAAATGTAAATAAACACGGAAAAAAGTAAACAAAACGCGAAACAGAAGTGAAACAGAAGTGAAACTTACTTTTATCTTTTAAAGAATTCAATGTTGTGGCTGCAATGAAAACCTGCTATGTTTACACGATATTCGATTTTAAAAATATATTTTTTGTTCGAATGTATGTTCCATATGTGAATAGTTTCTATAAAGACGTGGTTTCTACATCCTGCTTTTATAATGTTATATTTTTTGTTGTAAAATGCAGTACCCGGATAATAATCCATATAATAACTGTTTATTTCGGGCAATACCTTAGAATATTGACCTCTGCCACGTATTGCCCTCACAAGCTCGGGCAATGCTTTGACGTCGGTCAATATTCTCCGGTATTGCCCTCATAAACAGTTATTATAGGGTTAGTATCCCTTACATCGGTTTAATAAGAAATTCAGTGGATTCTTCCACGGGAATTCAGCTAGTAATGAATTAATCTTCACGGTTAGCTAGTTTGGCATTTTAAATATTTTCCAAGCAGAATGATAACAATAAATAGATGTATATATCAATTAAAAATTGTTTTTTGAACAGCAGCAGAATTTTGATGAGCTCTAAAAAGTGTGACTTTGTGGAACTAATTTTGGTCCAAAATTCCCAAAATAATTTCCTTAAACATATTTTTCTTTTAAGGTAGCAATACTTTGCTTTGGTAAAGTTGTATACCAATTCTTTTTAAACTATTAAGGCAGTGATACATTGAATCGACAAAACAGATCACATGTGATTTCAATTTTCCAGCCAGCATAATACTTTTGATAAAATTTTTGGATTATTTATGTTTTAAACAAAAAAAACCTTGTTTTTGTATATCTGTGTGTGCAATAAAATGTGAGCTTGTTGAGTAAAATATAAAAAAAGCTGTAAAAGGCGTTTTAAAAACATGTCATTAGGAAAAGAAAGAGCAGAATTTATCAGTAATGGGTGGCTTTTTGGAAATGTTAAGGCCACAAAATGTAAAAGCAAAAAAGACTTCTAAAGTAAATACTTTTTTGAAGCCTTTTTCACCCAATATAACTGCAAGCAGTGAGTCCACCATATACGAATTCAGTTTCAGTTAATTATTGTTTAAATAAATTTTGTGCAAAAAAATAATAAAAAAGCAACTTTGGGATTCGTACAGCAAAATCTTGGTCATTATATAAAAGCAGTAATGCAGACACAGATATGAACTTACAGTAAATAAGAATTCTAAAGTTCAGCCAAAATGAATAAAAAATATAAAAAATATTAATATGAAGTTAAATTTCTGCCTAGCTATCTTCAGTCAGGCACCTAGAGTCACATGACTATTTGAAGTGTGACTTAAAATTTGATTGAGTTCGATTTTCTGAAATTTCTTCATAGCGTGTTAAAAAAGGCCTACAATCGTGGACAAAAATATTGAGACTAAGGCAGTTTTTCACTCATTATCCAAATATGGACAAAACAGTCAAACAGTCAATGCTCTGCAGCCGGCAGGCTGCAAAGTCGCTACTTTTGCACACAAGTAGGCCAGGAACAGAGCGTTGAAAAGTTGCTAGTCACATTCTTTAGCACGCCCGCACACCGAAACAATTCACGTCGGGGACCACAAAGGCCCCGAAATTCGTGATTAATGGCCTTGCTGACGTCAGCAACAATTAGCACATTTTAAGAATTTCGTATTTACGTGTGAATCTGATATAGAATGAGCCTACGCAATTACTTGTGGTGGCAAACTTCGAAATTCGTTGTCTTGTCCCAACATATTGTGACCACGATTGTAGCAAGAATCAGTTTAAAAAAAATCTTCCTACCTTTTCTCTTCCTTAAAATGGCTGTGTAATTTTTTTATGCCTCGTGTAAAATTATCTTTTATCAGATTGGTCTAAAAGTACTCCATAACAAGTTTCAAGTCAATAACTTTATTTTTTTACCGAAGTTATTACACTTTCAATTTTCTTGAATTAGGCCGGGTAAATGTGCAGTCAATGATAAAATGGCTCCGACGGTTAACCTACTGGCTTTTTATATTTTTTATGGTAACCAAAGCATATAACGTAATAAAACATACCCACTAATAACAACCTGATATAATTTAAAACGTAATGATACATATTTTGTAAAAAAAACATTTTCAATATTTTGTGCAAAATTATTTTGTCTATAAAGGACACTAGGTCTCTCAGCTAGTAATTTTATGTAACGTCATTCTTTGCATAAAGCTGCAAATTAAACCTGGCCACTTGGAAACAAGTTGAGTTTCTTTCTTTTGTTTTTATCTTGATAGTTTGCTACCTAGGTATAGTGTGCTAGCTAGCTACTTTTCTAATTCTAGTTTTATTAAAATTTCCCAGCTATTGAAATATTTCTATGTAAGCAGTATTACTTTATGATGTCTTATTTTATACTCGCATTGCTTAGTAATGCTTTTTATTAAATTTTCACTTTGAAAAAACATGATACTGATACAGCTCCTCCGCCATTTTAATACGAACAGCTTCCTCCTGTTCGTCACAGACTCGCCGCCTCACCAAAATGTTTTGTATGACGCAATAATTATGTGACATATCCGCGCCAATCAGGTTTCATAACGGACCAGCCTCCTCCAGGGCCATGTTCGTATCGCCGTCCCGGGGTCAGATGCAAGATGCCCTGGGGACGAGGTTGCTCTGGTCCATCTCTTGTAAATGATTTAACAAAGGATCTTATTGTTAGCACATCAGTGAAAACTTAATTTTCCCTTCAATCTACATCTGTTTGGAGATACCAAGCTATTTACACCAGCATTGTTGTTTTTACTTTGATCAAGTGATGGTACATCTTCTAAGGGATCACAAACTAATTTTCATCTTGGCAGTGTAATATTGCTGTTGATGGGTTTATTCGAATTTTCCCATGTAAACAGCGCATTTGCTCGAAATATTTTCAAGTTGGAAGCGATAAATACGCTGCTCCAGATCGGGTGAGGACTCTTCTTTGAAATTCTTCAATATCTTTTGAAGTACAAGTGCTACAAAGAGATAAAATATACATAACATAAACTAAAATACATAGTAATAAAATACTAAAACTATGCTATTTATTTATTTATTTATTTATTTATTTATTTATTTATTTATTTATTTATTTATTTATTTATTTATTTATTTATTTATTTATTTATTTATTTATTTATTTATTTATTTATTTATTTATTTATTTATTTATTTATTTATTTATTTATTTATTTATTTATTTATTTATTTATTTATTTATTTATTTATTTATTTATTTATTTATTTATTTATTTATTTATTTATTTATTTATTTATTTATTTATTTATTTATTTATTTATTTATTTATTTATTTATTTATTTATTTATTTATTTATTTATTTATTTATTTATTTATTTATTTATTTATTTATTTATTTATTTATTTATTTATTTATTTATTTATTTATTTATTTATTTATTTATTTATTTATTTATTTATTTATTTATTTATTTATTTATTTATTTATTTATTTATTTATTTATTTATTTATTTATTTATTTATTTATTTATTTATTTATTTATTTATTTATTTATTTATTTATTTATTTATTTATTTATTTATTTATTTATTTATTTATTTATTTATTTATTTATTTATTTATTTATTTATTTATTTATTTATTTATTTATTTATTTATTTATTTATTTATTTATTTATTTATTTATTTATTTATTTATTTATTTATTTATTTATTTATTTATTTATTTATTTATTTATTTATTTATTTATTTATTTATTTATTTATTTATTTATTTATTTATTTATTTATTTATTTATTTATTTATTTATTTATTTATTTATTTATTTATTTATTTACACAGGATGTACACTTCAGTAATAAATTACCGCTATTATTGCGTGTCCTGAGAAATTCTTCTTTGCCAATATCTGCCCTTGTATTTTGTTGCCGTTAACTCAAAGCCGGTAGTTGTTGTTCCTGGCTGGAAGTTTTAATTATTGGCTAGAAACGTGTTGCTGGCTACTAGCTTGTAACTGTTGTTGCTGGCTGTAAGAGAATTTCATAATGAAAATTTTATTTTCCAAAGCAGGTTATTTCAGAAAACTATCTTTTCTGCCTGAAAATTAAATGTTGAATTAAATAATGAGTGAATTAAAAGCGGTTATGCTGTTCTTTTTTCACTTTCAGCGTAAATATTAAAGATACAGGTCGATTTTAGCCCTAAGTTCTGCCATAAAGGTTCAACTTCTTAAATGCTGTGCCATCTGCAAGCGATACTCAAATCGATTTGTATTTTTTCTTTTCTTTTTAGCACCTTTTTCTTGAGATACATAGTATTAATTCTAGCTTGTTTAGCTAGCTAGAAGTTTGGCTGCAACAAAATTGTCAGTCCCAATTAACCTGTGATACTTAGCTATGATTTTTTTAATTTTACTCACAATTTTTTTTAACAACAACCTTTCGATGTGTTTTTATTTAGCTAAACTAACAATGAATTTTGCAAATTTCACGAAAACTTATTCGACAAAATATAATTGCTGAGTGATTGTTTTATACTGACAAGGTAACAACGGGCTGTCTCCTGTGTTTTTATTTAAATGAATTCGCGACAATTTTCTTTTTTGGAAAAGGGTTTTACGCCTAGGTGGATGTGCGTCACGGTTTACTTGTGCTAACCTCTCAGCACGGTGTCACGATTTATTTTGAAAATAAAAAAATGTTGACCGCCTGTTTGTTCTATGAAGTGTGGGTAAAAAATTTTAAAAATTGGAGCACATGTTTGGCAGAATAGTTTTTGTTTTCATTCCGATCATAGTCAAAAACAGCTTGCGGTCACTTTTTTCCTCAAAATAACGAATATTGATATGACATCCTTTAAAAATTCTAATGCGGGCATTTACCCTTGTATCAATTGTATTAGGAAATATAAAAATTGTCCGGGTTGCGTTTAATCATCAGTTGGACTAAAAGGAAAATGACAAGCTCATTTGGTGTGAAATTTTCTGAGCATATGCACAGGCTTTGACTTTGCTAAAACAAATTGTACCTATTTCTTTGTTAAAATCCATTATTTACTTAGCCTTATCTTTTCACCTTAAAACGCCCAAATCCTCTAAATCAGAACGCTGTTACGAAAATTACATTGGTCTATAACCACCCCATAACAACTTTATCACAAGCCAATAATCCTTTTTGTACTCAAGTTATTGCATATTTGTATGTATTTACGAAATGGTCCCAGGAACAAGCAATCATGACAATAAGAACGGTTTAAATAAATGGAAAGTCACAAAATTTCAACACTTAACTACATGAGGCCGCTGCACTCTATGCCCCCTTGGCGCTAATAATGTTAAAAAGTCCGCAAAGGATTCTCTGACTTTTTTCGCGTCTTGGCTGGAATAATTAGAAGCATAACTTCTAGGAACCGTGTTAAACCAGTCATGTTCTCTCCATTCCTCATATGTTAAGCCGTCAGGGCCATTATCATTGATAAACGTACGAGGACAGTAATCATAGTTATCGCGTGTTGTTTTCTGTCGTTAAAAAGTTATGCGGAACTTCAAAAGCTGCTTATTCACACTGGCAACGTTTGGGCGATGGAAAATGCGAAATTGAATAGCTGCAATTCCAATTGCGTTTTTCAATAACTCGTCTTGCGCTCTCTCATCCTCCATAATTTAAGATAGGTTTCTCCAAATTGAATCAAACTTGTCCCATTATAGTACGTCATGAAAAAAACAAAATTTACCCGTCCTCCGGCACCGTGAATGAAGGATGCAACAATCTTATCGACGAAAATGAAATTTGATGAACTTCGAATTAATCTGAAATCTTCCGCTGACAGAGAAACGAAGCAGGAGTATATAGATGCTAGAACAAAACTAAAGAAGGTGATCAAACACTCTGAAAGACCCTTTTACCAAAAGGCTTTATCAACCAATCGTTCGAAAGAAGTATGGAAAACAATTAGAAATATTATCAAACCACAATTCAAGCAACTCAAGAATCCAGATACTATTAATGGATATTTCAACTCGATTGCTCTAAAATTAACAAACACAAATGGATCAGACTTTCCTCCCAGTAATAACGGTATATATAATCAAGGCGATTTATTTGACCTCCGTCATACCACCCGACAGGAAGTTCTCAAACACCTGAATTCATTGAGAGGATATTGTTCTACTGGTGGGGATAACATTGCAGCAAAGTTCATAAAGCCAGTTGCTGCACAACTATCACCAATTCTGACTAATGTTATAAATAACTGCATCGATTTTAACATATTTCCTTCTTGTTGGAAGAAGTCACGTATTTGTCCAGTACCTAAACTTGCTATTGCTTCACGACCAGAGGATTTCCGTCCGATATCAATTTTGCCCGTACTATCAAAAGTTTATGAGAAAGTCATACTAACTCAACTTTGTGACTGCATTGATAATTACAACATCTACGCGGCTACCAATGTGGTTTTTGGAAAGGCCAATCGTGTATCACTTTGCTTTTAAAATTACGGGACAATATCATAAACGCAATACCGAGAGGAGAAGTAACTTTATCTGTGACAGCAGACTATTCCAAAGCATTTGATACGGTTGACTATAACTTTCTGATTGATAAGCTGAAGAAATTAAATATGTCCCCAGCATTTATCAATTTGATTTCAGACTATTTATCAAATCGTCAACAATTTGTGCAAATTGATGACAAGACGTCTGAGTCTCTGCAGATCAAATACAGGGTCCCACAGGGATCCATGTTGGGGGCCAATCTTATTTAATATCTATGTGTCTGACTTATCTTCAAACGCATCGTCTAATTCTGTCCAATATACAGATGACACCAACCTCTACATTCATTGCAAAGTAAAAGAAATTCATAATGCAGCAGGTTCTTTACAACGTGATATCAATAAAGTAATAGAATGGTCCAAACAAACAATTTGGTACTCAATGCAAAGAAAACCAAGGCAATTGAGTCGTATGAACAATCTAAACTGCTGTGACAAATTCAAGCTCTATAGTAAAAATACTGAAATTGAGCGAGTACTAAACATGAAAATTGAGCGAGTACCAAACATAAATTTTTTGGGAATAACGTTTGATGAACATATGACATGGTCTACCCACCCGATCATCATATGCAACTATTTCAACATTAAAACGATTGAAGCGATTAGCACATTTTCGAATCAGAAAAATCTTGCTGAGGCACTCGTTTTATCAAAGATGGACTACGGGAATATTATCTTTAACAAAATTCCGCAGTACCAAGTGAAAAGACTACAAAGGGTCCAAAATGTTGCTGCCAGCTTTGTTCTTCGAAAGCTCGTTTCGACCAATGATGTTTTATCAACACTGAAATGGCTACCAGTTCAAGAACGCTTAGATATTGCACTACTGAAGCTCACACACAAGGTGCTCCATGATGATATCTGAATATCTCAAATTAAAATGGCATAGGAATGTACGACAATTGAGATCAAATGCAGATAATGTGAGTGAGTGAGTGAGTGAGTGAGTGAGTGAGTGAGTGAGTGAGTGAGTGAGTGAGTGAGTGAGTGAGTGAGTGAGTGAGTGAGTGAGTGAGTGAGTGAGTGAGTGAGTGAGTGAGTGAGTGAGTGAGTGAGTGAGTGAGTGAGTGAGTGAGTGAGTGAGTGAGTGAGTGAGTGAGTGAGTGAGTGAGTGAGTGAGTGAGTGAGTGAGTGAGTGAGTGAGTGAGTGAGTGAGTGAGTGAGTGAGTGAGTGAGTGAGTGAGTGAGTGAGTGAGTGAGTGAGTGAGTGAGTGAGTGAGTGAGTGAGTGAGTGAGTGAGTGAGTGAGTGAGTGAGTGAGTGAGTGAGTGAGTGAGTGAGTGAGTGAGTGAGTGAGTGAGTGAGTGAGTGAGTGAGTGAGTGAGTGAGTGAGTGAGTGAGTGAGTGAGTGAGTGAGTGAGTGAGTGAGTGAGTGAGTGAGTGAGTGAGTGAGTGAGTGAGTGAGTGAGTGAGTGAGTGAGTGAGTGAGTGAGTGAGTGAGTGAGTGAGTGAGTGAGTGAGTGAGTGAGTGAGTGAGTGAGTGAGTGAGTGAGTGAGTGAGTGAGTGAGTGAGTGAGTGAGTGAGTGAGTGAGTGAGTGAGTGAGTGAGTGAGTGAGATCGGTTTTTGCAATAATTCCTTTAACCAAAGTGTGGTATTTATCTTTTGATTCTAACTGTACATAGGTATGTATCACCCAGCAACGTTCACTAACGCCAGTTTTTTGTATTTCTTCTTCTTATAAGAAAAAGTTAATACAAATGCATGTGTCGCAACAATAACACACCCATTTTTGGTGGGGCGCTCATTTAAGTCAATGAGTAAATATAGTATTTTTAAATGTAAATAGTTGAAAGCACGTTTAATAATTTTTAGAAATTACTTTGGTCAAACTTTTCTTTATTTCGAAACAACCTTAATAACGATGTGGGATCAAAATTAATATCAATGCTGTCTGCAGCGAGTATGGGCAACTAATATCAATATATTTTTAACTTTATAAGATAAATCGAAAGAAAGATGGTTATGTTTTTCAGCTGATAAAAATAAAGTAAAATATTGGATTTTAGTCTTTGGTGTAGGTATAGCTTTCTGATCTCCAGCCTGTTTTTTTAAAAATCTCCAAATTAAAGGTGGAGCAGGAGATGATGAGTCAAGAACTAACTTTTCTACCATCTTTAATTATCGCTTTCGTGAGATTGCAACAGCATTTTTAGAAACATAACAGATGCCCTTTAATAATTTTTTTTTTACATCCATTTGCCACTTAGAAAGGATGATTGAAGTCTTATACGAAAAGTCAACAAGAATCAAATAAAATTTTAGTTTGTTTGACGTTACCTTGTCAACAGACGAAAACAAGTGTTATTATACTTTGGTATATGGCACTCCATTGCAGGGTATCATTTTTTAATATATCATTTTTATCTTTGGCAGAACTTTTCGCTCGAAGAAAAATTCGTGATACCAACAAACACTAAATTTTTGAATTCTCGCGGAATTAATTTCCACAGTTGGCTAAGTTTAATCCATTTCGCAGGAATTTATTTTCGCGGATGATCAAGAATGAATTTCGCAGAAAATGAAACAGGTAACTTTTTGCACAAATTTATAGTAAAAGCTGTGCTATTCAATCGTTCATTCTTTTATTGAAAGAAACAATAATCGGCAGGCTTTTCTAGGAATTAAATGTGGGATTTTTCGAGGTTGAAATGTTTTAAATTTTTTACTTTTGAAGGTTTTTTGAAATTTATTTTAGCGCTACGATGTTTACAAAAATAAAAGCTATGTAAACCAACAAAGTCAATACACTAAAAAACCACAAATCATCTGCGATGGAGTATTGTACGAAGTTCAGTGAAGTGAGTTTAATATTTCACTTTAGAATGTGACGGAAAGATAAAGAGTGTGGGATGGTTGAAGACATAGTCGAACTTCTAAAATGGTAGATTTTTCTTCTTCTTGTGAATTAGTATGAAGTCGCAGTCGCATTAGGACGTAGTTAGGTTAGTTAAAAACGAATATATTTAGTTTTAAACATGTACTCTATTATTGATTATGTTTTTTTACTGAGCTTTACTAGCAGAGTGGTGCTGACTGTCTTTATGTTGAATCTTAAGAGAATTAAGTATTACTAGGCTCAATTTTATCATGAGAGATATGTTTAATTTTAGCATGAGAGAGATGTTTAATTTTACTATGAGAGTGATGCTCAATTTTAACAAGAGAATGATGCTCAATCTTACTAGGAGAGAGATGTTTAATTTTACTAGGAGAGAGATGTTTAATTTTACTAGGAGAGAGATGTTTAATTTTACTAGTAGAGTGATGTTTAATTTTACTAGGAGAGTGATGTTTAATTTTACTAGGAGAGAGATGTTTAATTTTACTAGGAGAGAGATGTTTAATTTTACTAGGAGAGAGATGTTTAATTTTACTAGGAGAGAGATGTTTAATTTTACTAGGAGAGAGATGTTTAATTTTACGAGGAGATTGATGCTCAAATTTACTAGGATAATGCTGATCAAATTTACTAGGAGAGTGATGGTCAATTTTACTAGGAGAGTGATTCTGACTTTTACCAGGAGTGTGATGCTCAATTTTACTAGGAAAGATTTGCTCAATTTTACCAGGAGAGTGGTCCTTAATTTTACTAGGAGAATGATGCTCAGTATTACTAGGGGAGTTCTGCTCAATTTTACTAGGGGAGTTCTGCTCAATTTTACTAGGCGAGTGATGGTTAATTCTATTAGGCGATTGATGCTCAATTTTACTAAGCGAGTGATGCTCAATTTTAAGGGGGGGGGGGGGGGGGGGGGGGGTTCTACTACCAGATTTTCATTGCCATTTTCATCAACATCCCCGCCACCATCTGTCGTCATCGCTTAGTACTTCGCCAATCGTAACATATTTCTCAATGCAAACTTCGACTGACGCTCGCCTCCAGTCAACTCGGCAAAGTTAATAGCGGGAAGTGAAGTGCGCGTTTCATCATCGAAATTCGAGTATTCTTCAGCTGTCATGTCCCTGTTGGTTGGCATCTCACTGTTTAACTCTTTTTTACATTTTCCGCTAATTAGAAAGAAATTTTAGAGGGAAACTTCATTTCGTTCAAATAAAATTGTCCGCTATTTGACTGTCCGCTATTTGGAAAGTTTCGTGTGAGGCTTTGACCGTGGTTTAGCCGGTGCAAAGGAATTTGTCGGTTAATTGGTGGTGTCCGCTAATCGGAGTGTCCGTTAATTGGAGAGTTGACTACATATAAATAAAGAAAAACGACTTCAAGAGTTTCAACCAGTCTAATGATGACCAGCTCTTAGTCAGCCAATGCATTAAGAAAATGAAAAATCGCGCAAACTGTGAAAACGAGATTAGAATACACAACTCTCCTTCCTTCTCGAAAGGCTATTTGCAAGAGAAAAAATATGCACGAGGTAGCGTTAATATACAGAATATAAACACGTGACCAAATATAACCAATCACAATACTATATATAGAAACATGCGCAATGCGCAATCCTAACTTCTATATCTTCCCCGACCAAAAAATATTCATTTATATTGTTCACGTAATCTTCGCAGGTTCTGTCCCTCTATTGTAGCCTTTCTTGTACTCCTCCTTCCTGTACTGTGCCTGCTGTCATGCTTTTCATTATTTGTTGATTGTACCGTCGGTTCGGGTTCGGCAACAATTTTGTTGGCAATTTCGAAGGGAATCATTTTTTGAGATGGTCGAAATACAGTGGTAAATCGTTTCTGCTTTGACATTAGCATCTCGAATGGCTCCATCTTTTCCCTGGATAAATTTGATAATTTTGCCAATTTTCCATCTTCCTCTTGGTAAGTATGAATCATCTTTAATCAAAACTACGTCTCCTTCCACTAGTTTTCGTTTATCTTCAGTCTTCTCTTTCGATAAAGATTGGATTGACGGAGTTCGTTTATATACGTCGTATTAAATCGTTCACGGAAATGTTGTAAAGTAAGTCGAATATGACGAACACGTCTTAAGAAGTCCTCATATTGTAGAATAGAGTCGCATTTCTGATCGTTTTCGTAAATGTCAGTTTCATAAATCAGGTGGTTTGGTGTTAAAGCCTTGTCTAGGGCATCCTCATTTGCGTATGTCAATGGACGACTATTGATCGTTGTTTCTACCTCACTCAGCGTTGTTTGGAGTTCTTCAAACGTTAACAACGACCGTCCCAGCGTTTTCTTTAATGTTGTTTTGACGTTATCGTGTACAATAGTATTCAGAGTTCCTCTCCGTGAAACAAATCTGCGAAAAGCTCGAATGAACGAATGAGTAGACTGATCGGTTACAAGTTCCAAATAAATCGCACGACTTGTGGCACATGTAAGGAGTAGGATATAACATTTTAGACTGACCGATTTACAAATACTAGATTTACAATAATTCCTATAAAATAAAGGACCTGCAAAGTCTAAACCCGTGCAATTATACGATTTGGAGAAACTATCAATCCTGAATTCTGATCGGGAGATGTCGGCGGTCTGAATGTTCTTCCTTGAAAACGAATACAATTTACACACTTCCGAATAACGTTCTTCACAGACTTTCTTCCCTTTACTATCCAAAACATTTTTCTGACATAGCCCAATGTTGATTCGATACCATAATGCATAACGTGTTGATGCGCATCCCATATGACCAGTTGCGTAAAACTGCTTCCGTCATCTCGAAGTATAATTGGACGCTTTTCATCGGATGTTAGCGTGGAATTCTAGAATCTTCCTTTTAACCGAAGAATATCGTCGTCACCAGCAAATAGCTTAAGTGAATTGCGAAGCTTTCCAAAGTCTGACTGACTTTGCAGAATTCGTTGTTCTACTCTGATGAGCTTGGTGAATGCGGCACCGTATTCTTCTTGTGTAAGCGTTTCTTCTGTAACGTTTTGATGTTGTAAGTTAGCAACTTTGTTCTTCAGATTGTTTACAAAGCGAAAGATAAAACCCGTAACCATGATGAGCTTCCTTCGAGCTAAATTTGTTCACGTCAAGGGTCTTACTCAAGTCAATGTCTTCATTAGCTGTTACAGTCATGTTTGTCTCGGTCAAGTTTGTGTAAATTTTGTTCTGGTTATTAGTAAAATATTTCTTAGATTCAGAAAGAACAGTATCATTAAAAAAAATAGAATCTGTAGAAAAGTTAACAAGATCAGGTTCCAACAAAAAAGTTGGACCAGCTATCCACGAACTAGAAAAACAATCATTTAAATCTTTTCCTAGACGAGTCGCAATATCAGCAGGATTCAGGTCACCTTTCACAAAATGCCAGTCACTCCCCTCAACCACCTTTCTAATAGAAACTACCCTATTTTCCACCCATGGTATCCACCTTCGTTCTTTTCCCTTTATCCACGCTAAACTCACCTGTGAATCACTCTAACAAAAAACCTTATTCACATGAACTCTACCTTCCCATCCATCTAATCCTTCACGTACCAATGTGGAGAGAAGCAAACATCCCATTAATTCTAATCTTGGAATTGAAAGTTGCTTCAAAGGGGCCACTCTAGTCTTAGATGCTATAAAACTTAAATTCACATTACTTCCTGACACAAACCTCATATACAACACAGCGCAACAAACTTCCTCAGAACTGTCTGAAAAAACATGAATCTTTATCAAATCACTATTACAGCCAGTAAAAATGAATCTTGGAACTCTGGCTTCATTTAATGCTTTTAATTCCTCCACAAAATTTTCACAAAATAGTTAAAATATTTTGTGGTATGTTATCATCCCAACTTAACTTATCACTACTAAGAGGAATTGAAAACTGAGGCAGCTGTGCTCAAAAGACCGCGCTTAGTCTTTTCATACCAAAACATTTTTAAAATAGATTGTTGAAATCAAAAACAAATTCATCAGTGTTGGTATCCCACCTTAAATACAGTGGCATTTTTGTCAGCATGAGGCAAGATGGTGTCATAGTAAGACGCATCGTCCTCATTAGACTTTACACCTATACCATCAACCCAGTAAACACCGCAACGTTGCTACAACGTTGTAACAACGTCGCCCTGTGACGTTGCACTGACGTCGCATGAACGTTGCGAATGAAAATCGCGACGACGTTGCACTACAACGTCATAACAACGTTGCGTTATGACGTTCGAACGACGTTAGAATAACTATAAAGTAACGTTGCAGTAACGTTGTAACAACGTCGCCGCAACGTTGTGTATATGACGTTCGAACGACGTCAGAATACCTATAAAGTAACGTTGCAGCAACGGTGTAACAACATCACTGCAACGATGTTTGCCATTACATAATAACAAGAAGACGAAAGCTTTTAGTAATAAAATATAATTCATAGTTAAAAAACACACATTAAAATATCCTTTTACATGTTATCTGCTTAAATTAAGGTTTTCAGTAATAAATATAAAATATCTACATTATAAAATATTTCTTTACATCCAGTTAAGGCTTTCAACATTAATGTTCTCATTGGATGCAAAATAAGAGGATAACTCAGAATCATTAGTTACCCACTTCCGTAAAACGATAATATTTTTGTAGTACGTTTTTCCTTGATCACTCGAATCACAGCCTGAAACTAAGTCATCCACATATAGATCGTCTAACATTTTTTCGATCAACTCTTTCAAAACAGTTACTAAATATTTGCTCAAATGATGTCTAATGGTAGCATTTAACAAAAAGGGACTGCTGGTAACTTCAAAAACAGCTCTTAAAAATCGAAAAACAACAATGGAATCATAACCGGCAGTTAAATCTAACCAAAGAAAACGTAAAAAATCCTTATGTTCATCAGATTTACCAACTTGCAAAAAAGCTTGCTTAATGTCAGCTAAAATGCCAACTCGGTTGAGGCGGAATCGAATCAAAACATCA
Organism: Hydractinia echinata; assembly: GCA_030067915.1. Taxonomy (NCBI): domain Eukaryota; kingdom Metazoa; phylum Cnidaria; class Hydrozoa; order Anthoathecata; family Hydractiniidae; genus Hydractinia; species Hydractinia echinata. The sequence goes on from JASGCC010000165.1 coordinate 402,340, forward strand.
AACATTTTCAAAAGAAGGTTAGGACCAGAGTACAGACAATCATTGAGAGACAATCCTTTGGCATTACAGGAGGCATCAAACACTGCACGGATCTTTGTTGTCTCCTTATCTTGCCTGATGACTGGCCTGTGAGGTATGTAGTGAACTTGCCCGTTTTCCGTACACAACTCATTTAGCGGAACACGTTCAATTACACCATCCCTTTCGTAGTCACAGAAGATTTGGTTGTAATGATCGAGAATTTCTTGCTTTTTTAAACGTGTTTTTAGGGACCTCAAACGCTTTTTACAAACATCAAAGTTATCAGGAAGGCAGTCATGATCAACTTTAAACGGAAGTTTCGTGACATACCTATTCCCATCATAATAGATTTCATTTTGAAACTTATTTACAACACATTGAGAGGAACCAATGTCCTCAATGTTCCAAAACTTGTCTAAATCCTGTCTTAAAATATCAATATTTTCCACAGGCTCTTCCACGGAGCAACACATATTGAGAACTTTTAAGCAGTTCATTTCACCAGAAGACTGTTTATAAATAGAACCACTTAAAACCCAACCTAACGTAGATTTACAAGCCACTGTTCCTGTTTCGCTTAGTATTCTTTTTCCAGTGAAAAATTTGAAGTAATGGTCAATGCCTATTAGAATCCCTACTGGTAGCGCTTCCTGAGTTGAATTATCATCAGCAAATGTTAGTTGTCTGAATTCTTCAAGCTTGCCTGCTTTGTTGATCTGTTGTCCTTTTAGAGGGGAACAAATTTGAAGAACACAGAGAGCCTCAACATAAGTAAAAACATCATCGACTCCAACATGCCTGACCTTAAATTGAACAACATCCAAATTACTCACTTTGCTGTTGTTACTCTCCCCAAATGTCTTTATCACTACCCTTTCAGTCCTAACTTTTTCAATTTAAGTCTTTTTCTTACGTTCATAGAAATATAACTACGTTGACTCCCCGTATCAAACAACATTCTTGATAGACAAACATTGTCAGAATTTTTCTTAAAAATACGAGCCTTAGCTGTTTGCATTAATATACTGCTGTTTTCATTGGAGGCAAGAGATACATCATTAACTTTCCTGTGGTACATTTTCTGCAGATATACTTAGATTTACAATCCCTAACACTGTTGCCTTCTTTCTAAACATAGAAAACATCGACCCTCCTTACGAAGAATTCCATTCCTGGAAGCTACATTTGTAACAGTTCTACATTTTGACGAGGGATGCTGTTTTACAATCGACAAACATATTCTTAGATGTTTGTACAAACAGTCCTGCTGTTGTGAAAGTATCGTTTCCTTTTAATTTGGAATTAGAATTACGCTCAAAGTTGGAAGCACAATTTTCTTAGGCTCTGAGCTCATCGTTGAAGTACTCAAGCACTTTATCAAGGCTCCAAATTGCACTTCCAAACTTTCGAGATATTAAAATGATCAAATCATCAGGCAGTTTATCCTTAAGTAAAGGAATTAAAAGACATCCAAAACCTTTTGTTTCTAACTTTAACGATCTAAAATTTCTCACGCAACTTTCCACGTAATTATACAGATTCCTTAGCCCCTTAATGTTATCTTTGCTCCTAATTTTACTTATCTTTAACAATGATTCCATATGGGCAGAAATAAGCACTTGCTCATTACCATATCTTTCCTTTAAAATATCAAGAGCTCCCTTGTAATTAGCTAAATTTAATGTTAAGCCACTTACAGAGCCAAGGGCTTCATCAGACAGATATTTCTCAGGTAATTGAACCTATCAATATCATTTATTCGCTCATTATCGTGGATGGATACCTGAAATTGATCCCAGAACCCTTGCCACATGAGAGGATCTCCATAAAAAACGGATATCTCCATCTTTGGTTGTCTACAAACATTGAAGGAGCTTGCTCACAAACGACCATAAATAGGTTTTTAGTTAAAAATTTCTGAAGTGGAATCTTTTCCTAAGGTCTTTTGATAGGACCAGAAGTTGACGATATGCGACATCGACATGTAGAAAAATGATTCATTGTCTTTTATAGACGCAAATGAAATGGTTGTTATGGCGGCATGTCCACCTTACAATTTTTACAATATTTACTGGCTTACCCAAATTATCTACTTAGCTGTGAATGTGTTTATTTAATTTGCATCAAGGATTTCATTAGTGCTAACGTAATGTTATTAATAACGCTCTTGCGAATATAGTACATTACATCTACCATTTCAGTTACGCAAGTTGTATAAGCTTGACTATGCAAGTAATGCACTAATTCTATTCTTATGTTGAATGATAAAGAGAATGAGTTGACTTACATATTTGTAATTAATGGCGTTGGTGTAAACGTCAATTGAGATCATTGACATTTACACTAACACATTTATCACTATTTCTTCGTCTTCATTTCTTTTCGCATTTAGAAATTCAAGAATAAAAAGTGGAGAAACGATCCGCAGCTACGATGGCTGCAAGAAAAAATCGCGCTACCTGTAGCCTTTTTGTGAGAGCTTTAGTGCCAAGATTTCTTTTTCTGGGGCATGGTGTGCTATGCGTCTCGCTGGTATCAAAACAAGAACATAATAACGAATATTGGTATTTGACTGTCTGCCTGGGGTTGCTCATTCTCGAAGGTATTTTCAATGTTTTGATTCGACATGGCAAAGAGTTTCACTGGTATGTATTTTTTTTATTTTGACATATATTAAAGTCAGAATTACTTAACCGTATTTATGTCTAGGGGCTGGGGAGGGATGAGAATAGAGGTGGGTTGGTCAAAATTCCCCTGACTGGCATGCTTTTGTTAATAACATCAGGGCGGTTGACTTTCTGTAGCTGAGTTTTTATCAATTGGGAATAAAAGAACTATGGCACGCCCACATTCAAACTGTCTATCACATAGTTTTCGAATTTCTTGATATATTTATACTTTTATTAAGGTTATTATAAACAGTTCAAACAGATTACTACCCTTGTTATAACCGTTATAAACTGTTATAACCAAAAAAGTAAAAAAAGGGTAATCAAAATGCACAAAATAAAAACTATATCTAATTACAATGGCGTATCAATGGGCGCCTCAATAAGTTAAGGGACTATGCCTAAATAGTTAAAATATCACTCAAAGTAATAAAATAATATGCAATATGAACATTTTAAAGCGCATATTGCTAAAAATATGCCAACAATAGATCTCTGAAAACTTTTAGCAAAAACTCTTACGCCAGCAAAAACTGTGCTGCCAGTTATCTTTTGTGGCATTATTTTAATTGTCGTGAGACAGAAATCACTCGTACCAACTTTTATGACTTAGAATTAAACATAAGGAAAGTTAAATGGCAGGGCACTACACCCTTTCCCCTATACCCCGGCATCAATAAGGGTAAAAGTTCGTTTATTGTTTATTGTCCAATATTTAAATAATAACGCGTTGGTAATAATTATTCACCTAAAATAAAATTTTAAAAAGATATTGTAAACAATAACGTTCTTTTAGAAATACTGCTTTTCGACAACTTCGCTTTAAATAGAAAATTAGGCTGGAACCTGTCGATATCATGCACCCTCGTCCCCAGGGTTTTTTGCCTTTTTGATATGAGAGATGACGTCGAAAAATACCCTGGTATCGTTGACCGGATTTTGAAATATGATTGGCTTTCACATTTTTGCATAATTATGATAATTTTTTTCCTTAGTCAGCAAGAAGCCGTGATTGATCAGTTTCGTGAGCAAAACTTTATAAGTCAAAATTAATAAACGTTTTGGTGTTACTTTGTTAGATGTATTAAAATATGAATGTGTCGGTCTTGGTGCTGCGTTGTGCATCAAGAAAGAATAGTAGACTGCTGAAATAATAAAAACAACATATTTGTTTGAAATCAGATGCACAAGAATAAATCCTACAAATATGTATATTTCTGGGGACCCTATTTGCAAAAATCTATCAAATATTTACTTAAATTGATGAATTTATTCAAGAAAGAGAATATAATAAAACTGGGGGAATGTAGCGTCTCTGAGAAATCTATGAATTTCAATAATACCTCAACCGTATTCATGCAGAGGCAGGTAAAATCAACGCACTCGTATGTTAAAAAAATAGCATATTTAAACTGAAATTCGGCGAGTTTTTTATTGATGGGGTAGCTTTCTGTGATATAAGAAAATATTTAGACCCTACCTAACAATTGCAATCATGAGAATTGCTTATGTTTTTTTGCACATGTATCTTTTTCAGTATTGATATACTGTCAAAAATGGTTTATCGGTGTCCCTGAAAATGACTAAGTTCAGAAACTCAGGAACTAAGATAATAGTGGAAATATTATTTGACTCAAACTTATCAAACCAACCTAAAAACATGTTATAGCAAGTTTGAAGTCTTTATTTTAATTTTAATTTTAGCGAAAAGTAAGGTTTCGAACAAGAAGTATTTTTCATGGCCCACTTCACTGGGCATTTTAACAGCTATTTTCCACTTTAAGAAAATCTTCCATGGAACGGAATGGACAGGAACAGAACAGACAATTTTCCACTTGATATTTCCATTTCATAATATTGCGCACATTTTTATGCAGAAAATAACACACGTTGCGCAATTCTCACAAAATGAAATAACCTGATTGGCTAAATAATTCTTTGCTTGTTTTTTCCGTACACAACACAAAGAAAAAGTTGAACTTAATATTACTTTGCTCAGAACAGAAAAGGAAATCTTCTGTTCTATGGCACTCCAAAGTCACATTAATACAGTTTTCTTAAGATAACAAGTGCTATCTTAAGATAACTCTATTAAGGATACGGTAACCCCCTGAGGCACATACTCAGCATATTTAAAATATCTCCTTTGCTCGCTATATTAACCCTAACAAATATATATATTCTGAAAGCCAAATAAATCATCTCTAGAGTGATGATAAAGTATTTGTATAAAAAAAATCCAAAAAGGAGAAAAAAAATTATATACAAAAATTCACCCTTCCAGTTCATTTTGTCGAACACTCCCCTCAGTAAAATTTTTGTTCGTTGAAAAAAATATGATTGCGAAGCTCTTATTCAGCTCTAAAAAACTTTGTTTTTTTTACTCAATACAACACGTGGTTCCAAAAATATAGCATATTTTGTGTTACAATAGCTGTTTTATGACTGATTTATCTATTTTTAAGCATGATAGATCAATAACTCGATATTTCCTCACTTTCTGCGTTAGAAAAAGCAAAGTTTTGTAGCCAAAGATATAATTGTCGCAACAAACTTGTTTTCGTAAAATTTCGACAAGATGGAGGGGAGTGTTCGACAAAAATATATACCGTTACGACTAAAATTTTATTTCGAGAAAAAGCAAATCAAAGACCTTTGCTTTTACCTGCAAGAATCATGGTTACACCCACTTAAACGTTATGAATAATTAATAACTCATGAATATTTTATTTAAAATTAAAAGTAAAGTGTTTTCGTAGAACTATGTGTCTAGTTATTGTTAAACAGACAACAGGATAACATAACATACCAGGATAAAAACGAAAAAAATAAGGAAATAAATTATAAAGGTATAGATGATAAATAATAATATATTTGTATAGATTATTAAAGTGTGAATGTTTCCTATGTTATATGTAGAGATGCAATTTTTTATTCGTTCTGCATAACTCTCTTTAATTATTATACAGATTAATTAATTTGAGGAATTTTAAACTTTGAGCACACTATTGAAAACACTAAAAGATAAAAAAGATTTTTTCTCATTTTATCCCTCTTGTTAAGATAAATATTTTTGATTCTTTTTTTAAAAATATCAGGAAAATATGCCAAAGAATCAAAATTAAAAAAAATATTTAAAAAAAAAAAAAATGAATCTGAGGGGGGTTACCGTATCCTTAATGTGATTTTGGAATGCGTGAATATTCCCATTAATGCCCTGATTGTAAGATAACTCGAGTTATCTTAAGATAACAACTTATCAGAGAAATATTGTAAGATTTCTTGATCATGGTAACATTAACGACTTTTCTACCTTTGATGTTAGCGCTATCTTAAGTTAACTAAAGTTATCTTAAGATTGCAAGAAAACTGGAGATTACTCAATCTAAGAGATAGAGAAATGTATGTTCTGGCACAGGCTCACGAACGCGCACGCACATCAAGTACTTAGGTGGCCAAGCCCAACAAATCGATATCATGCGGTGCCTATCCATGCACATCAAGGTAAAGTCCCTATATTACTATGTTTATTGATGCGCATCAAAAATCAATGCTGCAAATGAGTAAAAATAATTCTAGCATAAGTCCCTATAATTCTATGCACATCAAAATCAATGCGGCAAAGGAGTAAAAAGGTAAATTCCCTGAATACTGTTGACGTCAATCAACGCATGCGCAATAAGATGTGCTAGTTTTGAGCAAGATGAAATCCTCTGGCAAAATAAAATGTACATAATAAATGAATACACACACTGTAAAAGAATTACGAGATATCGCAAAAAGTCGTGGACTTACGGGGTATTACAGGCTACGCAAGGCTGAATTGGTTGCCCTATTAGAGGATGTACCACAGAGGCCACCTAGAAGGGCTGGACAACGAAAACCGGTCAGGCCTGTGACTATACTACCAACACCGGAGGCTATGGATGTCTTTGAAAAACAGGAGATGTCAAAAAATCGTTCAATCGTAAAAACCAAGATGTTGGGATGGTACAATTGGTTAGTGGACGCTGTTCCAAGGTCTATAAAAGAGGGAGTCAAGAGAACCTATGCGTCATTCAAGCGTAAGGTGATGAATCTCTATGATAGGACAGCTAGCATCATCGCGAAGCCTACCCTTCATAATGAAGTGGAAAAAGAGGGAAGACTATCTTCCAGATATTCAAAATCCATATGATCAGCCCGAGCAAGATTTTACGCCTCGGGAGCACAAGCATGCCTTGCACAAAACATTTAAAAGTTTTCAAATTTCTGGTATAGGAGGAGCCGACGTAGATGGATATATAGGGATGGTGAGACCCAACGTAAAAACCTTGATTGAGGAGCAGGCAGGGGAAATGGGATCGGCAAAGATACAGATGTCCCTATGGATCATGTGGAAGAAGAAAATAATACCAAACTCGGGGGAGGCCAACGACGAGTACATCGAGGTAAAGAAAGCATTCAATAGTAATATGACGGCAATCTTCCAGGGTAGCGACGTAGATGACGTGCTGGACGGGATGTTTGCCAATATCAAGACACACGTGGAACATCCGGCACTACCCCAGAGCGGATTCACCATTGGTCGAATTCTACACCTTGATGTGGATTTTCATAAGCTACAACTAACAAGGGGTTCATCATACATAGAACTACCTAAATGGATAGCCTCAAAGAAGGCCATCATCAACCCAGTGAATGAGGACGAGGAATGCTTTAAGTATGGAGTTATAGCATCGTTACATCATAAAGAAATTGGAAAAAATCCAAATCTATTATCACAAATGCAGTGCTATATTCCCCTCCACAATTGGAAGGGTATAGAGTTCCCGACAACCATTAAAGACATATCCAAATTTGAGAAGAACAACACGGATATTGCGGTGAACGTGTTGTACATAATGGGGAAAAAGATCAATATCCTGCGGCTATCAGAACACAATATTAATCGTAACAAGCAGGTTAATCTGTTGCTTATCACTGATGGTAAAAAGACGCACTATACAGTCATCAAGAGCCTATCGCGACTCCTGGGCAGAGAGACATCGAGGAACACGAAATCAATGCATTTTTGCCTGAATTGCCTACAGGCCTTTCCTACGGTTGAATCGAGAGACAAGCACTATCGATATTGCAGGGATCATGAGGCAGTCAAGGTCACAATGCCAAACGAGTCCGAAAAATGGTTATTCTACAGGGATGGTCAAATGCAATTCAAGGTACCCTTCACAATATATGCTGATTTTGAAAGCCTACTCATCCCGGTGGGGGATGACAGGGGGACAAAGACGAAAAAGCTGAGCAAGCATGTACCATCAGGTTGGTGTACATATAGTACATTTGCCTATGGACCTGTACCAGACCCGCTAACAGTCTACAGAGGTGAAGATTGCGTGACGCGGTTCGTGAACCACCTGGAAGATGAGGTGAAGAGGCTATATAATATATTCCCGCAACAGCCCATGATAGAACTAACAGAGGTGTTAAAAAGGGGACATAAAGAGGCCACGCACTGTCATATATGCATGAAACCCTTTAACGACGAGAATAACCGCAAGGTTCGGGACCATTGCCACTACACGGGGCTGTATAGAGGCGCGGCGCATAACAGCTGTAATTTGAAGTATAAAATACCTAGCCACATACCCGTAATATTCCACAACCTAAGCGGGTACGACGCGCACCTGTTTTATCCGGGAGCTGGGAGAAAATATATAACACACAGGATATTGGGTGCATAGCGGAGAATACCGAGAAATATATCAGTTTTAGCGTGAAAATCAAGGTGCCGCTTGCGGGGTATGGTGATGGTGAGATGTACAAGAAGATCGAAATCCGCTTTATCGACAGCTGTCGATTCATGCCCTCCAGCCTGGACAATTTGGCAAGCAACCTCATTGGAACAAACGCCGCCGGTATGAAATGCCAACAGTGTGCGGATAACTGTCTGGAATTTCAGAGCATAGCAGGATTGCATCACCCCGGAGGGTGATATAGTCGCCATGGGCGACTATCATGATGTGTATTTGACCACAGACGTCCTGCTATTGGCCGACGTTTTTGAAATATTTAGAGGCGTGTGTTTGGCAAACTACAAGCTTGATCCTGCCCACTTTTACAGTGCTCCTGGCTTGGCATGGAAGGCGGCACTCAAGTTTACCGGAATCAAGCTAGAGCTTCTCACAGATCCCAACATGCTATTGATGTTTGAGAAGGGTATCCGGGGAGGTATAGTGCAGGCGATACTTTGCTATGCCAAGGCAAATAACAAGTATATGGGAGACCAATACGATCCGGAGGTTGAGACATCCTACCTGCAGTACCTCGATGCGAACAACCTCTACGGCTGGGCAATGTGTCAGCACCTACCAACGGATGGCTTCAAATGGATATCTAATACCTCGGTATTTACCGAAAAGCGAATCGTGAAGCTTGTTGAAAAGAACAAGTATGGATACTTGCTCGAGGTAGATATCGACTATCCCGAGAGATTGCATGACACACATAATGAGCTACCATTTTTACCTGAACGTATGAAGATCAACAAGGTCGAAAAACTGGTACCCAATTTAAAGGACAAACGCAGGTACGTGGTACATATCAGAGCCCTTCACGAGGCTATAAAGCATGGGCTTGAACTGAAGAAGGTGCATAGGGTCATCCAGTTTAACCAACAACCATGGCTGAAAGGGTATATAGATCACAACACGAGGTTGAGGACTGCTGCCAAAAATGACTTCGAAAAAGACTTCTACAAGCTCATGAACCTCTCGGTCTTTGGGAAAACTATGGAGAACATTAGGAATCACCGCAACATTCAGCTGGTTACAACCGAGGACAAATATATGAAGCTCGTCATGAAGCCAAATTTCAAGGGTGGAAGCCGGTTCAGTAAACATCTCCTAGGTGTAGAGATGGGTAAAACGGAGGTCAAGATGAACAAGCCTGTATACATAGGCCAGGCCATATTGGATTTGAGTAAGTTGATCATGTATAAGTTCCACCACGACTATATGCAGCCCAAATATGGCAGCAAATTGCAGCTCTGCTATATGGATACGGACAGCTTTGTATACCATATCAAGACTCATGATTTCTATGCTGACATTGCCAACGATGTCGAGGCACGTTTTGATACGAGTGCCTACAACAAGGATGATAACAGGCCCCTACCGATGGGGTTGGTCTAATGAAGGACGAATTAGCAGGGAAGATCATGACCGAGTTCATAACGTTGAGAGCAAAATTGTATGCCTACGAGAGCCTCACAAAAGAGGGCGGTGACAGGAAAGCGAAGGGCGTAAAGAAGTGCGTTACCAAAAAGTCTATCACTTTTGACGACTATAGACGATGCTTGGAGCAGGGCGTTAATATATACAAAAAACAGGTGTTAATTCAAAACAAGAACCACCAAGTATACACCCAAGAGGTGAACAAGCTGGCGCTTAACAGGGCCGATGACAAGAGGCTCGTGCAACCAGACCGAAATTACCACGCTAGCCCGTGGACACTACCGTCGGGCGTCTACCCGGGAATAAATGGAGGTGTGTTTGTATATCACTATACTTCTACCTTATGCCCTGATCGCTTATGGATTTTTTCGTCACAGAAGACTATTAATAAAGATGTCAGAACTTGCACGAGTATTTGATGATGCCTCTGCAGAATCAACCTATGAGCATGTCGAAAAACCCACCGATAAACGCCAAGCTTTAAAAGAGGCCCTACGTAAGGGCAAGGGGCATCTTCTACCCAAAAAATGTACCGAGGGGTTTATTGACAAGGCTCCTGATGAGGCGGTAGAAAAGGTTCATGCCGAGTACGTACAACGAGAGCTTCAAGAGAAGGGGGAGAAGACCGCAAAAGCGCTGACTACCCACGTAGTCAGCCTGTATGCAAATTTGATTGGGAACTTCGTGGAGATCGACAGTGCCAACGAGCTACGAAAAGATATTGAAGAAGACCCTATTATCCGGGACGCCATGACGGATCTCGGTATTCTGGTGTACTGCACCATTGGTAGATGCCTGGCCCCGATTTTGGTGGCAGGGCATACCGCTAGGCATATGAGCAAAAAAACAGGAGGAGGCGGAGACCAAAGAGAACAAAGATGAGCAGTGCGTGTAGTGTTATTATCAATCAGCAACAACCTGCGGAAAAAATTGTTGAAGTAAGCAAAAAGCACCCGGTAAGAGTTGCCCAAGGTCACAAGCTAGCGGCACTGATGAGGGAGAGGAAGCTTGGAATAGCTCCGCCAAAGAAAGAACCCATGACCTTTAGAGAGTTCTTGAGATACTTCGAGAGAGATCTAAATACCCCCGATGCTATACTCAAAGGGATAAAGGAGACCTTGGAGATCCTTGAAGATCAGGGCCTATATATCCATCTTGTAGTAAAAAAGAAGTAATTTGTTATAAGTCTTAGGGCTTATAACAAATGAGTGAGGAGTCTACTAACCAAGTCATAACCAAGAAGAACGAAGGCCGTGTTGCTGCTGGCAAGAGACTTGCGGAATGGAACCGAAAGAACAAGGCCGACTTACAGAAGAACGTAGGCAAAGGTTCTTCACCGGATGATCAAGAACCTGTCGCAGGTCCTCACAAGTCTATGGACAATGTATACCTTTATGGTGTAGGTACGCTGGCCGTGTTGGCGATAGCTGTTGGCGTCTATTATAAATTTAAAGCCAAAAATGAGGACAAGCCAGCGACTCATCCAGAGCCTCAAAAAGGCAAAACTCAGCCAAATATCGAGATTTTCAAAAATGCTATAATAAATGACTACAAGCAAGGCTCATATGGACAGCAACATTAGCCCGAAGGAAACCATGGTTATTGACTCTTTATGGGAATCAGTCAGGCTGGTATCGTATACGATCCTGATAGACATGGGTGCAAAAAAGGCTCTGGGAGTTTCTAGGCCTGGGGCTAAGATGGACTTGGAGGACGGCCTGAAGCTTGCCGGCTATATGACGGCAGCGATCTTGTTCGACGAATACGCGATTAAGCAGGGATGGTATAAGAAATCATTGATACCCCCAAAATAGACCGTCCGATAAAATTTCTATTTGTCTAAGAGGCAAATAGAAATGGAGGAGGGTAAAAAATGCTCGAAATGTAGGCACTTTTTATCTATGGAAAATTTTAGGATCAAGCGTAATGGCCAAATGTTAAGACAATGCATCAAATGCCTTGATGCTAATAAGGCTTCAAGGAAACGTACAAAGTGCCGTGCCAGCAACCGGCATCTACATGAAAACAAGGAGCTAATGGCTATACTGCGAGCTCATATTGAAGCCAAGTTTTCCGAGGGTATGACCTGGGAAGACTACGAGTTCTTGCATATTGATCACAAGGTACCCTATAAATATCAAGAAACCGGCAAGTCTCCGACGCTTGCTGATGTTGCTAGGGCATTACACCAACACTCAAGGGTAAATAACCAATGGAGAAGACATGTTCGAAATGTAGACACCTTCTTTCCCTAGACAAATTCAGGGCTAGGGGGGATAGTGTAACAAAAAGTTGCATAGGTTGCCTGGATAAGGCGAAAGGGAAGCGGGGTGCCAAAAACAAATGCAAGGACGACCGTGATATTGAATACGAGGTAAGCCCTCTTACTATTGACAGGGAAATTAGAGGGCTTGGACAGGATCAAGATTACCTACTTCTCTATACCCTGCTCACGTACGACATTATAGCCCAGTATGCTGAACTCATCGGATCCGAGCCATGCCCTGCCCTGCCAGCCAGGAAAAGGCACGGCTCGTCAAGAGGTACCGCGAGGTACTGCGTTTCCTGACTGGTAAGATAGTGTTTGATCCCCTACCACTCGTATACCATACTCAAAAGACCAAGTTCTGCCCTGCCTGCCGGGGGTCTCTTGTTAGTAACCATGGAGGCGTATGGATTTGTGTTGAATGCGCCGCCTTATACCCTAAAATCCATTCCAAAAAATGGTCCTACCAATAAATGATAGACGTAGTAAAAGACCCCCATACGGCAATCTTCACGGGCCCGACAAGTTGTGGGAAAACGCAACGTGTTTTGGATCTGCTCGAGCAGGAGTATAAAAAGCACTATCACAATATCATCATCCTGTGCCCTACTATACGGTGGAATACCACCTATTTAGAAAGGGCCTCATTATGGAAGGACGACCATGTATTTTTGATAGACCCCAATCAATTGTTTGAATGGATCCAAAAATTGTCGTCGTTGCTGGCAGGCGAGGAGACGTTGTTTGTCGTGGACGACGTCATAGCCGATGAAAGCCTCGACAAAAAACGTAAACCCCTGCTTGAGCTTGCTATTTCAGGTAGGCACAGGAAGCATAGCTTGTGGCTCTTAACGCAGTCTTATACAGCTTTGCCCAAGAACTTGAGGAGGCAAATGGAGGCCCTGTTTTTGTGGTACCCTCACGAGAGGAGTGACATGAAAATGGTAGACGAGGAGACGAACATGATCTCCGACTGGGATGATATAAAGGCTGATCTGAAAAAATCCAAGCATGCATGCCTGTATGTGAGATTGGAACACCCTAGAAATTGGAAAATCCTCGAGTGACCATGATGAAAACCTCTGGCTTGCATTGGTATATTAGAAAACGCGTCCCAAGTTATGTTTAACGCAGGAGCCATTGAGACCCTGTCCAACAACCAGAATCAACCTCTGTTCAAACGTGTCGATCCTGGTAGGTTTTTGGGTATTGAAAATGTTAGACAGTATAGCCTCGATCAACATATGATGGTATCAAGAGAAGAAATAGGAGGTGTATGTGGCACATACACCCCAAATGAAGACCAAAATCCGCATGACGTCTTCGTGACGCTAGATGGCGCCCTAGAAATTGTGCGTCGTAGCAGGAAAACCAAGGCCGTAGGGGTCATCAAATGGCTGGCCAGGGCAGGTGTCCAAAAACTACAAGATGTAATTAAAGAGCATCGCCAGACCATCGAGGACAAGGATATAGACATCACCATCCTCGGGGATGATTTAGACCATAGGGATAGTCAGCTCATGGTGCTGGGGGATGAAATTGAGGAGCTCCAGGAAAAAGTAGAAAATCTTCAGCAACGTACTGTGCCTTACCTCGAAGATCCTGGAAAGGATAACGGCATGGTTGTGATTCAGAAGAACAACAGCGATCCCTTTCCATACCTGGCCATCTGTGGCCAACAGGGGTATGTAGCGCAAAAGATTCGGAACAAGCTTGTTGACTATCCCAGTGGTGAGATTGTGGTGCTGGCAGAGACCCCGAATTCTATTGTACACTACAACTGGCTAAGGGAGCGTGGATGTATTGAAGTCAACCCGGAGCGTGTGAGACATTTCAGGCTTGGTGAACACTATACACATGAGCGTCTCCTAGAGCTCGGGGAATGAGTATTTTTTGTGGGTTATCAAGACCACAAAAAATATCTAATCTACCACTCTTTAACATGCTCTGGAGGCATCTGAACATCTTCAGGAATTAGCATCAGCTCTTCCGAGACGAAGCTACGATCAGGGCCGTCCTGTAAATAGTATAAAATACGGTTACCTGCCACTATACGATCCAACCTATACATTTTCTTACTCCAAACGGAGTCAGTTGCACGTCTTTTAGAGTCCCCATGTTCTTCCCCTGGTTGTAACAGATAGAGATATAAGCCATCCTCAGGTAAGGGTTTTTCTTCGGGGTATTCCTCACCTCTCGCAAGCGGTACTTTATCGAGTTTGATCGCCTTGTTAGGCTTCATGTTAATCATGGCGGTCTTGATATTGTTAAGACCTTTCACGATAGAATACAAGTTTTTGACCCAAATGGTACTATTATCCCCAGAGACCAGCTCCTGTGCATCCTGGGGCTTGAAGAGCCTTTCAGCGAGTACCTTGTTATAGGATTCAACAAAGGCCGTAAATGTATGGTGGTATTTGGTGGTAGCCCGTTTAATCTCCACCCCTTTGCCTTCTAGCAGCTTGGTTACATCTGACCTGAACTCACTACCATTGTCACATTGAAAAATCTTAGGGTATCTAAGAGACCCCGCCTTGTAAATATCCTTCAACATATCCGCGACTTCGCTGGCTTTTTTTGTACGCAAGGGCCTAGCCACCTTGTACCTTGAAGCCACGTCAATACCCGTGAGAATGTACTTGTAGGTGCTGCCATATACCCTATCGTGAGGCATGTACAGCAGATCGAATTGGTGCATCTTATTAGGGCTCGTAATAGTGAAATGAGGGTAATCTATACGTCTCGGGCCTTTGATATGTCGTAGCCATAGCAGTTGCCTGGACAACCAGTGAGTGACCTTCTTTTTGGACAGACCGCTCTCCTTCGCGAGTAATTTGATGGCCTTTCGTCCAGCCCAGAGATGTTCTGGGGTATAGTAGATATGGCTTAATTTTTCCTCCTCCTCTTCAGTAATAATGTGTGATGCTTTTAACATGTTTATTACATGTTAAAAACGTTCTTACAAATACTTGTACGCTACAAACCCTAGCAGAGATAAGGAGCCAATGATAAAGGTCAATTCACCATCTTGTTGTTTTTTGGAGGGTTTGTAATAATCTAACAATTTCGGGGCCTTATCGTTTGAGGCTATATAATATTTATACATGTCGTCGTCCAACTCTCTTAGGCTCTTACCGGCTTGTAGTTGCAATTCCCGTTGCTTACCGAACCAGTCGATCTTTGCTTGTCTGTCTCTCACCCACTGTGCCTGAGCATCCTGCAATTTTTCCATAGCTTGGTCATATCTTTTCCGCTCCGCTTCGCCGTGTCCTGAAAGTTTAGAAAATAGGAAGTTTGTGCCGCTGAATGCTAGGGCATTAATCGCAGCGCCCGCAACAAGAACAGCTATCGTTGCCATCTTTATTTAATACTCCACGCTGTGGAATCTACCATCCAGGATGTTCAACTGGGCGTCCATTAGTAAATAGACATAACACCTAAAATCCCCAGTTCCGTCAGCTTTCTTGGTCATGTGTAGGGTAATGCCATCACTAAGCCTTTGTAGAGGTCTTCCAGAGCCATGTAGGGTATGATCGGGAGAGGCCCGGAAATCGATGAACAACGCATATCTCTCGTTGAAAAATTGGCCGATGGTCACATTCGAGTCATGGCTACCAAAGAGGTTGACCACCTGCTCGAGGTGGTCTTTGGGTAACATTGCATGGCTACACAATTCGTTCGGCTCACCCTCGACGGTGACGCTTATCTTCTCAATCTTGGGGTTGTAAAAGACCTGAATAAGCCTACACTTTTGAAGGGTCCACAAAGAGTAATAGGACACCTTTCAAACTCTTGGCAGGGGTATCTATCTGAAGGTTGTAACTCGTGTCAGCCTTTTTCATGGTGACTACCTTGCTTCTTAGGATCCTTTCGTAGGGCAACGCTAGCCTTGGATACCTTGACATCATGGTACTTGCTAGGCCCTCGTGGTTGATCTTGTCAAACTCCAGCTTGATATTGGTAATTTTGTACGCGGCGTCAGGTGCCTTGGCCGTGGACCCGGTGCCTGTACCCGCATCCTTTATAACGTCACCATGAGGTGCGAAATGCAGGACAAACTGCAGCCTGTCATGGAGCCCTGCCTGGTAAAACGGTAGGTCTCTCGTTAGTTCGAACATCTTGCCAAGGGGTATACAAAAGGTGTTGCTATACGCTGCAGCTATGGCTTTTTCCTCATCCGTCCCTACATACTCGGTAGCTTTGACCTGTAAGACCCTGATGGTACCATCATTGGGGTTGATCCCCTCCAAGATGAGATTGTTTTCCCTATCAAATTTGGGTAACCACAAATCCCGGTAGACCGCGAGGGGTCCATAGTCGCTTATATTTTGAATTTCATTGCTGTTCAAAGTGATACGTAAATCCCTGACCAGGCCTTTGCCTATGTTGCTGACTAGGGTACGCTTCGTATTGGTACCCGTCAGCTCCAGGTCAAATAGGAGCTTGAGACTTCCGGGGAAGATGACGTCATTCTGGGACATGTTGGGGATATCCACGTACAGGTCCTCATTCTGATTAATTGTGGATGGTATGTTACTGATTTGAACACGTTGCTTCCTACCCTTAATCCCGAAGAGCTGCTTCGTCTCTGCATATGGATCTAGCGTGTCTCCGTATTGACTCATTTATTGTATAGTAGATTTTTCTACAAATAAATGCCAACGAACCCAGTATATGAACACGATTTTTTTGATGATAAGGGTGGTGGGAAGGATGATAGGCCTGGGGATCCCCCATCAACGCGACAACTTCCATCAACGCCAGGTACCTCAACGTCAGGACAACAACAGCATGGAGAGGATCATGGTGTTCCGGAACAAAGCATGCTCACGTCTGGGGAGAAACTTTTAAGATTAAAGGTCGACGGGTTTTACAGGCAAATTAGTATGGATCAGAGGGTGGGGACAGTCCATGTAATCCCCTATGAGGATTTTCGGTTGGAAGGGGATCGTCTTTTTTACAAGGATGAAGATATTTCGAAATTAATTTACAAGAAGCGGGGTATTGGTTTACTAAGTGCTGGGACCATATTAACAAATTTATATGCAGAACGCGTGCGGGACATGGGTTTTAAGGAATATATCACCACGCCTAACAAAGGGGGTAAAGCAAGGGCCCAGAAACCCGTGCAGAAAATCGAGTATATTCAGATGGATTCGTTGGATGGGGTAGACGAAGTAGGCAAGGTAGACAAAGGCGACAAAGTCTTAGACAATATTAAAGAATTAGATAGAATCATAGACCATACGGAAGACCTTCTTCAAGAATCTTTGCCCGGGGGGTCTGATCTAGGATGGATCTCAGAACGTGAAAGGAAAGGGCTTGACAAAAAACTTCAAACCATGCGGGGTGATTGGGGCTGCATGGTGCCAATATAGCGTTATACAACGGTGAGATTACCAGGGTGGAGGGCAGCCTAGAAGATCTCGAGAAGCAGAAGGTCGGGGGACAAGGGAGTTCTGATAATGATGAGAATATAGAAAGGCTGAAGGCTAGGCTTGAAGCTCTTAACGAAAGAAGAGATCGTGAGATTGAAGCACACGGCATACTATCCTCTGAAATATACCCCCAGCTGGAGTTCATCAAGGACACGTTTATGAAAATTGCCGGAAATGACGTCAACCTCCTTGAGAAGCTTAAAATCCTCTTCAAGGAGCAGGGTATTACCATAGCGAGTATCGTCTCCGCCATTGGTCTACTGATAAGCACCATCGTACTCGCCGTTACAGGAGGTTCTGCCGCGGTAGGTGCCGCAGGAGGAAGTGCCGCGGCAGGTGGTGGAAAAGGGTTTGTGGAGAAGCAGTTGGAACGATTGGGAAAATTCCTAAAATACCTAGCAGGCAAGGCAGGTGTTGCATTACCCGGTATTATTGGTACGGTTGTCTCATTCTTTCTCAGGGTAGCGGCAACTATTGTCGAATATGCAGCCAAGAACCTGTACATAGCGATCGCGGCAGCCGCTGGTTTTGTTGTGGTCTATGTTGGTGGGAAGGGGAAAAGAGCCTAATATGTTGATGAAACATATTATACATTACTTTAGCCATATGTACGCAATGATGAGCCCTACCCCAGCCGTGATCAACACCGTTTTGGTATCCTCATGTTGTTGTGAGGGTTCTATGTGTTCAGGTATAGTATGCCTAGGTAGTATGGCCTGTATAGGAGGTGTAGCATGCCTAGGAGGTGTAGTATGTTTAGGGGGTATAGCATGTATAGGATGTGGTTTGATAGTATGCCCAGGCTGTGGTTTGATAGTATGCCTAGGTGGTGTAGTATGTCTAGGAGGTGGCTTGATAGCCCTCTCTATAGGCTTTACAATAGGCTTGTTATTATTCACATCAACTTGGACCCCCACATTTACATTGGCGGGTGCGATCAAAATGTTGTTATTGTACCCCTCAATTTTACCGATACGCAGGTTCATGTCTGAGGGCAACATGTACACGCTGGGCATGACGGCGAAATTTACGGGTGTTCGGGCATATTGCAACACCTTCTGGAATTCCGTGATGTCATGCCCTACATTTTCCTGACGTTGTACCATGGCTTCAAATTTTTGCAACAAGATTTGCCTTGCCGTGTCGTTGTCCGCACCAGACCCGATTAAAGATGCTTTGGCCCCTGCCTGCGACCCAAGCAACAAGACCACGTAAACCCTTATACTTTCACTCAGCTTGGTCAGACCTTCCGACGTCAACCCCTGACTTGCTGGTATGATGAATTTGGCCCAATCACCATCAACCTGTGGCCACCATGAACCGTTTGTTTTTGAGGCACTTACCGATCCAAATTTATATAGGCTATTGGGATCTGCACCGTATTCACGACATACTTGCGCGTATCCTGATGTGGAATAGGGGTTTTTGTAGTTTGAAAAACCATCATTATAAGGCATGGGTACTTTCATTCTAGCAAGAATGCGACGCATGTGGTAATAGACATGAAATTTGAAGATCGAGTTGACTAGGGGTACTGAGCCTGTTAGGTGCGGAGATGTCTAATGCGGTGCTTGCGCAATGGGTAGCAAAATTCACCTGAATGTTCCAGTAGTCCAGGGCTTGTCCCTTCCATTCCATTCTGACAGGGTCATTCAGTAAATTGGTTGGTACTTTTATAGGGTATTTGCTAAACTCGGGGAATACCACGGAAATGTGTGATTCCGTCGATACATATAAGTCCTGGTGCTCCAAGTTGGTTACGACAAGGGGCCATTCTCCCCTGTTGGACTTGTACCTTGCCTTGGGGTTGTATGAATACATGTTCATCCTTTTCCTTTAAGAAGAAAAGGATGAAGCAACTGTATATTACAGATATCAAAAAGCCTACGATATTCGAGGACTACCTTGGGCAAGATACGAGAATTGCCTTGAAATCGATAAGTATCCGGCCTGAGTGGCTGAATATTTATAATAACAACGACCTTACCATCCGCAAGGTAGGACCTGATCAGAGGGAGACTCGGATCACCATTATGGCCGGTCTGTACAAGATCGAGGATTTGGCGGCTATCGTGAACAGTCAGGCAGAGGATAAGATTAAACTGTTTGTCCTGAAAAATGGACTCTGTAGGCTCCGTGTCGGTGACGGGTACACGGTTGTGTTTAATCGACAACTGCATGAACTCCTGGGGCTTGCATACGATCCCGCGAGAAAGTACTATATGAAGGGTGATTATGATGCCGAATATAAGACTGACGTTTATATTAGACTACGACTTGTTTGCCCTCAGCTGGACGAATGTGATGCCCTGCTAGATGGTAAAAAGTCAAAAATTCTCGCCTTACTCCCCACCAAGGAGCTAAACGCTTGGGGGGACATGCTGACCTGGAGTTTTGACACTCCGATCTACCTTCCATTGAAGGGCTCTACGGATCGCCTCGAGTTCATGCTAACAGACGAATTTCACCACGACAAAAATGTCTCGTTCACTGGATTAACGATGCATTTGCTCATTGAATAATAAATGAGCGATATCACAAAGCTATATCCAGATTTATCAAGCGCGCCGCCTGCACAAAGCGCGGACATACCGGAGGAAAGCCAGGTCTACAGGCTCAAAAAGATCGAAGAAATTGAACAGTACCTGAGAAGGGAAATTAAGGAGAGGGATAAGCTCGCTAAGAATTTTAAGATGCACGGGACCTGGGTCCGATACTGCGACCACGGACTGCTTGGTATTACTATAGTAACGTCGGGTGTCGGAATTGGGGCGCTGGCCTCAGGCCTTGGTGTTCCGATCTGCATAGCGATGGGGGGTATTACGATCGCCGTGGGAGTTGGGCAGGCAGGTCTGAGAAACGCTGGGAAGAGGCTTGGTGTGAAGGCCAAGAAACATGAGGCAATTAGGCTACTAGCGGAAACAAAATTGAACTCCATCGTTGATCTCATCTCAAAAGCGGTAGAAAATGGGGTTATCAGCGACTACGAGTTTAGTCTCATTATGCAGGAGAAGCAAAAATATATGTTATTGAAGGAACAGATGAGGCAGCGTGTTAAGAGGATTGTTGTCTCCATCAACGAACGAGAGCGTGCCCAGCTAGTTGCGAATGGCCGGGAGGAAGGTATAAATGAATTTAAAAAAAAATTCAATCTGTATAGTATGCAAGCAGTATTTAGATTCTCCACCTGTTTACAAGCCTTAGTTTTGCATATTTTATAGGTCTTGTAGGGCCTATAAAATATATGGTTTTTAATCCTCACTCAGCAGCCATTCTTTTTTGAAGTCCTTGTGCCGGCATTCCACAACATGTACCTGAGGGTAGTAGTTTTTACCCTGTACATACACCGATGAAATAGCCATGATTGCACTGGCTTGACATGGCTCATCATAGGGTACTGGCATACCGTGGAATTTAGTTGTTATCACGTCCTTGTAGTATTTGAGCTTGGTATTGATGTAACGGTCCTTTTTCACAGGCTCCGTTGCCAATTGCTCAGAAATCAACTCTTCGATTTTGTTCCATATTTGGCGATACTTCGCAACCCAGTCGGGATACTCTTCGAAATCAAGGCTCATCGCTGGTACAGCATTGGCGTTGTACCGGGTCACTCCATTCGGGGACCAGATTTTGGGTGTCTTTACCCTGAGTGCTACCACGAGGTCTCGTGTATGGTAGCCTATAATGTACCGTTGATCCTTACCTCCATTGGCAGGGATGGGGTCTGACACTGTCAGATAGTCCACGTTGATATCATTAATGTCCGTAAAGGTAGTCGCAAAGTTGTAGAAAATTTTAGGGTTGACAATTTCTTCTTCAAATTTCAGCATCTTCTTTATTGTATTTCAAACAGGCCCCGATGATTGCATACACCCCCGTTATAGGTGATGTATTCCTGGTAGCAGTACCAGCACAAGCCAGATTTCGTCATATGCTTTGTACTCACCTGTGGGGGGGTTGTATCTCATGGGGCATCTGACTTTGTCGCATAGTTCTACAGAACACCAGTAACAGAGTACCATTTTATTATATTCCAACACAGGTCCGGGGATTGCCAAGCAGGTTGGGGGATTACTCCCACAGGTTTTAAGGTCTGCCTTTTCATCCTCTGAAAAGCCCCAATCTATGACCCTATCCGGATGCCAGGCTACTGGAGCTAACTCCTCCTTAATTCTAGCCTTTTTGGATTTCCTATGGCGATAGGCTCTTCGCCATTTAAGTTTGCTTTTCCTGTTCGCCAACATCTCTTTACTAACGAACCAATCTGGTACATACATGAGTTGGGAGGGATATTTTTCAACAGCCTTGCTGCACATGCCTTGCGTCATGAATCTGTCCGGCACGTACATGAGTGTCCAGGGATCCTTTTCGGCGGCCCTGCTACACATGTCTTGCGCCTTGAATTGATCTGGTACATAGCCGAGCATCATGGGCTCTCCTTCAACAGCCATGCTGCACATATGCTCCGTCTTGAAATGGTCGTAGATATATTTGAACATAAGGGGATTGTGTTTAACGACCTTGTTGCACATGCCCTGCGTCTCGAATTGATCCAGCACATACCTGAACATGTCGGGATCGTACTCGACAGCCCTGTTGCACATATCCTGGGTCTTGATTTTGTTGGGGACATACTCGAACAGGCTGACATAATACTCAACTATCTTGTTGCACATATCCTCCGTCTTGAATTGATCCGGCACATACCTGAACATACGGGGATCTTTTTCAACAGCTTTGTTGCACATGTCCTGTGTTTTGAATTGATCCGGTACATATTTGAGCATATCGAAATCTTTTTCAACGGCTTTATTGCACATGCCTTGCGTCTTGAATTGATCTGGTACATACCTGAACATGTCCGGATCTTACTCGACAGCCATGCTGCACATATCCCGAAAATGATCATCTTCTTGAATTTTAGAAACCAATTCAGCCTTGCATAGCCTGTAATACCCCGTAAGTCCACGACTTTTTGCGATATCTCGTAATTCTTTTACAGTGTGTGTATTCATTTATTATGTACATTTTATTTTGCCAGAGGATTTCATCTTGCTCAAAACTAGCACATCTTATTGCGCATGCGTTGATTGACGTCAACAGTATTCAGGGAATTTACCTTTTTACTCCTTTGCCGCATTGATTTTGATGTGCATAGAATTATAGGGACTAGTGCTAGAATTATTTTTACTCATTTGCAGCATTGATTTTTGATGCGCATCAATAAACATAGTAATATAGGGACTTTACCTTGATGTGCATGGATAGGCACCGCATGATATCGATTTGTTGGGCTTGGCCACCTAAGTACTTGATGTGCGTGCGCGTTCGTGAGCCTGTGCCAGAACATACATTTCTCTATCTCTATCTACGCAAAACTAAAACGCGTTTTAGGCTTTAGCAGCACACGGGAAGTACGGAATATTGCCCAACTTGGTTAATTTTTTGGGGGAATTACCGATTACTTGGTGCATATGTCTAGGGGCTAACAACAAGCCTCCTGGCTTAGTAGTAAGCACGTGCGACACAAGAAAAAAACAAGTAATGAAAGTACTACCTTTGCTGCTTGTTATACCCCATTCACACCTAACAAAACCGGTTTTACTTCAACTGGTAAAATATATGTCTGCAAGTAGTGGATGCAATGCTCGGTGCAGCTCTCCTGATGCAGGCTTTGTTCCCATCATCAGACGTTTGAAGCGCATCAACCTTCCGTTGGCGTGAAACACAGTTAAATATCTGATACCGGGTGCAATCGTGAGCTGATGAAACGCTGCTTTAAAATCAAGCTTTTTATATATCAAATATTTGCACCCAGCCAGTTGTGCCTCAACGTCTTCAGGTCTTTGAATAGGCACATTGGTGTCTTTTATAGCCTTATTCGGTTCGCGCATGTCAACAGTGACCCTTATCCCGCCGTCATCTTTTGGGGCTAGGACAACGTTGGACACCCACGGTGCTGGGCCACTGTGCTCTTCTATGATGTCGGGTTCCTTCATCTTCTTTATCTCCGCATCAAATCTTCCATGCAAGTGGAACGGAATAGAGCGAAGGTTAGCTGCTACAGCTGGTACGGACTCACCAACATGGAGTGTCACCTCGTGGTCTTTAAGGGTCCCTACGCCTTCGAAGGCATGCTTGTAGCTGCTAATAATGTCCGCTGTTGTTGGATCACGTTTAGTTCCTGTACGTCTTATTAACTGGGCTTTACTCATCGCCTGTGGAGCTGCATTAAACTCAATAATACCAAGCTCTTCAGAAGCGACTCCACTCAACAGAAATTCTAATTCTTTCTTCACAATATAGATTCTTAGGTTGGCCACGGCTCCTCCCCACATCACAGGACCTTCATAATACCCAGCGCATTTTATGGCCTTCGAGGCATACTGTTTAAATTTCACTTTCGTTTTGCAGATGAGAAGCTGCAACTGCTTCGCGAGTGATAGAGACATCACACTAACATCAGCCCCTGTATCGGAAAAAGCATTCACTTTCTGCTCCTTTATCACTAATTCCACCTGGTATCTTGGTTTTCGAGTGGAATCTTTTCGCAGATTTTTTGTTTTACGCACCTTGCCTACCCTGCGTGTGGCGATGTGTTTCCTAGCATGGGTGCGTTTAACCGATGCCGTTAACGATGCTTCGTCGTTGTCCGATGACCTTCCGGCGTCTTCCGATGTCGATTCAGTCTCGGAACCCTCCTGGGAGCTGCTAAAATTAGGGTGCTTTGTACGGTCCTTTATCCAGTTTGTTTTGCGTTTTCCGATGTAACGACAAGCATCGGACCCTTTGAAGTGGCCTCGCCACACTCGAAACACTTTTGGTTGCGAGCAGCACACTTTCTACCTCCGTCACATCGCTTCTGCAAGCATTTATAACAAAGAAAATCCTTCTGTCTCGACGAAGGTTTGGATTTCAGGTTGTCATGGGCTTTCTTCTTGCGTGAGTACTTTCCCGGCTTTTTTATTTTACGAACATCGAAACTCGTGTCCGGTGCTGCAAGTTTTCTTGCTCCTTCTGATGCTGCTTCTAAGCGTCTTCCATTGATACTGAGATCTTGGAGTCCCCATTGCTGCTTCAACGCTTTTTTGCGTATTTCGTCGTTCGTGGTGCCGATAATAATCAGGACCCGCACTAAAACAACTTTCACGGTGCAGTCCGGGCCACACGTGAATTCACACGAGCTTGCCTCGTGCTTTACCCGATTGACAAACAAATCAAAAGACTCTTCTGTGTTTTGAGCTAAATTGTGGAATGCAAAATTTGACAACGTTGTATTTTTCGTTGGTTTATAGCGACGTTTTAAATAGTCAACAACCTCATCGAATGTTATTGTGTCTCTTCTGTCCGGGGTGACCTCCTCCTCATAGTCCTTCTGTAGGTTGCGTGATGCAAATCGTTCTAAAAGCTGTTTTCTCTTATTTTGCTGTATCCACTTCCTTTTGGCGTCTGCCTCTAAAGTACTTGGGTCATTAGCTATATCATCATATTCATATGCAAATGCGTCCACGTAGTTAATGAATGCATGGTATGTGTTACCTTTGTGCAATTCTGGGTCAAACTTTGGCATTCCAGACGTATTGCTACCGGCCATGGTCACTCAAGATAAATCACAAACTTCAGAATAAGTCACAGTTTATCCTCGTCGCCAGATAATGTGACTTCGTAGGGGAAAGAAAACAATTATAACATAAACAATATCTTTCTGTGCTCATACGAGTTCACTGCCTTCCGCCATCTTGGTTTTTACAAAGTGTCCTTTTGCCGGTTGCCGATCGGTCATAACAAAAGACAGGTATCCTTTCTAGGAAGTACCTAGCTAGCTATAGCTAGCTAAACCATATTAAAGTATTATGTAACCTGCAAATAAAACAGCACACCTCTTTTCCAAACTTTAAAGACCCTTATTGTAGTTACCAAGATAATTCTTCTTGTATATGGTAACTGCATATTTTATCTCACAAAATAAGGTCCCTGTGGTAGTTCTAAAAATTAATCGCGATCAAAAAATAGATGTATCACCTAGCCACGCTTAGGCGTGAGTATACGAAAAAGGTGTGATATTTTAAAATGCTTCAAAAAACTATATTTTGATACATTAATGTATATATTTTTAGAAATCTTGCATGATTTTCTATATAATAGTATAAAACTTATTAAGAACTTTTTAAGAAAAAATAAAATCTGACGGTTTAATATACACGGATATTTACAATACTACTAGGTTCTTTTTGGGAAAACAATAATCTAACAACGATTTTTAATTTTTTTCTTAACATTCATTACTTTTGGAGATAACAGGTTTTTTGAGAAAATATTTATGATGCACGTGTTCACTTACATAATTGAGTAGCAAAAATTGATACCCAAGATAATTATGCGGGAACAAATATTCGATCTTTATCACATAGCAAAAAGTAATTTTTAAATTTGTTGAAAAAAATGTAATTTAAATACATTTTTGTACCATTTTTTACCAGAGGCCAGGTTTTTTTCTATCTTATCATTTAAAAAAAAAAAAATTTTTAAATGATTTTTTTCCCCTATACTCACGCCTTAAACATTAAGCAGGCTACACTGTTTTTGCATTGACATTCAAAGATGCAGCTAACCCAGCTACACTTTTAAACATAAAATACAAGATCAAGAAATTTTGCGGCAGTTTGTTCAGATTACAAACACAAATCTGCCAAAGTTGGCTAAGATAAAGTGCGTTTATACCGAATTAAAAAAAATGTATAGCTAGGTAGGTAAAGCGCTGATTATTACATAATGTACGTTGTAGCCAAAATCTTAAAATTGGTATGTATAAGATTTGCATTGATATATTTATCATAAAACTAAATATACTGTTCTTTTTTAATAACTCTTTTTGGATATGCTGTATGGCAATGATACTTAATAAGTTGTTATATTTGTCTATTAATGACCGGATACACTTGTATAATATCACTGCAATATACCTTATAGTATCAACGTAATTTCTTAAAATATGTTTTAAATATGGTTATAATTTCTTATAATATAGCTTTAGGAGCTGTTCATATGAGGCGAGCTGGCCCGGTTGACCCGGCTGGCTCGGTTAGGCGGGCTGATATTTAGTTACGTTCATATGAGGCGAGCTGGCCCGGTTAGGCGGGCTGAAAATAGTCACGACAGTTTGTTCATATATTTTATATGGCGTTCTAAAGGAAATTTAAATTACAAGGAATTCTTCAAAAAAATGTATTTTATGAAAAAGCTACAAATAATGATTATTTTGTCAAAACAACGATAGATACACAACAATAAAATTTGATGATAATGTTTTTCTTCTGGAGCGTTTTTATATATTTATTGTTCCAATGCATATGTAATATTATTTTCACCAATAGTTATATAAATTGACAAAAAAAGTTAAACCTCCAATATTTTTGGCATTTCTGTACAGAAAAAAAATGCTTTCTACAAATAAAATAATCTTGATCATGCTCAAAAATAAAGTGAGTCAGCCCGCCTGGCCGGGCTGGCCCGTTCACATGGAAAATTTTCATCCCGCCTAGCCGAGATCTCGGTAAAAACAAGCGAGATCTCGGCAAGGCGGGCTGGCTCGGTTGTCATATGAACACATTTTTATTTTTGTATGTGTTTCTTGATAGTAGAGAGATCCCGCCCAGCCGAGCCAGCCCGCTTCCATATGAACAGCCCCTTTATATGTATAATTTCAACATCTAGCATGTGCGTCACAACCTCATAATTTCCTGCATGGCTATAATATTTGAATAAAATCAAACGAGTTTGATTTTAATAATATTGGTGGTGATCTGGTTTCGAATGCCTTTTGTTTGTGTGACAATACATATATTATCTGCTAGCGTTGTTGTGGCAAATTTTATATATATAAAATTAAATGAAATTATAACGATATTATAACAATTTATAAGTATACTGTAGAAAAATTATAACTGTACTAGTCGGTAACCCGTGGATAAATCCACGGGTTCGCCCGTGGATTATTAACCGCATTTTGTGTTTCTCGCTACTGCGGTTACCATTTTGCGTGACAGACAGACAGACGTATACGGGTATTATAAAATAGACTAATCGTTAACCCGTGGAAAAATCCACGGGGTGGTCGCCCGTCCTTTATATATCGCATTTCGTGTTTCCGTAACAGGACGCGTCTTTCGCGGACAGACAGACAGACGGAATACGGCTATTACTAGCCATAGTTACCACTAATGCGCCCCAAATTGCTAATAACGATTTAAAAATACGAATTTAGAACGGGATCGAAATTTAAAATGGAAAATGGTGGATGTTTCATGTAACTGCGTGATAACGGGTATGATAACAGAAATGCAGAACGGAATCGAATAGAGACTTGTGGATAAGCTTATTGCCCAGGGGAAAAATTATAAATAAGAAGCCCTGCGGCTTGAAGATTTCGTCATTAGCCTGGAAGATTCTGAAATTTGAAGTATAGACTTTTGAAAACGGAGAACAATGGGTAAACAAATCATAAGTATCCTAATTCTCAATTATTATTGTCACTAACCTAAAATACAACGTAATAAATAAAAATTAAGAAATATTTTTTTTACATATATATAGTATATATTCTAAAACTTTAACTGGATATTTTTATAACTGATCTGAAAAATTCTTGAAATTCTAGGATACAGATTGTTATGTATGAACTTGACGATTCGAACATAACAACTTCTGAACAAGTTCAATGAATTATTACTCAATAATTTACCAATAAAATCCTTTAAAATTTACTCTCTCGTTGAAGATTTTTCGAAAATGCTGATGGTGCATGGTTTGATAACAGTTGATCTGAAAAAGAAAGTACATTTAAAAATAAGAAACAAGAATACAATTTTACCAGGAACTGAATTAATACCAGGTTGTGTAATTATTGTCTCCCTTTTTGATTTGAAGTGAGAATTTAATAAAAAGATACAAATCAATGCCACGTGATGCACAAGGTATACTATATCAATATATGTATATAAATTTAGTCAAGCTGGCTTTCGATATCATTGTTAAACAAGTAACATTTTAAGCAGGCGATACATGATTTTCAAACCTGTGGACAATACAGGATTTATTTTGCCAAAATCGATTTATTGAATTGAAAAAAATTGATCGTTTATTATCCTTTTTTGATTTTGAGGAAATTTATTGGTCATTGTTTTGTTTGACAAATTCAAAAAGTTGAACTTTTAAAATTTCGAATTGAATTCAACAAGTTGAAACAAAAAAGGGTAAACGCACAATTAATAAATTTGTCAAATTTAATAAATTGATGGTCTTTTCATGAGATTTTTAAAATCAAGTCTTTTCTAAGAAATCTTAGAAAAATATATTGTGATACTTTAGGTAAGGTCAAGAAAGTTTTTCAAGCAAATTAGGGTCCATTTTTTTCAACAAAATATCTGGCTATTAGGCACTCAAGGAGAACTGATAATTAGCCAGTAACAGAATGGTCAGCTGATGCAGAATAATTATATATAGGGTGCGTACAGTATAATTAGCTGCTCATACAGCTAATTATACGATATAAATTTTTTTGACTTAAATTTCCACACATTTCTTCGTTATCGATCTCCCCATAGCCATCTATATTTATATAGATCCACATGAAGTTGTACTTCAATTAAAACCAAAAATAGGATCAAGAAACGCTTGTGCCAAGAAGATAATAGTGTTACTGTAGCAGTATGTCATGTTATTTAACAAGACACTATTCTGATTTCAAGAAAAAACATGAAAAGTGAAAAACACAAAGAAGCCTGTAACAACAATTATACTGTGGGTAGCGTATAGTTATACTACAACGGCTAACTATCATGTTATTGGCTAATTATTAGTTCACCTTGACTGTTCAGTGCAAGCAACAATAAATTTTTGTCAGGCTTCGACAACTTTTCTGCAGAAGATATAAAAAATCCTGTGACGAATATCTTTTTACCTGATAGCAATAGCATCACAAAGGTTCCTTCGGAAGTTATTTTAGCCCCATTTTTCTCAAAAGAACAGGAGTCGGGTATCCAGCCCCTCATGATAAAAAGAGGGTGCCAATAAGCTGCAAACGCACGCATATAAAAGGGTGAGTTTGGTGGCCTTTTGAATGAAATTATTGGTTGTCCTCTGAAACTGCACGCACTTTCCCGAACTCTCCCTAACTCACCCGGAGCATTCACGAAATGCAATTCCTTGTAACATACAATGCGGACAACAGTTGGAAGAAGGCGTTTTTTTCGGGCATCTTTTGGGCTATGCAAGTTTTTTCGAGCCAATACTTGAATTTTTTCGAAACGCCGGACTCACCTTAACTTTTTTTACAGCGTATGCGGCTTATCAGCACCCTTGTTGATAAAATTATGCAAAGCAGGACAAAGGTTTTTTAAAGGTAATTAAAGCACTATTTTGTGTAGCTAGCTAGCTGGCTAGCTTGATATATAGCTAGTAAAAGTAATTTTAGAGGAATTTAAAAATAGTATTTAGCTCCCTAGCTACATCAGTAAAGCTACTACGACAAGCCAGATCAGGAAGGCAAGACCAACACAATGTAAGCAGTTTTAGTCATGGCCGTATATAGACGAAATCTTTAGAGATAATTGACATCATAATGTACCTTAACATCAGATAACAACCTTAACATGTAACATCCTTCTTCACAAGAAGGCAAGTATTGACATACACAGCATTAATAAAAAGTTCAAAAAATGTATCAACGGCACAAGAAAACTTTCCAGTTATAAATTTCGACGCATACCTAAATTGCGGCCTTTGGATCAACGCCAGGAACCGTCCTAAGTTTAATTTCATATAAGACATAAGTAATCCTTTCACTTACTTACCGTTAACAGGTTTAGCAACAACGTGGTTCAGACAAAAACAAATCTATTCTTGAAGATAAATTCACGTGGGCTGCAGCGACATTTAAGCACATTAAACGAGGCAAACGAAGCATCATATTACAAAGCTCCATATTAGCATAACAAAAGAATCTCGATTAACATTTTTTATCGCATTCAAATCTTTAGAGACAACAAGGACACCGAGACAAAAAAAGATTTGCTCGATGAGTGTTTTTTTTGTCTTGGTGGTACCTAACACATAGGTTGTGTTATATCAGAGCCGGGTTGGAAGATCGAGTAGAAGTCCCCCGCGAAGTAGAGAGTGGATAAAAAATGTCGGCTGCTAAGCATTCAATATGAAAAGGCATCTGGAGCAGTTCAATCTAGTATACGATAAATGTCAAGAATCGAAAAAGCAACAAACAACCATTGAAAATTTCTTTCATAGACTTTGATTCTTTATGTAACTGTTCATGTAACTCTTTATAATTATTAAACTAAGGAGTACTAAAAAATCGTGAATTTATCAGATTTAAACCCATCTTTGAAAAGTTCGCTTTTAACGAATCCCTCATTATAGCGAACTAAATTGCTCGGTCCCCTCAGGGTTCGCTAAAACGAGGCTCAACTGTATATTTAATGATATTATACAGGTGTATCCTGACCTTTATACATTTGCATACCAATTTAGGTCTCATACCTCTCAGCATCTTAGATGTTAGCCATTACTCGAAAATAAACCTTAAATTTCTATGAAATCTTTACAATCGGGCAAATGTAACCCAAGGTTCATTTAAAAACAGAAACTGGTGAAAAATAACGAGGATGTAAAAAGTTGGAGCTCGTAGAAGCCGATTTTTTTCTTGTTTATGATACATTTTTAAATAGAAATTTCTGCTGACTCAGCAATTTTGATGTTAAGTTAAAATCATTTTATTATGTATTAAGGCCTATATTTTTGGGAAATAGTAAAAAAAATGGTATAAATAAGACACTGAGTAAATAATTCAGCTATTTGGATAGCTAAAAAAGGCTTCTAAGGCGAGTTCTAAGGATAATCTTAAGCCACCTTAAGATTATCCTTAGAACTCGAAACTCGAAAACAACTTTATTTTATTAAGGGGAATCATTCTGCCACGTGATTAACTCGATTTCTCGGCTTCTTTCGGATTTACCCAATAAGCGAATTATGTAAAAATTGGTAAGTATGTTAAATAAATTTGGTTGGAGACTTTATACAGAATGTTAAAATTCGTTCTAAAGTAATTAAATTATTAGCAGTGGTATTTTGGTACTTGCGATGACGTCAGAGAAAAAGTGCTAAGATAAGCAATTGCTGCCATCTTTTTCCTTTAATGACATGTTATAAGTGTGTCAAGTTTGATGCCATTTGGAAAAGTCTATCAAAAATTGCGTAGGAGGGGTCGGCGGAAACCGCCCTCAGATTTATGGACTTCAAAAAAGTCCAGCATGAAGGTTAACATGACAGCATACAGAAAATAACTATTCCGATAACTACAAAGTACTTTGAAGAGAAAAAGGTGAAAAATTAATATCGCAATCTCAAACCACCACTTCCAACCCATAAAGGCCTTCGTCAGTGTGTGCGCGGGAACCTTAAAGGGGACTGCAAATTCCTTAGGTCTTGCGGATGTACGTTCCCAGACACAGAATACTCCAGAGATGAGACCCTAGGTACAGTATAAAACCCCCAAGGGACCAGGTCAGGGAAGAAAGATGAAGTAAATTAAACAGTTTTTGAAATGTATAAATAAAGATTCTTGAACATAAATTAATATAGAAGTTGAATCGTAAATAATCACACAGGGTATATAATCAGTAACTCACAGTTTCTCCAAAAGTACTTTCGTTTGATTAATCATAGATTTCTCCTTCGCGAGTCGTTCTTTAAGATAATCAATAAACTCAATGCATTAAATTTGGTGTATAAAAACTTAACATAAAACTCTGTTCGTTAAAATAGACCTATTTCAATATCGCCTTTTCATGATCAGCCGTGGTGGCGAAAAATCAAAACATTGCATGAAAACGAGGTTAGTTTAGATAAAGTTCAGGACGCCAAGTTGTTTACTAGCTGTTCTGACCTTAGTTATCAACAAATGTTGGTTTTATAACTTCCAACTGCCATATTGAAAGGATCGTAGTGGATACAAGTATATTGAGGGTATTATTAGTGGTAGTGTGACAAAAATTATGAATATTTATTGATATTAAGTGTGTATTTATGGCAACTTTAATGTTGGCTAGCTACTAGCTATGGCTAGCTAGCCAACAAACGTCTTGTTTCTTACTCCTAAAAAAAGTTTATATTCTATACTGTAAGTTATAAAATGTTTACCTAGTTTACTGAAACTTCATATAACTTATATAATTATAATTTATATATATTATAATTATATAGGTTATAATTATTTTCCTAAAAAAGTTACCCAGCTTTTCATAGCCATATATTATAGGCTGGATGTTATAGCTAGCATGTACTCAGGGATGATGTGCTGCCCAGCTATGTATTGTTATTATTGTCACACTCCCCTGCTAATATGCTTTAACCTTTCCATTTAGTATACATTTATAATAAACATATTTTGGCTCAACCCAGTGTACTCAGTAATCACAAATTGTTTATTGTTTTGGTTTGTCTGTTCAGATTCATATTAGTATTGTAGGTTTATCATTTCTTGAACATGTTCAAGAAATGATAAACCTACAATACTAATCACAAATTGTTTATTTTTTCGGTTCTGGCATAAACCAATTTTTTTCAGAAGGTGAAGAAACAACTGAAAATGCTGCTGTTCTTACGAAAATGTTTTTATCACAGTTCACACACATTTACATAAATAAAAATATTTAGTAGGTGTAGTGTTGCTCTATTCTCTAAAATAGATTCAAGGTTCTTAAAATTGTTCTTATTCTCTTTGGAATTAACTGGACAGCAAGATTAGGCCTTTATCAATTATTTTGAAAATGACAGTGTTAAATTTGTAAGGTTATGTTGTTTGGGTTATCCTCAAAAAAATAAAACAAAGCCATTTATTAGTTGTAAGGCCGTCTGTATATATTTAAAACTTTCTTAACTTTCTTAGGCCATCTGTTATAAGTTATTGTGGTAAATCGATCAAGTATTAAACAGATCTAAGGGAGTGCTGCCCAGCTTAACTGGCTAAACGTTATTGCATTGAAACAACATGTGACTTGAAACAAATCGTGATCGGTTTGTTCATCTACAATTCTCTTAGCTTTTAAAGGAATCATCCCCACCCCCTACTCATAAGTATCCTTGAGCCTTGATTATTTAAAAATTATGGCCTGTAAGAATGTTACGGTTGCAGCTACAGATAATTGTTGCTAGCTAGCTAGCTAAACACTAGAAAAAAATATAAACCAGCAATTTTAATAAGCGCAATGGGTATAAAATAAGTGCCATGTTCTATTTTTTTACCAAAAGTTCATAATTTGCCCATTTGACAAGTTAATTTGAGAAATAATAAAGGTAAACAAACTATATGTGCATCATTTTGCTGAAAAATTAAAATTGTCTCTAAATTAACCTCGTTTTCATGTTAGTATGTCTATTCCGGCTGTGTATTTTGTGGAATGGAAATGGATATTGAAATAGGTCTATTCGTTGTATGAAACTCAATGTAAACTCTGTTTGTTAAAATTCGTTGTATGAAACTCATAAAAACTAACGCCTTCTCTACGTAAAAAAAAACTCTCAAAAACGCCTCTAAAAATCAACTTCAGCATTAAAAAAAAAAATTGTATATATATATAAAACAAAGGATACTATTCATAAGGATCGGTTTTATCATAGTCATAAGAAAAAAAGATAGTCTGGTAAGAAACAATAATCTATTGTTCTCATGTCTTTATGGGCGAAAGATACTGGCGCCCAAACCTCCGATCCTGCACAGAAGTTCAAAATGGCGCATTTTTAACTGTTGTTTGTGCTGTTGTTTGGACTTCTTGCTTGGTATGTGGGTTTATTTGTTGCAATTTTTACTATGCCTGGCGAAAATTGTGCTATATTTGGATGCCCTACATCAAGGAGAAACAAAGAGCTCAGTATTTTTAAAGTTCCACTACCGAATACTGATGTAAACAAGAAATGGGGGAAAGAACTTATTAGCATCATTACGAAAGATAGAGTCATTGATGATGAGCTGAAAAAACGCATCGCAACATTTAAATTATATATATGCGAACGTTTTTCTCCAGAACAAATCTGGGTTTATTCAACTCTCAAAAGCTTGAAAGAAGGAGAGCTACCTCATCTCAATCTTCCACAAAAAAGTATTGGTCAAACCACTTCAAAAGCTCCTCGATCCAGCACTTCAATTCAAAAACGGAAAGATTTCAATATTATCCAAGATCTTTCACCGCCTCCTTCTCCAACCACTATATATATATATATATATAGAAACTTCTTTGACTTCAGTCAACGAATTTCAAAACTGTCATTGAGTAGCTCGTATATTGACATTTAAGACACACACACTAGTTATTGTTACTTGTACTTCATCTAGCCACATCATCCCAAAGTATGAAATATTCATTGATCAAATTCTCTCGTTTTCATTGAGAATATTTGGATGGATGTTACCTAGTGATCATGAATTGTACACCTCCTATAAAAAGTATTTTATAACACACGAATGACTAAAAATTACAGTCAATTCAATCAAAGAAGTTGTTAAATTCCTTTTAGAACATGGTGTACCATATATTCTATCAGAAAGATTTTGCCAGGATGACTTAGAAAACTATTTTGGTGACATTTCAAAGTTGTGCTGAAATGTGAAGTTTTCGATCGAAATATTTTCTCGCATTCTCGAAAAAGATCTTGAATTTGTTTATTCACTCTCCACAATCCGCCTCTGTCCTGCATATTGATCAGTGTCTGCGAATTGTCACAGTCAACTTTGCACGCCTGTAAAATTAAAATAGCCTGCTTTTTGTAATCGGTGCACTTCTTTGAGAAACGGAATTTTGTGTGAAGCTATGTACAAAAAATCCAGCTATATATTGCAAACTTTTCAGCTCATTTTCAGAAATCGCTAAAACAGTATCAGCAAGAGACGCCATAATTTTATCGGTTTCTGAGAGATGAATTAAAATGTGATTAGCAACTTCAGGTAATAAAATGTTGCTTAAAGTCACATCTTCAAATTTTAAGGGTAGAAGATTATCTCCTAGTAAGCCATAAAAATGTGAATAAAAATCCTCAGCATCACCATGAAAACTTTCAATCAGGGGCTTTATTTTGTTCCAAAGTTCGACAGCTTCATCAGTTGAAAATTTAAATTTATCCTCTGAAAACATACATCTAGCTGATTCAGGTGAACATCGTCACCAAAACATATCTCAGCACTTTTTTTCACCATTAATTTTAATGTTAATGGATGTAGCTTCTTTAGAATATTTTCTTCTTTTGACAATATTGGCACGGACAGAGAAGGGCTAGCATCTCGCATTTCTGACAAGGCATGCTTAACATTGCAATGTCTGGTTAGACCACGTTGTGATTTACAAACTTTATCGCAATTTTGGCAACGGTAAACCTCATCTTTCTTGCAGCTTTCAACTTCTGTTACAACAGCATCTAATTCTGTGTTAAAATCCACATTATATTCCAAAAAACCACCATCAATTAACTCAAATAAATTATCAAGATCATCTCCAGCCAAGTAATCCTCTCCTATTTGTGCCGCCATTATTAACTTCCGTGCAGTATGAGAGGGTCGTCCGACACAACTTAAGGATAGATTGCGTAAACAATGTCGGTGGTCGTTGCCTCCAGACTATCTTTTTTTCTTATGACAATGGTTATATACAATGTGCACCATGTCAGTTAGTTATTTATGTTCGTATTCACGCGTTCATTTGATTTCATACAGTGTGGTTGCATTTTCCTTCGTCCGAAAAACTCACGCAAGCTACACTTTAGTATAAAATGCTAAAAATTATAAATAATTACTTTATTCTTGAATCTATAGACAAATAAAAGATAAAAAAAAACCTTAAAGGAGTTGCGTGAAACAACTGCAACAACAAAGGTGAAGTTTCCCGCTGAGGACGAACAAAATTTCGTTTTTAGATTGTCCGATACAGAGAACTGTCGAAAAGAAAAGAAAAACGAAAGAAAAACGTGCGGACACTTTCGTAACCACTGAACATTTTTGAGGTTTGTGGCACATTTTGTGGGACATTTTTGATTGATTTTCCTAGGCAATATTTTACCGTTTACGTAAAGTGAAGTTCCAGAAAATTCATAGTTGCTTTCACACGCGGTAGAATTAACCTTTTCCCTTGCCACAAGTTTCTGTTCAAAGGTTTCTAAAAAATTTTCAATGTCCCAAACTTCTTAGCCAATTACACGATTTATAATAATGTTCAATGCTACGTTTAAAAAGCAGTATAATGTGCTTTAGCATGATAAATTCCGTACTGATAAAGGGTCAAGGTCCGGTTCACATTTCCCGAACTGTGTTGGTAAAATGAACGTGTTAGCTAGGTCCTAAAACAACCAGCTAAAAAGGCCTTAGCAATTTAATGCTTGACCCAAGAGAGAGATTAATCAGGCAAAATAGTGCTCTAATATGAGAAAAAGATATAACAGGGCCATTTATTTAGCACGCAAGATGATTTTTTGGTACTTTTGCATAAGTCCAGAGGCAAGGAAACAAATTCAAGATATAGATCATTGTTTCGTACGTTTTCAGCTGTAAATCCTTTTTGTGGTTTTTTACACAAATTTTGTTTCGAAAGGTGACATTTTTCTACCTAGCTTACATGTTACTGGTTTGGCTAAATTTTGCACAAATGTGATGTGTCTGCTAGCTAGCTATACATGACAGACCAACAAAACTTTAAACTTGTTGTTAAGTAGTCACATCAGTTGTTCAAAATAGGAAGATGCATTTAGCTGGTCCGACTAAAACTACACTTTTGAAAGAGCACTTGTTTTTTTTAAGTAGAAAAATAAATAAATAAAAAAAGATTTTTTTTTATTTAGTAATGGCTTATTACGCCTGCCTATGTACATACATGTTAGCAAGATTAGCTAGCTAGCTACATGCATGTCTTTTCTCATCCAGCTAAATTGCCAAAGTCATGTTTTTTACAAAGCTTTAAAAAAGAACCTTTATTTTCATTCAAAATGTCAGCTATGGAAATCTGCCAAAATAGCATCTTTCATAAAAATATTTACTGTTTGGCTCACCGTTTTTTAGACAATCTTTTTGTGCATTTCTCATAGTCAGGAATTCTCTTATCTTTCAATGTTTTTGTAACAAAATCCGCCATCTTTATAGTAAATCGTTGCTTATATTATGCCGCGCCAATAAATTATCTATGTTAAGCCAATCGCATTACAGAACTCACCAGCCTGTACCAGAGGTTTTTTCGCCGCCGGCCTCGATGTCAAAAAGCCAAAAGCCCCTGCGGACGAGGTTGTTTGTTCCCCGATTGCAAATAAATTCCTTTGCGAGAGGGCTTGTCATGTGGCTTTATATTTGCTTTATTATTTTGAATTTTAAATTACTAATTACTAATTCTCAATATAGTATAAACAGAATAAGATAAACTTTTTTTAAAGTGGGAGGTAGGTTTTAAATAATTTGAATATAAATTTTAATAACCCATCGCGAATTCTAATTTTCTTTTTTAACGTAGCCATCACGTAGAATACTGTATAAAATTATATTAAATATAAATCAACTTATCCGTCTCTGTGGACCATATAAAGTATGACAGTTTAAAACGTACGAACTAACAACACAATATACTTTATTTCAAAAACACAACTAACCGAACACACGTTCGGAACATAAAAAAAGATAAAAAACACAGGGTGCGCTTTACCCGATTTACAACATACTGCATACTGTCTGTTGTATTCTATGTAAAAATAAGCCAAAAACGAATGTATTGACCAACGAAAAGCTGAATGGTAACCTATTTGCTTACTTTAGCACTGTGAATTATGTATAATAAATCTGATTTTATTTAGGGTGTGTCCAAGCGCATTTCTCTACGCAATAGTACTAATCACTACGCTGATAGTGTTAAGGGAGAGGCGAGTGAAGTGCTTAGTAACAAAAAGTTCTGTTTTTTGTGATAAATCTGTTTTGGATGGGAACGACGCCATTACTACGGTAAGCAAAAAATTTGTACTAGAAAAATAATGCATCGAAATTTACAAGTTATTTTGTGTGTTTATCAACCGATTTTGTGTAAGTAACTTAATTTGAGTGTGTTACCTAATCCGCCAACTGTAAACCACAAATGTTGCCCATGCCTTAAAGTTGCATCTTGGTCTAAATATTACTATTGTCAGCATTGTTTTTTATGACGTCTTCAAATTTGCGAAAGTGGTTAAAAATTAACTTAAATTTGAGATTCGTAAAGTCGTGCTAATGTAACAAACAAAAAATAATGTAGCAAAATATGCTAAGGAGTCCTCTAAAACTTATAAAAACATTTTAAACGATTCTTTCAAAAAAACGAGTGCGTTCTGATTGTTTAAAAGTTTACAGTGAAATATCTCTCCACTAAAAAGTAGAAACTTAATAAATCAAACTGCGCATACTCAGATTCCTTTCGTCGTCCAATTCGCTTCATGAAAATCTGCCTTTAAACTATATCGTCGGGAATAATTAAATATTTTTTTTTAATTAATTTGTGTAATAAAAAGCCGCGATGAACGTATTTTCCTTTTTTTAATGTTATTAATAATCAGTTATTAATATTATTATTCCGAATATTTATACAGGATATAGCCATTTCAGTGTTGGAAACACAGTTATCAATGTGGGTCCTGTGTTCGGATAGCACATTAAGTATATACCAGCATTGCCTATCCAATTTTCCTCACATGGCATGGGTTGACCCGTAGCTATGATAAGGACACTTGCTAAACATACCCCCGCTGTGGACCAAACCACCGACCTTGTGATTATGAAGCGAATTCCATAACCACAAGGGGACGCACCACTTAGTGTATGTATACTTTACAAAATATGATACATATACATGGAAAAATAACAAAACATAAAATTTAACGTAACAAATTAAACCATTGATTTTACAACTATTTTGATGTTTTCTCTGCAATTTCAATTTTTTTAGTTCTAAATAAATTGTCCTTTTGATTGTCCTTGGCCAACAAACACGTAACAATATGGAACGCAATAAACGCAAAGTTTATTTTCGTTGTGAGACACAACGTCACTATTGACTTGGATAACATTAACAGCAAAGAAGTCAGCTAATCTCGGATAAAACTATTTACATTCATTACTAATTCGACCAATAACACTAAATGTCAATGGAAAAATGCTACGGTGTTTCACTTTTATAACTTTTTCATTATAATGGAGTTATTTTCTCCATCTTATTCTTCAAATATCATTGTTTTATTGTCTGCTGTTTATAACGTGAGTCGTTTCGGCTGTTTGGGTCGGTAAACGTTTTCTGATCATCAATCCAAAAAAATCCTGAAAATCAAAAGAAAATCGTGTAAACCTCACCTGTCTATGGTGTCGACATCTTTGCACACTGCAGTCATAATTTTATAGGTTGAGTGACAAAACCACTTTTCCTACAGGACATCAGGAATCTTGTACATTAAAGTTCTCTCCACAGGTAAACTTGGATGGCAGTTTCGGAATTGACCAGCTGCGGCGTAGTCCGATGTCATTGTAAAACTCTGATTTATTTAACATGTAATCGTGATCTGCGAGCGAAATAGTATTCAGCCAATATAAAGGCTCTGGTTCCTGAATAATACCGTTCTGCCGCTTCTGTTCTTTTTTCATTGTTTTGTCAATTTCATCAAGTTTACGGAAATAGTATTATATTCGTATTTTTCGAATTTCTGCTTTGATGTTCTTTTGACTAAACAAACACAGTAGTTTGTTGATCTACAACTGATTTTGTTAATGTTTTTGTAAGTTTTAGATGTTCGAGTTCTTTTACCCAGTTTAAAAAAATTAAAGTGAAGTATAAAAAGGAGCGAATTCAGGATTTTTTTCACCTTAGGCGAATTTTTGAGGCAAACGAAACATACGGCGTATTTTTCGCTGAGTTTAAAAAAGAAAGCAGTGGTCGTCGTGTTACCCCTATTAGTACGGCCTGATAACTTATTTTAGCATATTTACAGGCACGTGTTTGCAAGTTATAGGTTATAATAATAGCCTAAGTATATTCCAAAGATTTCCCGCTAATTCAGTTAAAAATGTAAAAATTTCTTATGCTCAGTGATGAAAAACTCTGTAATTAATAGACACTTCCCATATTAAACTCATGCAAAACATTTTACAGCATAAATAAAAAGAGGCCTATAAGAAAAGCATCTTAAAAACAAAAGTAAAGGTTTCATCAGATGAAAAATTAGGCCCAGTATAAGCAGAATACAACAAAACAAAAATGCATATGTATGTGAATAGGCTTTATTTATATTATTATATCATAAAAACAACAACAGAAATATACAATAGTTAAAAATAACAATATTCTATCAAATTTTTATGCAGTAACAGATAATTGAAAACAGATTCACAACACAACAAACCACAAAGAGGAAAAAACCAACATTAATTTAGCACATACAATTAGTCTAAAAAAATATTTAGCCCTCAAAGCAAGCAAATCACTGTTATTTTTTCGGTAAAATCATTTTGTTACCTGTTAAGCTATGACTTCTGGCTCTAACTCTCAAAATGTTTAATCAAACTTAAATAGCTCTCATGCGATAGTGGCTATAAATGTCTCAATAACTTTTAACCAAACAAAATCTTTTAAGAACAGATATCGTTGACTACATTATACACATTTTTGTGTCCATGTGACTAGAGTTACAATAGTATGTATGCTAAAGTCGTTTCCGCCATGTTGGTAGAAACACAAGCATTTTCCAGGCCTGTCAGAATTACAACTTCTTAAGCAAATATGTGAAAAACTTTTGCCATTCTATCCTTATTGTATCAAATTAGCATCATTTCCAGGAATTATTTCGATATTACGCTAGAGATTTTAAACCAAAACGTCATAAAGTCTTGTCCTCCCAATACTAGTATTCTCTTTGTACGTCTGACAGCATGTTGAAGAATCGTTTGGAAAGTGTCTATTGCCAGAAGCTTCGAATCTACAAAACGTAAACGTACAAAGTTGTGATGACCATGAACAAATTGTTATACATTACACATTTACTAGCTACAAAAAGTAACCCGCTGGCTAGCTATTCCATTTATTGTGTTGTTATAAAATGTCTTGTTAACTCAAATAAAAATTTTTTTATTTATTTATTTTTTATTTACTTATTTAGTACTAGTTCAATTACTAGTTCTAGATACACAGGATTTTCGCACTGGAAAATTCTCTTTAGGCAAGCGCTGAAGT
This sequence comes from Hydractinia echinata, assembly GCA_030067915.1. NCBI lineage: Eukaryota > Metazoa > Cnidaria > Hydrozoa > Anthoathecata > Hydractiniidae > Hydractinia > Hydractinia echinata. Next base: position 444,223 of record JASGCC010000165.1, read on the forward strand.
GGCCGAAGTCTCCACCCTTGATAAAAGAAGAAAAAGAAACATATTCGCATTGCGGGCAGAAACTTTCGCGTATAAAAAAAACGCGAATTTTATGGAATAAACTTTCGCGTTTCGCGGTTTTTGGAACCAATTTTGCGGAAAAACTTTCTTTATTTAAAAGATTTATAATTTTTCTTGCTTTGTTTAAGGTAAAAAAATAGAACTAATTTTCTTTAACTTTCCACTCGGAATCAGTTTCGTCATCAGTTTCTCCATCTTCAATAATGTACCGCTAAATTTTGCTACCACATAACAATTTAAATTCTTCTACCGTGACATCACAAACGGCTAGCAGATGACTATTAAATCCACTTGCCTGTCATCATCACCCAACATTGGGTCGATGTCACGGAAAGGATCGATGGATGACATCTTCTCTGAGCCGAGCCTAATAGGATCAAAGATTCCGGAACCTTTCCCACAACCATGCGAGTCAATGCGAAGTCGTGCTTACCTTGAATGCAGCAATGCTACAATTAAGGCTGACTGCCCGCTATATGGAATTGGTCTCGGATCTTTATATTGAACCTGCCGAAGACAGAACCGTTGGCAACCTTTTTAATTTTGTAATGACTTTTTCCCCCAGTCGTGAACACTCCACCTGTTCTACGCAAAATAGAAAATAGCTGCGACAAGTATTGGAGGAAATAAAGATATTAGAGAAATGTTTATCATGGCAAAAGAAAGAAAGAGACAAAAGTTATTGTAATAGATTGATAGACTGAAAAAAGAAAAAGATTGTATACGTATTAATAATATCCATCCATGTGTCATTCATATTTTTGATAACAACGGACTTCTGGGAGGACCCCTTAAAATTTGCTTAGAAAAAAAAATTTTTTTTGCTGCTTTAAAATTTCTAAAAGGGCCAAAAACGCGAAAGTCTCTGCCGCGAAATTTCTACCCTTTAAAGTATTTAGTAAGCTTATTGAGGTTATTGTAGTGCGAGTATAATTTTCAAGTTTTCTCGCAGCATCATTTTTCATTCATTTTTTGAACTTTTTGAACGGTGTAATTTCATCAATAGATCCGAAAGTTATTAAATATTTCCAGAATGTTTTCTTGTTAACACACAAAAGGTATATCATTACTATCTCGCCTGCGAGGAGTATTCAAATACAGCTGTCCGTCCCAAAATGGAAATTTTTGGCTCTCTGAGCACCGACACGGGAGTAGTCGTGTGTTCGAATCTCATCTTGGTAACTATTTTTACTTTTTTTTTTTCTTTTTACTATCTCGCCTGCGAGGATAGGTTTCCAACTCGTAACTAACTAAATGAAATGTCCCAAATGGTCAATTGCAACGTCACAGATTTAAACTTCGTACCTAAACTCTCTAAGTACTTGGAAGTCATCTAAATGACGTTTCAGGCCAAAATCGGTATTTGTTTTCGACAAAATTTGGCACAGTTAACAAAAAAGGTATGCTGAACATAATAGTGACATCATAATTTTGATTTTTTTCACCTAAATGTCATTTTAGGCCAAAATTGGTCCAAAAATTAAAACTACTTTATTTTAGACAAAATTTGGCAAAGTTAACAAAAAAAGTATGCCGAACATGATGGTGACATTAAAATTTTGATTTTTTGTCACCTAAATGTCATTTTAGGCCAAAATTGGTCCGAAATTAAAACTACTTTATTTTCGACAAAATTTGGCACAGATAACAAAAAAAGTATGCTGAACATGATGGTGACATCAAAATTTTGATTTTTTGTCACCTAAATGCCGTTTAAGACCATAAACGTTTCAATCGCGCGACTTTTAACCATGGATGATAGGCTGTATTTTTGTTAGCAGAAATTGTAGAATTGGGTCGCATTGTGGATGTTTCATAGTTGTGCATTTTTAATAGCGAGATAGTTTATGCAGCGCCTGCATCTTGTTTACTTTAAAATAAACTGCTGTCTGACCCGCTAATCAATTACGTAATGTTATAACTTTAACAGCCGTTAGGATAGAATCCCCAAGGACGTTAAACTTCCCGTTACTTACTTACTTACTTACCTATAAACATATCGATGGTTTTCTCGACCAATGAAATTTACTAAAACTGACACGCGCCAGAATTAAAAAAACACAACATGAATAGGTTTGCAACTGATCGCATCACGGATGATTTCGATAGAAAAGACTTCAATCTCCTACTTTATTTTTACCTCCATATTGATACTTAATGTAAGCATAAAGTTCCATGAACTTATTCAATCTGTTTGATATAACTTTCAATAGCTATTCTTTTTTCAGTGCATAAACAATTATGTGGCATTACGGAAGCACCAAGAACTGCTGCCACTAAGATAATTTAAATAGTAATATTTATTTAACTTTTTTCGTGATATAATTTAGTTATTTGATGACATGACTGAATCGAAACGTGCATCCATTCTGGAACAAACTGGCATGCTTGTACTAATTATTGGGAGATGGCTGTTGCCTCAAGGTACACACATTCAAGTAAACGTTAATATCCATTCATTATTAGTCCACGTTAATTATTTCTTAGAAATAAGAAAAAAATCAATTAAAGGAGAGGCGAACTGCGCACGGCTGAATAAAACTGAATAAAACGACTGAATAAAAGTTCATGATAACAGTGTTGATTTTGAAGACCAGACCGACTGGCTTGGTCTTCTCCATAATAAATGAATTTACATGTTACAGCCATCATAACAAAAAAGGTCTAGAAGCAAAGACTAAATTTTTACCTAAAACTTTGCAGAACGACAACACACTAGACCGAAAATATAAAACAGTCTGCTAAAAATACAAGTTTTGTTTACATCTTTGTGAGTGCTGAATTAATTATAATTGAGTATTTTTACATTTGCTAAACGGGTGGCTAAATTTAGAAACAATGGAATATATTTCTCCTTATTGTGATAGTTATTGTAATGAATCAAGAAAAAGCTGATATTTACTATTTGAGTGAAGATAAAGAAAGTAAAGAAAGATTCGTGAATAGAGATGAAGCCACCATATTGCGCGTTCGATTTGTTGTTGAATATTTCCGGTCGTATCGTTATTAAAATTTGGCGCCATCTTATCATAACAACCTTTATCGTTTGAAGCTCGTTGTTTGTTGTGGAAAAAAGACTTAAAACATGAAAAAAATATTGTTGTTGGTCATTACAGATTTTTCTTAAGTTCGAAGAAGTTTAAACGAAGGTTATAAAATGCTGGTACTATAATACGTAAAATATTCTTAGTTATCTCAAGTCAAAGACCTTATTTTTAAAGTTCACTTGCAAGTACATCTAAAACCTACTTATTTTCACCCCATACTGCTATGAAAATTCTGTAAAAATGTTGTTAGAAAGATATAGCTATAGATACTTAGTTGTGAAATATAGTTATTTATTGGTTATCAAAGTAGTGATCTTAGTAGATTTTAGGATTTAGAAATCTGTAAAAAAAATTTCTCTAGCTTAAAATTTATTTTCTGGCTGCCACAAAATAATATTTTGTTCGCCTCTCCTTTAAAGGCTTCATCTACATTGTATTTTTTTCAACAATTACAGAAATGTTCTATGATTATTGAAAAAACATACAATACAGATAAAGCCATAAATTGATATTTTCTGTTATAAATTATACCTCCTGCATTGGTGATGACTTGAAATTATTTCCTTATGCCATGATTATTTCGTCTGTAAAAGTTACGTTGCTACAGCACAAAACTCTGCACTAAATATTCGTAAAAAATCTAAGAATTTAACGTAACTCGTCGCAGATCATAAGATTTGTACACTTTCATAACTATTTTAACAGGCATCAAAATAATACCTGGGTATCCACAATGTCATTGCTTTTAATTTAGGCTCAATATCTAAAGAAGCATTTTCTCAAATCCTTCTTATCTATATTGGCACCGCTGCCGATATTGTAGAGTTCAGTGAGATATACGGTGAAGATGACGAGCAACTGAAAAAGCAGCTTAAAGAGGACACAGCAGACGTATTGCATGGTGTCATGGCTGTGTGGGCTCTTAGTGTTCTCCAGTTTTCACTAACAATAGCACTACCTGAGGATGCGTTAAAACAAGAAGAAGAGGGCAGCAGCGATGAAGAAGAAAACGATGTACGGGAATCTAGCTATTTCCAAGCTAAATTATCGAATAAAATCGCTCCAATGTCTTACATGCATTACAAATCAATGTTACGAGAAGGATTTCAACAAAAACCTAGGTTGGATAAAAATTTAAAAAGAAGCCCAAGTGATGCACAATTAGCGTTTAAAGAGAAATACGATAACACCTCTAAAACTTTACGTTCGTTACGTTTAAGAGCCGGATCAATGCAAGAAAATAAAACAACCGAAGCGAATTATACTATAAATTACACATGTTCATCATTGGAAAATAACAAGTCAAAGGCTGATGCGCCATCACCAAAAACTAACACAATTCCCTCTCGTGTAAAGCTGCCTCAAGGAGAAAGAGTGCCGACAAACATTGGGTCACCCAACAGCATTAGAAGCTTGCGTACAGGAAAGACAAGTAGTATACGGTCAAATAAATTTATACGTTCGCCACGTAGCTCAAAATCATCTCGAAGTACTGAATCAAGAAAAAGTAATTATAGTTCTGAGTCAAATAAGAAAATAAGCACGTGGCAAAGGTTAGTAGAGAGAGCACCATTTTCCAAAAAGGAGAAAAGAAAAAATAGAAAAGACTCTACAAAAGCTGATAATAGTTTAGGTATTGGCAAGAAGGAAATGCAAGGATGTTTTTTAAGATATCTTGATCTAATTGGTATTTTAATACCGGTGTGTCTACAGGATGGTCCTTTTTTTATATTACGCTTCGTCCTAGTGGTCCATTATAACATTGTCACAGAAATGATATTTTTGCTGACTACCAAAAACGCGCTTGTCGTAATTTTACAGGTGTATCGCATTTTGTTAATGTATTGTTCAGAGCCGAAAAAAGAACCCGATGTTAATGATCCATCCACACGTGTAAGAACGGCTATGGACACAAATAAGAAATTGTCAGAAAAAAGTCCATTCCGAGTTCAAAGAGCAAGTATTGCAATACAAGCTATTAGTCGCATGCACACCCAAGTTAATCAAACAGCTGGACCTGGTAGCGGCAAAAATCTACCAATGACTGAGGACGGTAGATCACATGTTGTTATAAATGTTCAAGACTAGCAGCAGTGTCTATAAATCTTGAGAGAAGGATAAACGATATTATTATTTATTTAAAAATAAAGCAGTATTTGTAGAAGAGACACATCATTGATTACCTGAAACTAAGAATATGGCGCTTGTTAATTATTTAAACAAAATGCATGTCGCAAAGGTTAGATTGCAGTTGCGTATAAAAAGTGTTAGGGTACAGAAAACTTTATTTTTTTGAATTGTCTATTAAGAAAGAAAAAATATACCACTATACCTGGGAAAAAAATAAATAAAAAATACTAATGACTAAAATTTTTTTCGTTAACTACTTACGACTAGTACTTTTGGTTATTTCTATATCCGAGAGATATTTTTTCCATGTTTTTTTCTTAGAATTCTTCTTTGATATTTTTTTCAATCTTTTACATTCACTTGTTCACATTTTTTAATTCCTGACAGGCGATACAAAGTGCTACTAATGCTAAGGGCCTTTTATTTTAGAAATAGTTTATGGTGTAACGTACCTGGAAAACTTAAATCATATGATTTTTGTTAGTTTTTTTTTATAGTTTTTGGTTAGGTTTAACACACCATACAAGATTCCGCAGTTAATCGCGCGTAAGCCCCTACATCTCATTTTTTTCGAAATGGACAAAAAACAGAATGAAAAAAAAAAATTCGCCGTATTTAATCTGTATTTGGAATTCAAAGTTTTTATCTTGCGGAAACAGAAGACAAATTTGCTAAGATGTGGGTAAAAACACAGTTTCATTCTTTGAACCTTTAGCCAAATTTGGCAGCAAATATGCCATACAAGCAGTTAATTTAACAGCGTAAAAACGATTTACCTTTATACGAATTGGCAAAGTCTGTAAACGTCCAACGTGGACATGTTTAATTTCTTTAGATGTAGTCGAAAAATTATGTCTTGCCTGTTAGCTTTTCTGACGACACAAAGTTATTAATACAATAACCAGTCGATAAGCCCGTGGAAAAATCCACTTACGCAAGAAAGAAACAAAAAACAAAGAAATGTTTTCACAATTTTTTTAATCGTTACCTGTTTTGCATAGAGCTTGAAACGCTGATCAAAATAATGTATAAGATGATGTGTTTTAGATGAACGGTTGAAGAGATATGGGGATTTAAAGTTTTTTGATGACTTCGTTTAACACGTCTGTTCCGAAACGGGTGGGTTAACTCAGCTTTAGGAAATTGGTCCTAATATGATCTCAGGTAGTCCCTAGCTACCCACGTCAGTTACTTACAGCCGTTTCAAAGATATTAGGCCTCAACCATAAAGGTGCAATGCAACGGCTTCCCTAATTTTAAAAATGATATATTTACGTCAGTCTAATGCATTGACGTCGTGCCGTAACGTCAGAAAAGTTATCAAATAAGACAAAAAAATTCATCACAGGAAAGTGAAGATATCTACTTTGCCAGTCACAGACAGACACAACTTTCGTCTCTATAATAATAGCCGTATTCTGTCTGTTTGTGTGCAAAATGGTGACTGATAATCCTTTGATATTTCCGCGATTTTTTAGAATCCAGGGTGTCGTTTAATCGAACCTCATTATTATTAATCTCATTATTAATTAAAATAAATTCAATAATTAATTTCATTAATTAGTTTAATTAATTTATTTACTTAATTAAAATAAATCGATTAAGTGATTACACTGGATGTATTATTATTTTGATACGCCATTTTGAATATGGACCACCGTGATCTTAATCGCCGATTCCGCACACGAGACAAAAACAAATGCGACCTACGTTTACCAACTTTGTTTTGACCGCTCGCGAGTAGTAAACCAACCACGACGCCCGGTTTTTTGAAAAACCAATCCAAGATTTTTTCGACCTGGACATGTCGACGAAGGAACATGAAGACGAAAGCCGCGTCAATGTCAGTAATTAAAAATTAACAAAATACGACGGGTTTTTTTATAGATAAACTTTCGGCTTGAACTCAAGCCATGATCACATCAAATTACAATTTTTTTTGATATATATACATTTGGTAAATTCCCTAATTGATAATTGAAATAAATAATAAATACACTAATTAAAAAGGTACAAAGGAGCCGAAGTTATATTCTTATTAAGTATGGGTTTGTCTTTTCGAATAAAAAGTCTTTCTTTAATCTCCAGAATATAATTAGTAGCATCTGACGTCAAAACTGTTATCCAAGCTATCTTGGTGTGACGTCAACAATAGATGATCGTTAACCGCTGAGTGTTGGTGACCAGAGGTTCTTTTGCCCGTAAGATGGGAAATTCCAAGGTGCTCACAAGATCTGACCCTCAGGTGTCGTATAGTTTTGCCAATATAAGACGCATTGCAGCCACTACACGAAAATTGATATACAACACCAGAAAGTAAAGATCTTGGAAGACAATCCTTGAAACGAAACATGGCAGACAATCTTAACGAAGATCGAAAAATAACCTGTAAGGAACAACTGGGCAAGTGTTTAGAGAACGCTTTCCTAAGACGAGACCTAGCCTGTAATGAAACGGTTTCTAAACATGGTAATACGATTAATACCTTCTTCTTAGGCACAACAAAACACGAAGGTACAGCACGTGGTCTGTGTACCTTATCAACAAATTTCTTAATACATAAATCAAAAAAAGAACTAGGATAACCATTTTATGACAAAACCTCCTTTAAAAATCTAACCTCCACATGAAACTTCGAGAAATCTGAAACAATAGTAAAACATCGAAATAATAAAGAAAAGACTAATCCATATTTGTAACACTTTGGAATAAAGCTAGTAAAATTCGTGTGAACACCACTAAAAGTTTATAAAAAACACTGGTGACAAACTTATTATTTTCTCTACCAATTTTATATGTCAAGTTTAGATGTCGATTCACTGTTTACGAACATTCCGTTGGACGAAACCATTGATATTTGCGTTTCTCAACTATACACCAATAGTGATATTGTTAATGCCATTCATAAAAATGACTTTCGCATATTATTAATATTGGCAACAAAGGAATCCTTCTTTATGTTCAACGAGGTTCTTAACGGTCTTGCTACCTTGTATCTCGAGGAAATGTCGATCCATGTCAGAATGTACCTGTAAGTTGTAAGACTTTATTTTACGGCATATATAATAAGTCAAACTGTTGCATTTCGTTAGGTTTTGCTATGTTGAAATGAGGATAGTCTATCCTTTTTGTACCGCGATATGTCGAAAAAAATGTAGCTGATGAGATAGCCAGTGAGTAACTTTCTTTTGCGACATCTTGCTTTCTGCAGCGAGTAATTTGATTCCTTTTATTCCAATCTAAAGTTGTTCTGGTTGGTAGTAGTTGCTACTAAGGTTTTCAGCGTGTTCTTTTTTGACAGGCATGAGAGTTAGCTTTTGTTGGTTTAGCAGTGCTCATTTATTGTACACAAAAAGATGTGTTCTTTTTGCTATGCGTACCTGTACGCTGCATATCCTAGGAGGGCCAAGGATCCAACTATACAATTGAGTTCACCATTCTTCTGGTTCTTCTATGAAACATAAGAATCAGAAAACTTTGGAACTTTGTCAATCGTAGCGATGTATTTATCTTGCATTCCTTTATCAAGCCCCTTTAGATTCTCCCCAACTTGCTGCTTCAGCTCTCTTTGCTTATTATACCAATCAATTTTGCTTGTCTGTATCTAACCCATTGCGTTTGTGCTGCTTGTAGTTGTTCGATGGTTGTGTTATGCCGTCGTTTTTCGGCTCGCCATGACCCGATAGTTTACTTAGAAGAACGTTGGACCCGGAGAAAGCTAGCACATTAATCGCTGCACTTGCTACGAGTATCATGTGTTTATTTTATATATTTGTGTATATATATATTTCCGACCTTCTAAACCTTTCCATCGCGTTGGCTATTCTGTCGCCCATAGAGGTTGGGTATTCAGGTAATGGAGCCTCTGGGCTACTTCCTTAAATGCTGGCGCCTCGTCCTTTTATCGATACATTATTATACATTATATTTTGTGAGCGATATGCCACTTACCGTAATTCTCCCAACTCATACTTTCAGCTTTTTTTCAGCTTAATAAGCAATTTACAAGTAAATCACGTGATTCCACGAGCCCAGACTGGTGGTCATCGGTGTAGTCCTTCCAGTCTTAATTGACTACAACGTTCCAAGTCGTTTTTCTTAGCGTCAGGCCATTAGAACACCGCTAATTGGTTGTCTAATCCTTGCAGTCTCAATTGAATACGATGTTCCAAGTCGTTTTTTTAGCGCCAGGCACTTAGAACACCGCTAACTGCGTGCGCACGCCTCCATAGGATGTAGTATGGCGTTAACGTAAATCGCGTTTTTCCACGCGCCCTGCCCGGCGGCCAACGGACTGGACCATCCAGTCCCAAAGAACTGCGACGTTCCAAGTCGTTTTCCTTAACATCAGGTCCTTAGAACACGGCTAACTACATGTACAGGCCTCCAAAGGCATGCACAATGCGTCGCGTAGAATTTAACGACATGTTTTGCTACCATTTTAGAAAAAAATCGAAAAACAGGGGGTTTTCTTACAGTAGAACGACTTCGCATGCGAAAATATATGGTGTACGACACAAAAAAACTGATTTTTATTTTTTTTGAGGTGCATTTTCTTAAAAATACTTCACATTTTTTCACTAACAGTCAATGATTCCATAAATATAACACGTAAGCTCTGTAGAAAACCTAAACATATTGGAAACTAAAAAAAAAACGCCCTGGCAAATGCGCTATCAAAACATGGTTAAAACGGGCTAAAATACCCTATTTTGACAAATTGACCTCCCAAAAAAAATTTAACAACCAAAAATGCGTTTGACAGTCGTTGAATATTAAAATACTATCTTTTGCGAAGTGGAAACACAAAAAATTAGAAAAAATAGAAAAACTTTACCCCTGCCAAATGCACTTCTAAGTTGATACACTTCGCAACTTTTTGAAATAATCAATGTAAATGGAGAATTTCCAAGATAAAAACGCTGTATTTTCGCGTCGTTATCGCAAGACCTATCTTCTTTCTACTAAGTTGAAATTCGAAAAGTTGGCGGCGTAGTAAGAGCCATTCGCCAAGGTAAACCTTTTGAAACGTCGTAGTCCATTGTGACTAGAAGGACAACATTGATGATCACTGCGTGGTAACACGAGATTCAGTTGTAGGGTCCTGATGAAGCTGCAACAGGCCATGTTATAGCCCTTTGCAGCCTGTTCATGCTATTGGCGGCGTTGTAACGGCCTGGCGACAAGGAAAACAACTTAAGCATCATAGTCTATTGACACTGGAAAGACAACACCAATAGCCTCCTCCCTGAGCGGATGGAACCACATAATTTAGGTGTCAGACCCCAATGGGGCAGTAAAAAGCCATATCACAGACTTTCGAGTTCTGCGCAAGCAGTCGGCGGCGTTGTAATTGCCAGACGCCAAAGAAAACGACTTGTAACGTCGTAGTCCATTAAGACTGGTATGACAATACCAATGGTCACTTGCCTGGGCGCGTGAAATCGCGTGATTTATGTGTAGGCCCCCCTATAAGGCTTTCACATGCCATATTACAGCTTTTGTATGCCTGTGCACGCAGTTGGCAACGTTGTAAGGGCCAGGCGTCAAGGGAAACGACTTAAAACGTCGTAGTAAAATGAAACTAGAAGGATAACACCGATGGCCACCTGCCTGGGCGCGTGGAACCACGTGATTTAATTGTAGGGCCCTTATCAGTCTTTAACATGCCATATTATAGCATTTGGGCGTGGTTGGCGGTGTTGTAAGGGCCGAGTGCCAAGGAAAATGACTTTGAACGTCATAGTTCATTGAAACTAGAAGCATGACACCGATAGCCTCTTTTCTGGGCGCGTGGAACCACGTGATACAGGTGTAGGACCCTAATGATGCTGTAACAGGCCATATTATAGCCTTTTAGTCCACCCAGTTTGCGGCGTTGTAAGGGACAGGCGCCAAGGAAAACAACTTTGAACATCATAGTTCATTGATACTGGCAGACCCTTATAACACTGCTGCGTGCACAGGCCTCAAAAGTCTGTACCCTACACATAAAACACGCGGTTTCACGCAACAATGCAGGTTTTTCGTAAAGCACGTTTCTCTAAACATCGAATTTCCAAGTGTTTTTTTTAGGCGCCAGGCCCTTACAAAGCGACCAAATGCGTGCACAGCCCGTTACCGCCTTATAAGACCCCTACTACTAAATAACGTGCTTCCACGCGTCGAGGCAGGTGGCTATCGGTGTTGTCCTTCAAGTCGCAATGGAATACGCCGTGGTCAGTTGTTTTTTGCTATATAAATGGATGGATAACAAGTTAAAGATGATTTATTATGGGTTAGGTAGGTATTGAAAGGGAGTGCAGCTGGTGTTAGTAGGGATGATGCGGAGATGCTGAGAAATGATTAAGGAACAACCAACATTCCAAATTTATCTACTTCGACCAAAGTACATACCAAGACTAAATTCACCACATCACTTATTCCTAAAACCAAACGAAATCAAGCTGACCTCTTATACCTCCCTCACGACAAATACGAACAAAAACCATACAGAGACGCTCTGTGTGTCGTTGATGTTGAGTCCAGATACAAAAGAGCATACCAGCTTACTTCAAAAACAGCAAGTGAGACGATGACTGCATTCGAGAAAATATAAAAGACAACGCCATTAACGTACCCTGATTTAATAATGATCGATGAGGGAAAGGAATTTTACGATGATGTTACAAAACTATTCAAGAATCATTTCATATCCATCCAAAGAGGTGATCCAAAACAATAAAGAAGTCAAAAGGACTAATAGGTAAGACGTTAGCGAAGAGATTGTCTAGTCATCAGTATAGAAAGGAGATGGAGATGGTGATGGAGAATGGTTGGAGGAGGAATGTTGAGTGGGTTGCTGGGTTGCAGGGCGTGGTTGGTGGTATTAATGAAGATAAGAATAGACCTATTAGAATGAGACCTGCTGATGCGGTTAAGTTGGATAGTATTTATCAGGGTTTTTCATTGCCAAGGAAGCATGGTGAGGTGTTGTTAGATGTGTGATATATTTGTATAAAGCTGGTGAATTAGAAAGTGGCAGGAGAAGGGCGACGGATCCGAATTTGTCGGTGGATGAGTATAAGATTGTAAAAATGAGTATTAGTGTCAATCAATCGACATTGTATTATTTGGATGGAGTGAAGAGGTATATTTCGAGAGGGAGAAATTGTAGGTCCTTTAGTTTTAACTAGGCTATCTTTTGTTGTGTTTTTGTTTCGATTTTGTTGTGAGGTAGTTGTGTGGGTTGTTGTTTTTTGTTGCATTTTTATTGCGATTTTTATTGGTTAGCTAGTTGGTTAGCTAGCGTGATTTGTTGATAGCTAGTTAGTTAGGTAGATGTGATTTTGCTGTGCTGCAGATGATTAGCTGGTTGTTAAATGATTAAGTATTTGAATTCGGGAGATAATGAAAGTGATGGAAGGTTTTGTTGATGTTTGCGGTGTTGATAGTGGTGTTGGCGTGAAACATAAAAGATCTATTGTTAACGGTGGTGGTGCGAAGCAATATCTCGGGAAACATTATACGCAGGCACAGATTGGTGCCTTGTTGACAGATTATGTTGAGAGGCTTCATTCGCAATACGAGTCCAGATTGGGGGCTTTGGTGGTGAAATCATTGCGGAAAAAAAAATGGAGAAAGAGCAAGCAGTAACGAAGAGGGAAAAGAATCCGAGAAGGGTGGAACAGGGGAAGAAACTTGCCAGGTTTAATTGGAAAAGAAAGGAGGAGATATTAAGGGGTGTGGAATATATTGAGAAGAGAGGAATAGAATATGAGAGGGATAATGGTTATATTATTTATTTGGCTGGTGGTCTGGTTGTGTTATTGTGTGGAGGTACTTGTTATTTTATGAAGAGTCGTGGTGTTGAGGCGACGAAGCCTGTTGTGGTGCAACAGTCCATACAGGAAAAATCCAATCCATTTCACGAAATAGATCAAAATAATCCCTACGTAAATGAGTAAAGTTAATGAAGTTAAGAATGTCCTCTATCATGCCGTTGTTGTTAGTGGATTAAGTATTGGTTATGCGATGTTGCTGAAGAGTTTTTTTAAGGTCTCTGCACCGAATTTAAGTAAAATGGATTTCAGTGACTCTGTCCAGTTGGTTGGGATTGTCGGTGCGTGTTTACGAAGCATTTTTTGGTTGATGTGAAATTTAGGAGAGAAGTTGACCAGAATGATGGCTTTATTAAACTTAAAAACACAACTATATAGATCTGGAAATATAGGAAAAGAAGTATGCGAGGTATGCGAGTTCTTGACTGGGTTAATGGAGTCAGCTTTAACATCTCGTGGGCATGGAGCAAGGTCAGTAGTGAAACGGTTGATTCGCGACCGTCGTTATGTTTTACGTAAGCATACGTTGGGTTGACATGTGTCAAATCGACTTCCTCCACCAGATCGTCATATTTGGTTGCACGAACAAATTTACGTAGGAAAACCTGACGGGGGTCAGCCAAGATGGTAATGACTTTCCTTGACTCGATTTCCGTTGGAAGTTAAAAAATCGTTCATGTGGTGTTGTATTAGTGGCTGTCGACAAAAGAGGGCAAATTGAATGTAAAACATCCGGCAATACTTTCTCCCATTGAGATACAGGTAGTTTATTGGGTGCCAGGGCTAGTCGTACAGATTTCAAAACAATACCATCGTAGCGTTCGATTTGGGCAATACCAATCGGATGGTAAGGTGTGCTATAGCTAGATACAATACCTCTCTCAGTAAGGTATTTGACAATCTCTGCAGACATGAATGACTTCCTCTATCTAAATGAATATATTCAGGCATCCCACTAATAGAAAAGATAGAGTCAAGACATTTAATGACAGCGACAGTCAAATACCCCAATGTTACATTATCAAGGTACGGAAACATACCCTCTAGCTTTTCCTCCTCGACCAGTTTGTCTATTTTCTTTTGAAAACATGGTACGCCATTTGTAAATTCTTAAATGAAAGCCAAATAATGTTTTCAGAATAATTAAGGCTAAAATTAGCCAGCAAAACTTCTTCTTTCTTCCACATCCAGAATTTTTTTTTGCAAGTTATGGGTGAATATAATAGCTTTTGAGGCTATAAATTTTTGGAAACTAGATTCAGTAAAAAAGACATATATAATTCTTGTAATTCGGTAATGCAAAACAGTATATATTACTAATAAAAAATTTTCATATTTAATCTATTCAAAACATTTAATAACATGAAAAAAGAGGCCTGAAAGAAAATAAGCAAAAAACAACAACGCAAAAATGCATACAGGGTGACCACTAAGAAAATGAGAACAAAAGTAAGGATATTAAGGAGAATTAAGGAGACAATTGACATTTTTTAAGGATATTTTGCTGCGAACGAGAATAAAAATAAAAAAACAAGGAGAATTAAGGAGATAACCAATTTTAGTTCTCTATCTTTAATGTTACATACTATGTTCTATGATAAGAAAATTATACATATTATACAAATATATATACATATAAATTATGCCCTGAAAGATAGAAAATATAGGATTTCAGGTAACAGAGAAATATGTCTTATTTTACTGGTGATGAACAATCCATGAACACATTTCCAAAAAAGTTACGATCAGAAAAAATAAGAAATAAGGAGAAATTAAAGAGAATAGCTAAAATTTCAATTTTTTAAGTATATTTAAGTACTTTTAAGGAGATTTTCTTTTTCTAAGGTTATTTAAGGAATTTAAGGAGGAGTGGTCTGGGGCATATGTAAATAGGCTTTATTTGTATTATTAGATCATAGTAACAACAACATAAACAACAACAGATAAATACAATAAAATAAAAATGGCAAGATTATATAGCTAATTAAAAACAACCTTACAACACAATAACCTACAAAAACGAAAGAATGAACACTGATTTAGCACAACATTCAGTCAAAAAATATTTAGCCCTATTAGCCTAATAGCAAGAAGAACACTGTTTTTATTTTTCAGTAACCATTTCTGGCTCACACTCTTAAAATGTTGAATCAAACTTGAAAATACCTTTTAGCTGTTATGGGATAATTACTATAAATACTTGAAATTTTTAACAAAACAAAATCATTCAAGAACAGATATCGTTAACTACATTATTACACGTTTTTGTGTCCATCTGGATAGGGTTGTAATAAGTAAATATATATGCTAAGTCATGTTCGCCATGTTGGTAGAACCACAAACATTTTTCAATTCTATCAGCATGACAACTTCTTTAGTGAAAATGTGAAAAACGTTTGTCATTTCACCCATTAAATAAAGCCATGCCTTTTTCTTATTCGAATTGTATATAATTAGCACCATTTCCAGGAATTATTTCGATACAAGGCTCGAGATTTTACACCAAAACATCATAAAGTCTTATCAAAGTCTTCCTCCCAAAACTAGTGTTCTCTTCCTTGGCCTTGTGGCATGTTAAAAAATCGTTCGGAAAGTGTCTACTGCCAGAAGCTTTGAATCTACAAAAGTAAACATACAAAGTTGTTACGAAGTCAACAAATTGTTATATACATTACACCTTTACCAGCTACAAAAAGTAACCAGCTGACTAGCTATTCGATTTATTGTGATGTTATAAAATGTCTTGTTACTTAAATAAAAAAGAAACCCAAGACAACATAAAGCTCTTTTGAATTTGACACAAAGCTTTTTCAAATTTGTTGAAAGTGAAACTATAAACAGTTTCATGTTCACACTTGCTAGCACAGCAATAGAAAGATTGTGTATCTTACTCTAAGATCAATGGAATTAAAAATAAATAGATGTACCTGAAAGCGTAGTCATCGAGTTAATGCTATTATTTTTGTAAAGTCAAAGCCTGCTTTTCTGCCAAACTGCTTTTCTTCTGCAATCAAAGGCGACACAGAGAATAAATGTTTTCCAGTAATGTTTCTTCTTTTTCGCGTGCAAAATTTTAGCATCGTTGAATTTATTACTTCTTACAGCAGACTCTACGCGTTCCCTCATCTTCATTGCTGAAGCCATGATGAACGGAAAGAATTTCAATAGGGAAATCTCAGCCTATCTTGCCGAGATTGTCATATGCTACGGTCAACGGTTAAAATAAACAATTGTCCTTGTAAGGTGGACTTTCTGTCGGCCTATAGAAAACTGCCGTAAATTTACCTAAAGTCGGCGAAAAGCACTCCACAGTCGGCGAAATGTGCTTCTCGCCGACTTTACCAAATTTTACGGTAGCCTATGGAGTCACTTGGATAGCCCTGAATTATGAAATAGGACAAAATATTATATCGGTACCGTAGCACTAGGAAAAATCTTACAGACTCGGCAAAGCACCGTGAAGGAGATACTGCTACAACATAATATAAAAAAGCGAAGTGAAAACGGAACCTAATTGTAACGATTCTAGAAGGCGCGGGGAGGCTAAATTTCTCCTTAGGCGAGTGCCGAGTTCGCCAATGTGTGAATCCGCCCCTGCGACGTTAAGATCTGGTTGGGCTCCTCCAAATTAAAATGTCAGATTCTTATGTTGTTTCTGAAAATCATGCCCAAGAATAATGTCACTACAAAGATTCGTAAGAATATCAACTTTTACATTCTCATAGACATGCTCATTTAAGGAGAAAGATAATTTGCAACTTTCAATCACCGTAGATTCCACCGATATGAGTGCTAAGGATACCTTTTTGTCTGACTGTGTCATTGGAACATTGGTCCTCTTAAAAAGGCATTCTCGTTGTTAAAACAGAACTGCAAGAATCAACCAGAGCGTTCATTGTTTACCCTTTAGTGATCACCGATAAAGATGCATGGCGAAGATTCGATGGACATGCAGCAGTTATGGCACACAGTGTTGGCAAGTATAATGCAGAAAGGTTCTTTGCTGATTGGCACACCTTTGCAAAGCAGGGCACAAAGTACGGTTAGCGCGCATAGGTCCTCCACAAAAATAACATTTCTTAAGGTTTCAGGTTCGAGTTCACTCTGGCGCTGTGTTGTGTTGCCAGCCCATTTGGTGCCATCTACTGACCGCCAGTCGGCTTGTGTGGCAGGCAAGCAAGTTAGAGCAATGCTATACGTATCTCTAGCGGTAATGTAACATAGTTACAATCGGAGGGGAGGAAGAGCCAGCCGTTAGGATGAAATCCCCGAGGACAGTAAAACTTCCCGTTACTTACTTACAGTTCACGTGTCAATTACTTCATCATAAGTATTACACTCTTCAACATACTCGAAAACATCTGATGATATAACATTAGGATTGATCTAAATTTATCGGGTGCTTCTGCACCACACTTGGCGGTGAAATTATCAAAGGTCCGTTTCCAATATTTCCACTTCTTTGCAGCTTTTGGTGAATTTAGATCTACACCCAATCTCGAAGGCCTCGGCGACTTGCTCATAATTAAGTTGAATAAATTGATGTGAAATTGAAGAGAGAAGTTGACCAGAATGATGGCTTATTGAACTTAGAAACAACTATATAGATCTAGTGATATATAAGAAAAGAAGAATGTTAGTAATCAACACAATTTTACAACACTTGTCAAGCAGAATATTATCCCTGATAATGTTTAGGTAATGAAATGGGACTGGATGAAAGTAGGGCCAAAAGGATTATTGTCTCTCAGTATATCGATGGTATTGGTTTATGGGTACATTGTGGATATGGTTCGAGTATAGTTACGAAGGACGATAGTAAATCTGTAAGGTATATAAACAAAAATGTGATATAAGTGTAGACCAGCACTGGATAATCGTTGCGAAGGTCATGTAGTTCTTTTGGGTATTCGAGATCAACCTCCAACATATACCCCTCATCCTCGCTGCTAAAGTTTATGTTCTGTAGGTCGTGTTCCTTCATCCATTCAAGATGCGTTCAGATACATTAAATATTTTGATGGTTTTTCTGAATCGTAGTCCGTAAGGTATTTATTGTCTACCTTTGAGTATATGTTCAATGTCATGGACACTTCGCCACGTATTGAGTTTTCAAAGAGTACAGCGTCCCATGATGAGCCAGGTGCTGTGTAATACCTGGCAGGATCTAATTCGTAGTTTTCCATGCATATCTTTCGAAAGTTCTAGCTTGTAGTAGGGCGTCGGATTTTAGGCATAGGTCTTGATATTCACCCATGTTCGTGATGTTTAACGTTTTCCATACGTTCTTCGCATTTTGATCAACTTCTTCGGTTATGTATTTTTTGTATAGTTGACTATTAAACTCTTCGATGGGTGGTAATGACGTCTCGTTGAATCTATCGAAGCTATCCATGTAATCGTATGGATAAATACCTTTCCTTTTTATTAAGTCCAGCTGCTTACCTTCCTAGTGACTTGAAATTATTTTGCATTCCGTAAGGCTGCTGGATAGTTTGTCCATGGATGATGCCATGAACTTGAAACTGTCTATGAATTTTGATTTGATGTATTTCTTGTCGTCGACGGGCATCTTTTTTTAAAACGAGATGTACTTTTCCTTGTTCATTGGGATGCAGTTTATGTCTCCTTTTATTTCTCCTAATTGGTTTATGAATAAGTGAGAGTCATATCCTTGCAGGTTGTGGAATTTTACTAGTATGAATGATGGTTTTTTATAGTTTAGATTGCAGATGTGCCGGACTTCTAAACTGTCCCGTGATGTAGTCGTGTTCTTTTCCTTTTGGAATGTTCATTTTTCGTTACATATATAGCAGTGTTGTGATGTGTAGTATTCCTTCCAATCTATTGTTGAGGTATCTGCATCTTTTCATACTACACCGTCTTCATTGGTTATGCATATACTGGCTGACCCTTAAATGGAACTCATCTGTACCCTATAGGTTTCTTGCAAATGTGACAGGCTTTATTCCAATATCTTTTTCAATCGTTTTTAGTCATTTCTAGTGGCTTATAGATTTCAGGTGGTGTTGCTATATTGTTTTTGCTAGTTTCTCAAGAGTTTTGACGAAGACTAATGCAGCATCGTCTTCGCGATAGAGGATTGACTTGTATTTTGTTAGGCTTTCAACGTGGATGCAAAATCCCCATGGCTTGTAATGTTTGTACTTTGTTGTGTATGAACCCTCACTATCCACATCTTGATTTGATTCATTTTTTTGTGTGATAGATTCAAAGTCAGCATATATCACATAAGGTGCTCGCATCGACCTATTTAAGTTAGTAAACATTAACTTTGAATATAGCTTCGGAATATTGACCACAACAAACCCTTTTGTCTGGCATATTTGAACGTGTCTGTTATATGCAGATTCTAACGATCGATGCAACGCTTACGTACAAATTTTGCAGTGCCATGGTTATTTATCTGCGATGACACTAATCTTGAAAAGTTGTTTATCCAACAATAATGACTGGTTTGTTCATCGGATAATAGTAGAAGGTTGATTGCTTTTTCGTGGTCTGTAAGTCATACGGGGCAGATTACTTTTTCATAACCAAACACGTTGACCTTTTTTATTGTTTTGTTGCTCAACTAAGTTATGTCTTTGATGGCTACCAGAAATTTAATGTTGTTGGAGTCGAGATCATTGAGGTAGGTTTTGTATTTTGTGTTTCTTTGGGGCTTTCTGTCGAGTGGATGCAATGCTGATAGTATAGCGTACGTAAAACATTTGTTGTCATTGTTTTTAACGTTTACTATCGCCTTTGTTGTCTTTAGTTTTTGTGGATCAACCTATAGTTCGATATAGGTTGACCCTCTAAGTGGTTTCAACACATCTATTTCCACATCCATGCCTACAATCCTTTGACAAAATATATAGTTAAGGAAAAGTATTTCACAGGGAAGAATAGCCAGCCTCAAGCTAAAGTAACATGTACCTTATGTCAACCACCACAATATCGCCTGTTTTTTTTTGCCAGTATCAATCGTTATTTAGCTAGTTTAGAATGGGTACGGAGAGTTAAGAGAAAAATACGATAAATCTTCATGGAATCTAAGTCCAAGTGACAGGGTTTGTAGTGAGTATTTGTGGATGGAGAACCAACCTGCAGTAATCCGTACTCATCATTAAAGCTTGGATATGATATTAAAGAGCCTGTTCCTCGAAGGGAACTGTTTTGACAGTAGTATCAGCTAAGTTCAATAAGGGCCAGAAAGCGTACCTTGTCACCTGGCACATCTGATCAGTTAAGTCAGGGAGACCCCCAGTATTGCAGACAAGAGAATACAAAGCCATGTCTTCCTTGTATTGACAAGCAGGAAGTAATTCTTTGGGTAAGGAACTTTCAGCTATGTCTCAAACTGCGAATATCTAAAAAGCGAGAAATCTTTAATAACAGCTTTTCATGGGTGCAGTGGATAAAAATAGATAAAAAAAAATTCTGTTTTATACAGGATTATGCAGTGTACCGCGTTCAATACAGTATTTTCATTAATTGAGCCAAATTTACCAGCTGTGAACTATTGGCGTGGAACTAAGAGGCGAAAATTTGTTAAATGTCAAAGAAAAAAATTGTCTTTTAAAGATAAATTTATTTTGAATTTAATGAGACTCCGCTGCTGGCCGTCTTAACAAAGATCTTGCTGATCGATTTAATATCTCTCTACAATCGTAGACAAAATATGTTGAAACAAGACAGCTAGTTTCGAAGTTCGCCACCACAAGTAATTGCGTAGGCTATTTCTATATTAGATTCACACATTTTGAACTTGTCAAAGTTCAATTGTCAATGTTCAAAGTGGACTTAGGAGTAGCAACACTTGGGTACGTATCCTTAGCACTGCCATTGGCAAATGCTTGGTAAACTGGCTTCCTAGAGAGGCTATAAGGGATCATTTGCCTAATATTTACAAGAAAATGGGACATCGCATTATTTACTGCACCAAGCTTTTTATAGAAAGATAGAAATCTTTGGAGTTTCAAGCACGAACCTGGTCGGATTACAAAAGCCATAATACCATTAAATTTTTAATTGGAATTTCTCCTGCTGGTTTCATCACTTTCCTGTCAGATTGTTATGGTTTTCGAACGTCTGACAAGTGCATTTGTGAGGATAGTGGGTTTTTTGATGCGCTGGAAAGAGATGATGAAATAATGGCAAACATAGGGCTTGTTTAACATTCATGTTGAACGAGCAATTAATGGCATAAAAACATTTCGCATTCTCAAGTATATTTTCCCAATCACCATGCTTCAACATGCTGATCATATTGTTCGAACCTGTGCAATTTGAAGCAACGCCTCATATAAGCAAAATAATCATGGCAAGAAAAAAAATTATGCATAATAATACATGTTTACTTACCTCCTTGGTAATAATATTATTTATAAATGTGTGGCTATAAAAATAGCCAATAATGTGTGTTTCAGATAATGCACAAAATATTATCAAATTGATTGTCATGTAATTGTTTTATCTTGGATGTACGAAGGTAATGGTTGTCATATTTGTATTCACCCGTGGCTGGGTCTATTATTTTTAATTCTAATATTACAATGAGGGCGACCGTGTGTTCTTTCTTTATGACCTTACGTAAACCTTTTCTACACATCCTTACATACCGATTGACATTAGACTTTCAGTGCCATAAAAAAGGTAGATCTTCACAGCATTACCTAATATCGCCTGTCACAACCTTATCAGGCCCCTACAACTAAGTCACGTGGTTCCACAAACCAGGCATGTGGCCATCGAAGTGACATGTCGTTTTTCTTGTCGCCAGGCTCTTGCACGGGTCTCCAAAGTCTGTATGTAATATGGCCTGTTACAGTATCATCAGACCCCTACACCTGAATCACGTAGATCCACGCGCACAGGCAGGTGGATATTGGTGTAGTCCTTCCAGTCTTAATGGACTACGACGTCCTAAGTCGTTTTCCTTAGCGGCAGGCTCTTTAAACACCGCTAACTGCGTGCACAGACCCCCAAAGGTTGTTATATGGCCTTTTACAGACTTAAAAGTCGCCTAAACCTAAATCACACGATTCCACGCGCCTAAACAGGTGTCCATTGGTGTTGTCATTCCAGTATTAATGTAATACGACGGCTCATATCGTTTTTCTTCGCGCTAGGCCCTTACAACATCGTCCATTGCGTGCACAGGCCAGCAAAGGCAGAAATATGGCCTGTTACAGCCTCATCAGGACCATACTCTTAAATAACGTGGATCCACGTGCCTAGGCAGGCGGTCATCAGTGTTTTCGTCCAGTCACAATAAACTGCTAAGTCCCAAGTTTTTTTAATTTTAGCCAGGTCTCTACAACGCCGCCAACTTTGTGAACAGGCCTCTAAAGTCTGTAATATGGGCTGTTAGAGCCTTCTAAGGCCCCTACACCTAAGGCACGTGGCTATCGCTGTTTATGACTGCACAATGTCTCTCAAATGTTATCCCTAGCGCAGTTCTTGCAGTTTTGTAACAACATTTGGAGCAACCACGGGCGGCAGTTTCGTTCTGAAATATGGGTAGTAAATTTAAATCCACACGAAATAAAACGAAAATTTCTCCCAATAAAGTAAAAGAGATATTATTATAAAACTAATTTATTAGCTTAGAAATACTGTAGGGTTTT